>JAGDQO010001199.1:0-488059 GCA_018342035.1 Solanum appendiculatum
CAGCCCAACCTAGCAGTTCACAATTTACATAACACATAGTTCAATAACAACACTCCAACAATTACAGATCAGCAAGACACGGGATCAAGTTCATAAATCGTAAGTTCAACAAAAAGGCACTCACAAGTTCACAAATGATAAAGATATGCAATGCAAGGAAATGCAATGCTACGTACGATGATGCATGTCTGACCTAATGATACACACCCGCTGTCTCTCAGTCCGGGACCCACGGGGGACATATCTGTCCATGCATCCGTCGCGACGTGTGACACGACCCTCGATAGTACAATCCGTCGCGGCGTGCGACACGTCCCTCGATAATGAAATCCGTCGCGGCGTGCGACACGTCCCTCGATAATAGAATTCGTCGCGGCGTGCGACACGTCCGTCGAAATGGTACATCCTCTTTAATTTCTTATTCTTTCTCAATTCAGATAACACTTGTCATCACATAACACTTGTCACAACCATGTCTCATAATCAATGCAAATAAATGTTCACACAAATAATGAAGAGATGACCATTTTCATAACAATGCACACTTCATAACAACACAATCCTGCTACAACATCAACAATGAATCAATGAGCCTTTTAAACCATTCTCAACACATCACACACCAATAATTAATCACATTGCCTTTTATTACCCCCTTTTTATCATTAAAATTATTCATTATGGACAAATCGACCCATCACCAAGTCCCATCACTTCCCAACACATACCACAAGGAAATACACGAATTCTATACGCTTAACAAGGGTTGAGAAATCCACTTGCCTCAAACAATCGAATAATTACTCCGAGACTTGAGCCTTCCCCTTTCTTTGAGCTTCCAAATCAATGCAATCTATTCACATACATAATCACAATAAGATGCTGAAACTAACAATAGCCATTTTACTATATGTCTAACATAGACCCAAATGCTCACCCAAATCTATAATCAAGTTTTAAGTTTCAAGCCTAGGGTTAAGCTTCAATTTCTCCAATATCATGACTTTAATGGTAATTGAGTAAAAATAATGCACCTAATATTTAATTACATATCTCAATATAGTAAAGCTTGAACTATAATACAATAATGACAAGAAAATAAACCATTCCCGGAGAAAAGCAAAAATCTTAGAACCTTCGAATTCCTGCATTCCATGGTCATATATGTATACATATCACCTTAAGCATTTACTACCCATCATAGCCCCCACCAATCACTAGAACCCTTAGTAATCATTGGAAGAAAAACCTTGTCTCCCTACTAAGCCCCAATTCAAACTAATTAACACAGTGAACAACGAGTGCAACAAATACACTTCCCAACCTAATTTCGTACAGACAATTGAAACATGCACTTTAATAATACAATATAAACATGTGTATATGTAATCAACAATCAGCAATTTGCATCAATCAAAATTGAGTACCTGCACTTCGTTGTTCGTCCAACGCACGACGCAAGTAGGTTTTCTGCCTTTCTTTATTTTCTTTTCTAAATTAATTAAGTATAAAATAAACCAGTCCTACTACTTATTTTAATATATATATATATATATATATGGGCCAAATAGTATAAGATTTTAATAAATGGAGAAATAAATTTCAAACTTAGCCCATTATTATCAACTAAATTAATTATTTAAAATTTATCCGTTAATTAAATAGCCTTAGTTATCGAATAGTTCAAAATTTTCAAAAATGACCTTCCGGGTCATTACACAATGATACTATAAGAGTATATGTATATTGTTGTGGTATCATTAAGGTTTCTTGTTCAGAAATTACTCATTAATCAATGATATTATAAGAGTGTATATATATATATATATATACTCTTATAGTATCATTGACTATTACTCATTAGTCAATGATACCATAAGAGTATATGTATATTGTTGTGGTATCATGTTTGTCACGACCCAGGGTAGCCCTTAGATGTAACACGGCGTACAAGACCCCGAGAGGCCTCATACAAGCCCTTAGCATACATAACATACAATATAATAGAGAAGTAAGAGTTCAAAAGAGTATTTTTATATCAAAGCTTTATTCAAAACAACGGAAATCTACAACTCATGTCTCAAAGCCTTCTAACATCATAGAATACGAATAAAAGTGATAGGGACGCAGCCCAATACAATATCCAACATAAGGAAAGACATCAAAGTAACATGCAACAAGGCTATGTCCTCGGATGGATGAGGACTCACCAAGTCTTCTCTCAACTCTAGATCAATGCTCTAGCCACAAGTAGGAGAACTGCCACGTCCTACACCAAAGAAGTTGATGCAGGCAAGAGTATGCGTTAGCACAATAAAGTACTAAGTATGATAGCCATGCATATAAACTCATAAAACATACTAGAAATTGAGATATAAACATGACATGCAAATGGCCAAGCTAAACATTCTAAGGCATATAAGCAACTATCATAAAGCATAAACCATGGCCAAAGCAAGCTAAATCATCTTTCTTTTACTATTCTTTTCTTTTCTTTACTTTTAGTAACCCATGCACCATTGTGCAAGCTGAAGTGTGGGAAAAGCCTTAAACCGATCTGTAGACCATGGAATAACTCAACATGGAATCCGGTGTCTGCCCTACACCAAAAAAGGGCCATTCTACTTGCCAAGGTAGAATCCTGAACCATAGCCTACGTGGATCCACTAGCTAAGCTGGTATAATTTGGGCCTGTTAAAGACCACCTATGGGGGCACATAGGCATAGGACATATGAGGACTTGTCACCCGTCCACTCGGCTCTATGCATAATTCCCACTATGCAATCATAAATATTAATATCCATGGAAAGGTACAACTGGGGTTGCCAATCCAAGCTAAACATGACTTCACATACCATTGACTAGTCCAAGCTTACTTCATTGAGTGTTTCTTCTTTCATGGACTTGTCCAAGCTTACACCCCTATAATAGCTTCTTTAAGCCCTTGATTCAATTTTAGTTAAGCAAACCTTTTAACAAGTTATGAATCCTTTACATGTGAGAAAACCTTTCACAAGCTTAGGTTGAGCATTATATGAGAAAACCCTTTCAAGACTCAACATCAACATATCATAGATTTCATATAAAACATGCTTGATTCTATAAACCTCTTTCTTCATGATTCTATCATGCTTTTTTTCTTCATAGCTAATGGGTTCATATTGCCTTTATTTTAAATCATGCAATTCAATGCAAGCTAGCTCTTAAGAGTCATAATCAAGGCAATTTAGTCATACTTGAAGTAACCTACGTAAAAGAGGAAAATCATGCTTTTTACTTGAACATGCTAAATTCATGCAATTAACCCCAATTCATGCTCAATTTCATAGATGGTCCCTCGATTTCATCAATTCATATCTCAACCCAACAATCAAGGCATAGATTATCAAATTGGGGAGAATTTACTTGGCACGTCATGAAGGCGCCAGAGCTGGTCTTCAGTAGTTTGGGGCCTGGCACCCCACGCCAGCAGTACGTCCCAAACTTTCTTCAGTAGTTTGGGGCCTGGCGCCCCACGCCAGCAGTACGCCAGGGGTCGCTAGGGCCCATTTCTTCTCTGTTCATTCGGGCGTGTTCCTTTAAGTTGTGGCTATGCTTTCCCACTCTATATTAGCTCCTATAGGCCCCATTTATCATTGAAAACTCATGCATTATCCTACTATTATGTCTTAATGTATTTTCAAAGCTAAAGTTAGTTTAAGAGAAGAGTCAAGAGCTATTATTGAGAAAATAAAGAGAAGTTTAAGAATCTTTTTAGAACAAATGCTTTGTCTCTAAAAACTGATTCTGAGAAAGAGTAAAAGATGAGTTTCAAGAAATGTATAGGGAACTAAGTAATTTCCTAAGATAATAGTCTTAAATTGGGAAAAGAGAAACTTTGCTTTCTAATTGAGCTATGAGTACTGAGATACTCAGAGCAGTTACCTCTTTTAAGAGGATAGTTTGAGCAATTATCTCAAACCAGAGAAAAAGTAATATTTTTATACATTTGAGCAGCAATATATATATATATCATTGGGAGTAGTATTGAGCACCGATATGGGGGAGAGTTCAGACTACTCACAGCCCCCATAAACCATGTCTTGCCAACATGGGTTCAGGATCATACTTTTTAGATGAATCCTTATAGCTTAGTGAATCCACTTAGTTCAGGTATTCTATATCCCGGCATGATATATGACACTTCTGGCAGCATGGACAATACGATGTATCATCACTTAGCTCACAGTGATGGTTATTGGTTAGAGAATCTCCCAATAAAGTTAAAGTGTATTTTCATATAACACTTATTATGTCAAGTTCAGAGATGAGTAAGTATTTTTTTAAAGTTAAATGATTTCATTCCTTTAATCTTTTACATTTAGTTGAGTTCATGCTATATCTGTTGCAGTCATTCAGTTCAGTTATTTATTTCACTTCAGCCATATTACATACTCGTACATTCACTGTATTGATGTCATTCGACCTGCATATTTTATGATGCAGATACATGTACTTAGGATCTTTAACAAGAGTTTCGTTGAGATCACTTCATCCGCTTGTAAGCTTTGAGTAAGCCCTCCTTGGTTCTAGAGGACTCCAGTTTTATAAATTGTTAGTAGTATATCTCTTGAGGAGTCGTGGGTCTTGTCCCGACACTCATCTTTGTACAGTAGCGGCTTCATATATAGACAATATTGGAGAGTCTTTCAGTTTCAGAGGTTTTCCTTAAACTTATGTTTAATACTCATTATATTCAGATAGTTTTGAGATTCAGTAAGTCGTATTAAACTTTTCTTCAGTTTTGATGCTTAGGTATGCTTGCGTTAGTCTTCCGCTTGTAGTTAGCCAGGATGAGGGTTTGCTTGGGTACCATCAATGGTTCTCGAGTGCCGGCTACGTCCAAGGTGTAGGCTAGGGTCGTGACAGGGTCATCCTTTGATAGATGAGGACTCACTAAGATAATGTAAGAAGATTGAATTTGTACTAACCGCGGGCCTGATGATGAGCGTCAGAACCTATATTATCAAACAATATATGCAGAAAGTATGCAGTCAGTACTTTGAATGTACTGAGTATGAAGAAAATATATAAGTAACATAATATTTGAACACGTTAAATCTGTAAATCATGTTGATGCAATGACCAAGTAAAATAACATGAAAGTGAGATATGTTGTTGATCTGAAATACATATATACAACGTCATGCAATATCTAAAAGTCTGACTATGGGAGATACTAAAACCGATATAAACCATGTGAGCTACTACATGGAGTTCAGTGTACGACTCCCACACTGAAAAGAGAGTGCCCATACTTGTCAAGGTAAGGACCTGATATGTGAGCTAAGGTGGATCCCCTAGCTAATGCCTATCTAAGACAAAATTCTACGGTGGCACGTAGTTCTGGGACTTAGAGATTGATACTAAAGGTACATGGAAGCTAAACGAAAATCTTCATCCCAAAAGTCCACTTGGTTCTAAGTATACTTCCAATGGAAACATGTATAAATCTGGAAATACTAATAATCTAATAATACTGAATTATGTTGATAACTGATAAGATACTGAGTAGCTCATAAATCATGATAACTAAACATAATCTGAAAGATAGTTTATTTGAGAGCATCTAAATCATAATATATGTATATAGTGAGAGTTACTTTGTTCAAAAGCATCATAATTCATGAAAATTTGATAATTTGAGACATGCATTTGAAAATAATATAATTCTAATCATGGAAATAGTTGTATGCTATGAATTCTTGGAAATATCATTGAAAACATGGAGTTATAATCAGAATTATGCAATTAAGAGAGACCCATTGATGGAGTTTCCAAAAACCCGGAATAAAACCCTAGCTTGAATCTCGGGTGGAAGGCTTGAAGCTTGGATTCCTTGTGCATTGAGAGGAAACTTAGGAGAGCAGAAACTTTGATTTGGAAGAATATGAGAGAATGAAGGGTTAGGATCTTTAGGAACCACTTAAACCTAATGAGGGGGTAGGATCTTTAGGAATCACTTAAATCCACTTAAAATAGGCCAAAACGACATAGTATAGAAATTAACATTGTGGAAAAAAACCAAAATGATCCCCATTAAAAAATGCCGGAGGCCATCTATGGACATCTTCTACAGACCGTAGGACAGTCCATGAACCGTGAAAGGATCCGTAGAAGTTAGAGGGAAATTTCTAGGTTTTTGAAGTCACTTTGTACGGACCGGTGTACGGTTCGTAAAGTTTTTATGACTCATCTTGGTCATCCGTAAAAGTCAGGCTTTTTCTTTAAAATTTTGAAGTTTCAATAGTTCAGCCTATGGATCAGTTCACTGTCCGTAAACTATTCCACAACCCGCAAAAGCTCATTCGCTCTATTAAAGTGAATTTTTCAAGTTTCTAAAGATGATCTTCGATCTCTATCTACGACCCGTAAAAAGTTTTATGGACTGTTAACCTTCTCGTGACCCCAGACTTGATTCTCACTTTCTGAAGTTTGAACGACAAGTGATAACTACGGTCCGTAATTCCTTTTACGGACCGTAAATGCAATCCTTAAAAGTTCACTTTCTGGAGACTTCAATTATTTTTTGCACTTTTAAAATCTGATATGTACTGAGGGACTTTTGAGGTGTTACACCTAATTAGCACACTCCGTATTAAATAACGCTCATTCCAATAATATCTATTAACATAAAAAAACATCTTCATTTGGTATGGATTTACACCCTTGGGTAGAATCCCTCAAATGATGTAATTTGTAAAATTTGCATACCAAGGTGCAAACTACACTTGTAAATTCAATGCGTAGAAGATCATTTGTAAGATATAATCCAACGAAGAGTTAGGGTCAATCCGACAAGAAATAAATGAATATAATTCACCGTATAATGTGTTTTATCTCACTAGAAGTTTGAACATTGATACAGTTTATGTATATAAGTAAGTTGAGGGAGGGGGGGTTGAGTAACAATTTGAACATGAGATCTTCACGCTCAATTAATTCCAGCAAAATCACAATCACAAATCATAAAATACGGGTTTATCACAAGTAATTGGTGTCACGACCTAACCTACCAGGCGGTGTTGACACCTACTGTAACACCTAGATAGAAGAACCCTCAACGCCAAACATAATAACAATATGCAAAAGTGAACAAAACATAAACTAAGCACCCTACTTATAAATTGACATACTCTTAACTTGATTTAAAACTAACGCAGTTTGCAAAAGAAACAGGCTAATACTTCTGAAGGAACTAGTTTAACTAGGTACAAAAGCTACTAAAAGAGTACTAAATAAAAAAAAATAGACAAGTCTTCCACTATAAGGAAAAAGGAGTAGAAGCTGCAGAGGATTACTATCGTCTTCACCTATGAAACATTAGTAAATTCTGCAACCACACTATGCTAAGTGGCATAGCAAGAGTAGTATCAGTACATACAACACGTACCGGTAAGCATTATCGGTCGATCCAAATTCACCACATAATATCATGTAATTGATAAAAAAAACATGCAACTTAAAGATAAACCGAGACCCCGACCCTTCAGTCACCACTCTTACCCCAAACAGTATCTCCTTAGAACCCATACGTTCTATCTTAAGTTACTCCGCTTTCTTCCGCTGCCAACTCCACCATATAGGTTATTTTTCCATCATACTGGATCCTAACCTAACCCATCTATCACACATAAATTCCCACCAAAACCAGACCACTAATACTCTGTTAAACAACCTAGTAATCTTCCTCAAATTCTCATGCCAACATCCTGGCCCTTTACCCATTTAGTAAACGCATGCAAAACCCTTACTAAACCATCTTGACTTGCATCCCTTTATCAGATATGTTCTAAACACTAACTAACCATAGCCAATACTAGCCTTTAAACAATACACCAAACCCCGACCATCAACCTGGCCTAATAACCACAACTTAGCAAACTGACCACATACAAATCTAATCACATAAATAAGATAGCCCGAACTCCCAGTCCTTATCCTGAGTTGGTATACACTACTAAACATGAATGTAACTTACAGAATAGTCTTAAATACCAACACATATATAGCAGCAGTCACAAATTTATGCAAACTACCAATCACAATTCTTACATTAACTAATGCATGAAACATGTCCCACATGATCACAAATGTACATATTCGGCCTTCTCACAAGATCCACACATAAGTTGTTAGTGTACCGGTGCGGCACCCAAGCCAATCAGTGTTAGTATTCATATTAGACGTGGTATTTAAGCAAACCCTTTGTATTTCTATACCGGCGTTGGACCCGAGCCAACCATCAATCACAAATAGCATGCATAATCATAATCATAATAAACAACTAACTTGAAATCATCAGTAAATAAACATGTTTATTGCATGAGATTATCACATGAAACCATTTCACATTAACCTTCTTGTTTCCCCTACATGCATTGCACAATAATACTACAAGGCAGTTAACTTGCACACATTACATACTTTGGAAAACAATAAACTATCACCTACCAAAGAATTCCTTCTAGATGATTCCTGATCATACTCCAATCACCCAAAATTTTCTTTCCCAAAATAATCCCCAGCAAACATCACAAACTTTGCAATAACCAGTTAAATCCATCATCAGCCTAACCACAACTAGGCACATATTCTGTCCTCCAAACTCTATGCCCCAAGGCCTATACATGAAATCTTCTACAATCCATAAGATATAATGCAAGTAAATACAGGTCTAACTACTCAGTTAAGAAAATCCTAGCCACCTGGGCGCTAAGAAATTGTTGATGAACCTTGACTATGAGCTTTCGACTTCATGAGAGCAAACTGTGATGAACGAGGATCAAAGTTCCTTGGGTCTTCATCTCTTTTCTGTAGAAATTTCTCCCCTCCGTTGCTCCCATGCCATGAGTGTCTTAGGAGGATTTTTGGAGCAGCCCTCGTCTATTTTCTTCTTGGAAAATGAGAGGAAAATAAAAGACCTCGTATTTTACTAGGGTTTGATTCCCATCAACCCGCTATAGCAACCATGCTGGTGCTATAGTGGTGCCTCCATAGCAGGAGGCTTTCGACTATGGTTGACTGACGTTAGCCTAACGATATTCAAATTAAAAAAAAATTATTGTGTGCCCAGATTTTTAATTTGGCTTCGTATTTGGAAATTTTTGGGGTTCTGTTTGAGGTACCTTTTTAAATAACGGTGAACCCGATCATTAAAATCGAAGACTCTTAGGAATGTGCTGGTATGGATTATAAACTTACAACTTGGGTATTACTAATTGCCAAATTCAGTTGAATATCAATGAGTAAGCTAGATTATAAGTAATGATAACTATCTGGCAATCAACTATCACAAATCATGTGGGTTTTATCAAACTCTAACATGTAATGCACTAAAATCAAATTTAAGACTTTAGTTCAACAAAACTATTTCAAGCTTAAGCTGTCAAACGAGTCAAATCTAGTCATTATCAACCATCTCCTTTCACTCTAATGATCTTTCACAAGCAACATTAGAGATCTAAAGTAACAATAGTTTGCAACCTTAAATAATAGATGAAAACATAAAGAGACAGCTGAATCTATATCAATTCAACATTTTAAAGAAATTAAATAAAAACCAATTGTAAATTAATCGTTCGTACATTACACAACCCTAAGAATAGAGAGATTGGCTATTAATAACAAAAGGTAAAAGAAATATACCAAAATTCTGATCCATTGTAACTACTTGATTCGAAATTTGAATATTTCAATCCCAAAGACCTTCAATCTCAAAAAGGTTCTACACAATTTTCAAGTATAAGCTTAATCCTCAATAGTATGGTTTTTGCAAAGAGTACTAGAAAATTCAAAATGGTAAAAAATGCCTTTTTAATTTCTCTCTTCAAAAAACTATTTATACGTTTACAAATTTCTTCACAATTGCTCCCTGTGTCTGTCATGACCTAGTCTGTCGTTAGTGACACACACACTAAACCACTTGGTGGGAGAACCAACTACTAACCCAAAATTAACCCAACATGTTACTTCTAAAACCAAGACATCAAGTAAATATTAAGAAAATAGTTTTAAATGCAACTAAGGAATTGAGTCCCTATAAACTCAATCAATAGTCAAAACAATCATGCTGAATAAACTCCTAAGAACTGAAAGTCGTAGTACCAAAACTCTAATGTAAGCAATAATAGGGATGCAAGCCCAAAAAACTTAGAAAACGTAATCTACTAGTCTAATGTTTGTCTCCGAAAGAATGGACAAGAAATGATAGAAGAACCTATGACAGCCTGAAAGAATAGCTCACCCTTTGATTCAAAGTCAAACGTCTCTTAACTGAGGTCTCATCTCAGCTGCTGTAAGATGTCCTGTACTTAACAAGGAAAGAACATGAACAATATCAGTACACAAACCACTGGTAAGATCACACGGCCAGTCCAATATATGAGTGTAAATAATTCACTACATTATAGTAACATAAGTCAAAGCATACAACTACAATCACCAATATATGTAGACTCCTAGTCACAACATCATGAAATAGTAAATACCTGGATGCACGTCCCACGTGATCACAAATTCAAATTTTTGGTCCTTTTAAGGAACCATAAACACATACCTGGTCCTCTCATGGAACCCTTATACAAATTGTTAGTGTACCGGCATGGTACTCGAGCCAATCAGAGTTAATAATTATACTAGGTGTCATATCTGATCCAACTCTTAGTAATTATATCAAGTGTGGTATCCGAGCCAACCATGAGTATTTCTGTACCGGCGTGGTACTCAAGCCAACTAGCAATCACAAATAATTATGAAGAATTACGAACACAATGAACAATACTACTTGAAAGCCACAAGTCACATAAACAGGTTCATTGCATGAGATCATCAACATGATGTCATTTCATATGCTTTCCTATGTTTTCCTTAACATGCATTGCGCCAATGATACTATAAAGCAGTAGACATATACATAAATCGGAAAACATACAACCATCACGTACCTCGAATCAAGCCTCTTGAAAACTCTAAAGAACTCGAGCTTTCCCCCTTTGAGGTGCCTTGGCTTGTTATTGGTCTAAAACAATAAATAATTGTAACAATCAATAAAAAAAATGACCTAATAGTACCCGCATCTTAACCAAATCCTAACCCCAAGCCAATTCATGATCATCCTCTCCAACTTAGGGCCTTTTCCATTTCAAAACCATGCTAAAACCCTTCATCAATAGTAATATCTTAGATTCTAAGGCTTAAGAATCAATTTACAAGTTTGGAGAGTAACAAACTTACCTTTATCGAAGAATTCCAGGGAAAATTGAGTGCAAACTGCCCTAAATTGGCCCTCTCAATTCCAAGAACAAAAGTACAAAAAATAGGAGGTTTTGAGGCTGTTTCTGCATAAAATCTCATTTTACCCCGCTATAGCAGTCCAACCCGCTATAGCAGAACTAACCCCGCTATAGTGCTTGCACACGCCCGCTATAGCGGATGCCTCCCTTTATAGAGGACTATGCGAACTTCAGAGAATCGAAAATCCCTGAAAATGTCATTTTTTACAACATACCTCCTTCCCATGACATCCTGAACGATCCTTTACACGCCAAATTCGATTCTTGGAGTTTTACTCATCCGGATTTGATTCTATGAAACCCTAAGAGTTTTTTAATGTCTTGGCTACAAGAAAATTTTCACCAAGCCTAGACAATGCACCCCACCCATACTTAGATGGTCCTAGACTTCACCTAGTCCAGATTCCATCTGAGGTTGACCTAGCCTAAAATTTTTGAGTCACTACCCGGAAACCTTTCTGGCCCAAATTCTTTCACCATTGACATAGTCATAATGATCTGGATAGATCATTACAGTGTTATTTCAGTGAACTAAGCCGGGACCACCGAGTAGCTCGGTGATGCGCTAAATGGTAAAGTTCATTGCCAGTCGGACTTCCCAACTTTGATTTTTCCTTCAGGTGTCTCTTACATTCGGTGACACCAATGACCATCGCCGAATCACTTCGACAGCACGCCGACTTCTCTCTTTTATTTCCAAACTGAGATGAACTTGAGGGTTAATAAATGTAACCTTCGGTGATGCTCAGTGTCTCCTTTGCATATTTCTTTAAATCTTTTGGCTGCTTTTGATCTCTTTTATCTCCATGGTTATACTCTCATAACTGAAATATAAATACATTTTGATCTGAATAAGATGTAGATGGACATTGAGAACACTACTTTTGGTATACTAGAAGCCTAAAATGAGTCCAAAATTCTTGACTTGTCAGAGAGCTTCCATAATTTTTTAAAACTCTTTTCATTTTTTAATGACACCTAATTTTTCGTTGTACCTTTTACTCATCACATCATTCCAATGTACCTCTTAACTTTACAAAAGTGTCATATATACCTACATGGATTTGAATTTCTTAAAGTAAATAAATAAAAATCAATTTAAAATTAATTTTTTCACTTTCATTAGACAAAAAGAGTATGTCTGGGCCATTTGTGTAATGGTAAGAGTATATGTGAGTTACTTTTGTAACGAGAGGTATATTAACTATAAATCGTAAAGTACTTTTGTAACGAGAGGTATATTAACTATAAATCGTAAAGTTGAGAGTTATATCCGATCCTTTTCCCTTAAATTTTTAGTGTGAAAATTTGAGAAATAAAAAGAAAGAAATGAGAATAAAAAAAGAACAAAAAATTTAAGATTGTTCTTTTGCGGCTACATTGTAAGTTATTTTTTGTATCTGCAAAAAAGGGGGGGAATCTATGATAAATTTTATAAGAAGATGAGTGTAGAAATAAATTTAATCATTGATATAATAAAACCGAATTATTCATTGAATTAAAGAAGGAAAAGAACCCTCATGTGTGAGAAAGATCAAATATACCTCTTAACTTTAGATAATAATCAAATATACCTCTTAACTTTGCGAAAGGATCAAATATACCTATATAGATTTTATGTTTTTAATAAAATATCAAAAAAATAGAATTAATTTAAATTAATTTTTCACTCCCATTAGACAAAAAAGGTATATTTAAGCTACTTATGTAACAATAGGAGTTAATTTGAGCCACTTTTGTAACGAATGATATATCAGTTCTAAATTGCGAAATTGAGAGGTATATCATGCCATTTTTCCTTAATTCTTTTGGGGTCAAGTCTTGTCTATCCTCTTTTATTCGAGTTTGATACATATTAGATTAAATATTAAAAAAATGGTTTAAAGAATTGTGATTTTACTATTAGAAAAATAATTATGTGATTTTGATGGAAAAAAATATAATTATATGTCCATTTATGGAATTTAACTTATGATGCAATTTAAATAGAAAATATATAAATAACATACCATATGTACTTATATCAAACCAAATCTTTTGTGAGAGAAAAACAAAACACATTCCAATTCCTATCTTGGCTTCACACTTAATATTCTTTAGAATTTCCCCCTATTTTTTTATATCAGATTCTAGGTGTCTTTCACATGTATAGTCAACTTGTTTTCTACTATATAAATAGACCACTTATATTTTTTTTTTCAATCTCTACTCATCAATCAAAAGGTGTGTAAAAATTTCTCTCTTATATTTCTTTTCTCTTTGTTCTATTTTAGTGGTTTCTTATATAAATTAATTGTGTACACAATAAATCAAATAGATTAACACTTAATTTTTTGTGTTTCTTTTGTTATTTTGTTTTATCAAACAAAAAATTAGCAAAGAAAAACAATGACAGATTCTGGGGAAGAACATGTTGGAGAATCATCAAATTCCCAAAAAGGATGGAAAAGGCATAGACAGTACCATAGACATACTATGGAACAAATTCAAAGACTTGAAGCGTAAGACCAAATTTTTTAAAAAAAGTATTTTATCCTTCACACTGTTCAAATTTTTTAATAAATTGATTTTGTTCGTTCAAAGAGATGATATTATTTTCTTAAAATGCATGAGTGGTAAAATTAAAATTCATTAGCGATAGAATAATTTGATTTTTGTATGTATTTTTTGTGTATTAATTTATATTTAATTTTTATTGACTTTCTTGTGTTGTTTTTTCTTTTGTTCTCCACATGTCCATTGATATTTAATAAAAAATTTGTACTTTTGATTTCACTTTTCCTTTTTTTTGATTTAGTTGCTAAAATGGTTTTGAAATAGTTTATTTTGATGATTAATCTATTTTGTATATACATCTTTATAAATGCATCGGTTTGTTCTTGATTATTCATTAATAAATTTAGCATAAGGAGATGAGTTTATTTAATCTTAATTTCTTTCTTATTTTTGCACCAAAAAAATAAACAATCTCTTTCTCAAGATGTTTGATACCCCTTTTGAGGTGCAACTAATTTAACTGTGTTGAGAAATCTCATTTTAGGGCCCAACTTATCCAGATCACATAAAAAAATTTCACTTTAGGGACTGACTAATCTAGATTTGAGTTGAAAAGTCCCACTTTAGGAATTGCTTAGTTCAGATTCACATAAAAAAGTCTCACTTTGGGGGATAAACCGCTCCCTACCGATGGTGACAACTCTTTTCCCAGGACTCAACACGAGGCTTCTAGTTAAGGATAAATGAGTACTTTTTGCTCCTCAATCTTTAGTGAGTATCTGGTACTTTATCTAGGGCCCGACAAATCCAAATTCAAGTGGGGAATTAAGTCCCATTTTAGGGTTAAAACATTCCTTACCGAGGCTTTAGTTCCAATGCTCAAACTTGAGACCCTGATTAATGATGGAGAAATACTTTCCAATCCACCATGTTTTTTATGACACCGTTTTTTTGTTCTTTTTATTTTTAGGTTATTTTTTTAAAATGATCAATAATATTTTTTTCTTCGTGAATTTTGAATGAAGATTCTTCAAGAAATGTCCGCATCCAGATGAGAATCAACAAAGCCAATTGGGTAGGGAAGCAGGGCTTGACCCTAAGCAGGTCAAGTTTTGGTTTCAAAACAAAAGGACTCAAACAAAGGTAATTTTAATTATTTAGTTCTTTTTATATATTATCAATTATACTTAATTGATTGTGTATTATTATTATTATTGTTGTTGTTGTTGTTGTTGTTGTTGTTGTTATTATTATTATTATTGTTATTATTATTATTAATTAGTATTTTTTTGCATTAAATTTTTCAAAAATCTATAAAAAGTGACGATAAAAGTTGGATCGATTTAATGGCAAGGCCAGTGAATCTCTTGTTAAATTGTTTCTCTAAATTTGGCTAAGTTGTTAGAATGTGTGAATAAATACGACAATTTCTTCCTCTTATTAATTAGGTTATTTACTTCCACTTTCATGTTTTCCCCTCCGTGTACAATCAATTCCATTATTGATGATTTCACTTTTCAATTTCTATATAGTTTTCCTAAATCAATCATTTGATTCGCCATCTTGAATTGATCAATAGATTTGAAAGTATGTTCTTTGCCTCATTAATATATGAATTTTATTAAAGAAGTTTCTTTTCATTTAAGTTATTTTTATCACCTGACTTCCAAGTCGATTAAGTTGTTGCTCAATAAAATCAATGATAGAATCATGTTAAATTATTCAAAGTACATGAACTCCCTTGCAAGTTCCATAACTTAGCAAGGAATTACTAAATGGACAAAAAAAAATATTTCTACTATATTTTGAGAATTTATAGTCAAAGAAAAATTTGGTTTTGCAACTAAGAACTAATGATTTTCCTTTTCTATATATTAATGTGATTAATTTTTGTTATATATATTTCATTAGACTCAAAATGAGAGATCCATTAACAATGCTCTTCGAAAAGAAAATGAAAGATTTCTTTGTGAGAATAAGGCAATGAAAGAGGCAATGAAGAATATTATGTGCCCAAAATGTGATGGACCACCCATTGGAAAAGAAGAAAGGGAACGTAATTTAGAAAATATGGAAATGGAAAATCAATGGTTGACAAAACAGGTAAACCTTCTATTTATCCTATTTATTTTACTTTATTTTTATTTTTGCTGTTAATTTATTTATTTGTCTTGAAAAGAATTACTTATATATAACAAAAGACAAGGGAGATATATGGTTTGAACTCGACAGATTAATCCGGGCTTTAAGGTATTAGCACATAACTTATAATTTGAAATGAAGGGGTCAGATCTATTATATTTGTTGAAATTTTAGTCCCTTTTTACAAATATGTGTCTATATTCCACTTTATAGATATATATTGAGGTGGATGCAGATCATAAGCATCGGGTTCATTTGAATCTCGTATTTTTTATGCGGGGCATAGATACATGTAAAAAAATCACTAAACTTTAAACAAATGTTATATTTGGATCCATAATATTATAAATACAATGAATTAGGCGTTAGATGCCTACTACTAAGGGTTGTGATGGTATGGATAAGATTCATCTACCCTTAACCAAGGGTCTTAGGTTTGAGCTCTAGTATAAAAAACTCCTGATAGGAGGTGCTTCTCTTTTTAATGGGATTTACATGATGCTAATCCGAATTAGTGGAGGCCCTAATATGGGTACTGAAAACTAGGTGAAAATCCTCCCAAAAGGGTTAAATACCTAAAAAGGCCTAACTCATCAAGTTCATATCTTGGATTTATTTCTGCCCCATGCTTATGAGTTTCCCTTGACAAGAGAGATCATCTTGATCTCACAGTCAATTAATTGAATGAAAGAATTTAAGTTATATACACTGATAGCAAATTATATACGTTTTATCCATTTTTAATTTCTCAAATCATGTTTATTATAAATAATTACCTATTATTGTAACTAAATTAACTTAACAATTTTTTTTGTAGTATGAAAGAGTATCAAATCTCATCTCAAGTGTTGTTGGAAGGCCTTTTGTGATGGATTCAAATTTGACACCACCAAAATTAACTCTTGGATCATCTTCAAATTCATCTGATGAAAGTTTGTTGAACAAAAACATATGTGGCTCTCCCATTAGATATCCTCCTCTCCGTCAAGAAAATAATCATCATCATAATAATAATAATGTTCAAGCACATTCAATAAATGTTAATAATATCCCAGTAATGTCTCCATCACCACAAGAACATTCTGAATTTCATCATGACAATAGGCAGAAAACAATTATGTTTGAGACTGTTGTTGCTTCTATGAATGAAATGGTTGAACTTTGGAAAATGAATGATCCAATTTGGATAGATTCATCAAGTGATGAGAGGTGTTTTATTCATCGTGAGAGTTATGAAAGAACATTTCCAAATCAAATTCAACCTTACCAAACATCAGTTGCTCGAATTGAATCATCAAAGGATTGTGGAATTGTGTCAATGACTGCAATTGAGTTGATCCATAATTTTCTTGATCCTGTAAGTTTCTTGAATGCTTTCATGTTATAACTATTCAGTTTACAAGTGATATTATCTACTTTGGACCTAGACTGATGTATGTGTTTATAACATGTCAGTACTAGGATCTAAGGCTTGTTTTGCTTCGTTATATATATATATATATATATGCGTATCTCTAATATGCTGAGTATATTAAAGATTGGGCATGCTAGTTGGATTGATTTTTGAAAAGTAACCAGTGTTTGAGAATTCGTTGAAAACTTACAACTTTTGATGTGGAAACATACCATGCATGTATCATGGATTTCGAACTTGGGCAAGTGAGAGATCTAAGATACTGTCATGATTTTTTGAAATCTAACACATTGTCATGAATTTCAAAAATTCTCTATTTCTCAATAGGCTGATACAATTTTTTTTTTTAATTTTCTCCCATTCAATATTGATTAAGATGAGTTTACATGGAGTGATGGACATGGACAATGAGTACTTATTTTGAGACATAGTTATCATTGTTATTTTTTAATAATTAATCATATACTTAAAAATAATTGATTTGTTTATGCAGGTCAAATGGATGAACTTGTTTCCTACTATAGTCACAAAAGCTAGGACTATTGAAGTTCTTGATTCTGGGACTTGGGGAGGCTCTATACAATTGGTAAAATATTAATCCATCTTTTAGATATTTTTCCCTAGAAATTAAATAAATACTAAAATTGACTCATAAAATGATCTAATTTTTTCATGTTCTTGAATACAGATGTATGAAAAGTTGCATATTTTATCACCTCTAGTGGAAGCTAGAGATTTTTTCTTCATACGTTGTTGTAGACAACTTGATCCTACAACATGGATCATGGTGGATGTTTCATATGATCTATTCAATGAGATTCAAAGTGGTGTAACTTCTTATTCTTGGAAGTTCCCTTCTGGTTGTGTAATTCAAGATATGTGCAATGGCCAAAGTAAGGTAAGAATCATTACCTCTCTCTATATCACTATTTATATAAAAAGAAAACTCCATTTACTAAGATCCCTCTACACACGAGGTCCATATTACTAGTGTTTATTATATGTAGTCTAATCCTACATTTGTGCATGAGGCTATTTTCACAACTCAAATGGGTAACATATATATATATATATATTGCTATTTGTATGTAGCTTATTTTCCAAAGGATATGTTGCATAGGTAAAAATTTACTCGTACTGATGCCTATTTCATGATGTCTATTGTTCCTAATATGATATAAGAATCAAACTATCTTTATTCTCGGTTTATCCAATTTTGGATCCTCATGTTATGTTGTTAATTTATGCTCCAAATGATCAGCTTTGGGACGTGCGTCGGGGACTGTTTAAGTGTTCCCATATTGGTTTAGAAATTGATCTTTCTGTCCGTGTATAGCCTTGGAAAATCCCAAACAACCTTATAAATTATATTTTAGAATTGAGTTAGATTTAATAGCCATCCTTTTAAGTTTTAACATGCTATCAGAGTTGCTAGTCTTCATTTAACAATGTTGAACTCTGCCCGTACTATGTTGTTCATGTCCCAAAAAGTGAGGATTAATTTGTCTCCTCATATGGTCCTGATCAATCCTTGCCTTGTGACATCCATTGCTAAAAACACACAAATTTCCAACATGCTTTCGTAATTATTTTCCAACAAGTTAATCATTTTCATTTTGGTTTCTTATTATTTTTACTCTTGCAGGTTACTTGGGTGGAACATGTTCAAGTATATGAAAAAAATCATGTTAATCGTATCTTTAGAGATTTGTTGTGTGGTCGTGAAACATACGGAGCTAAAAGATGGATTGTTACACTTCAAAGGATGTCTGAGAGATATAATTTTGCAATGGGTGCAACATGCCCTACTAGGCATGATTTCAAAGGAGGTTCAATTTTATATTCTCTTTTTATTTAGTTACTACTTTTTTGAATTTTAATTTATAAGGTAAGAAAAGGATCAATTGCAAAATTTTCATCACTTCAAGGCAGCTTTAATTAAAAATAGAAAATCTTGAAAAGGTTCCAAATCCATCTCTTTTCTTTGTTTATATGTTTGAAATATGACCTTTTAAAAGTTTTTTTTCATCTTTAAGGTATGTTTGGCACGAAACAAATATATATATACATATATATATATATATATATATTATAAAAAAATTAGTATTTTTTCCATGTTGAATTAGAGAAAATGTTTTTTTTTGTCTAAATGGGCCCGGAAAATGATCACTCCTTTTATTTCTAGACGGAAGTCATTTTTCTTTACAAGTTTCTCAATTTTTAACTTGAAACATGTCCTTTTCAAACTTTTCTTTTTTCCTTTAAGGTGTGTTTGGTATGATCCGACTTTTTTCAAAAAATTAGTCATCTTTTGATGGTTATTGTCTTGCCAAAGAAATTATTTTTAGAGAAAATATTTTCCAATCTAACGAGCAGGAAAAATGACCACTTCTCTCATTTTTCGAAGAAAGTCATTTTCCTTCAGAACATTATATCAATGCTTTAATGACACTCAGACATTACAATCACCTTTAATATGTTAAAATCTCATCAAAATACTTTGTGGTCTGTTAATATTTTTACCAATCTTCAATAGAAGGTTTTTTTTTCTTCTAGAAAATATATTCACTCTCCAGCCAAAATCTGAAAATAAAAATAAATTTCCTAAAACAAATTATTTTCCAAAAAATAAAAACACACCCTTATCTTGTTTCCTTATTAGTATTGTTATAATTACTTTCCTAATATTTTATTCTTCGATTTTAGTATTACATATTGTCTCCTTTATATCACTACGTATTTGCTTTTCATATTTGATTTTGGATATACTTTACTTGAATGAGAGTCTATCAGAAATAAGCTCTCTACCTTCTCAAGGTAGAGCCACCCTTTCCAAACTTCACTTGTGGAATTATACTAGATATATATATATATATGTTATTTTAATATTTAAATTTCATTTTATTTTCAGTGTTTCATGATCCAGAAGGGCTGAAAAATACAATACAAGTATCTCAAAAGATGGTGAAGAGTTTTTTTGAAATCCTAAGCATGACAGACAAATTAGAGTTCCCAACTTCATCGCAGTTAAACCGTGGAGATAGGATTTCAATAAGAAAAAATGAAGAAATTACCCAACCAAAAGGCTTTATTGCCATTGCCACTACTTCTCTATGGCTTCCTCTTTCATTCCAAGATGTCTTCAATTTCTTCAAAGATGACAAGACAAGAAGTCAGGTATGTATCAAACCTCTTTATAATAATATCAATTGTTCAGATAATTTTTTTTAATCGTTATAGCGAAATGTTATTATAGAGAACATAATAATATAACATGATATTGATATCGGTTCCAAATAAAACTTTGATGTTATATTGAATTGGCCGAGGGTATTTCGAAAACAGTCTCTGTACCTCCAAGAGATAAGGGTAAGGTATGTGTACATTTTACCCTCTCCAGGCTCCACATTGTAGGATTACACATGATATGTTGTTGTTTAAGTATATTATAGGTGAAATGTTGTTATAGGGAAAGATTGTTATAAAAAGATATGATTGTATATATCTTTGCACTGAATATTTAATTTTTAATGCAATGAGCCAGACATATGATAAAAAAAGTAATTTTTACATTTCCAATCCTTGTATAACTTGTTAACCAAATACCCCTAAAAATACCCATATAGAAATTGACTTTTTTCAATTCCTGTATAAATTTTTATGTGAAACTCTCAAATATTTCAACAAATATCATAATTTTAAAATAAAAATAGAATGGGTTCAGTGTTAAGAATTTTTGAAACCATTAAGTTAAAGTCCCAAATTTGATTGATTTGCTAATAGTGTTCCCATGTTATTAGGGGTGTGCATCGGTCGGTTCGATTCGATTTGATGTATTATCGGTTAGATTTATTGGTTTTTAAATATGTTAAATCAATAATCAAACCAATAAGATATTTTTAATCAGTTTTTGATTTATCGATTTTGGTCCTTAATGGTTCGATTTTTAGTTTAACCAATAAGAAAATGATTATAAAATAAATATATGACTTCTCTAACAATTTGACGCGATAAGACAATAATGTAACTTTACAAAAATACTCATAAAATAGAAACAATAATAACTAACATGAAAAGAACTATACAAGTATTACACAAAGAGAAATTAAGAGGAATAAGGTTCTTATTTTAGGTTTAGATGTTTTGTATAATGTGAAATTATGAACTCCAAGTCACTATGAAGTGTGAATTGAAGGCTAAAGGGCAAAATAGTAAGGTTTGAGATTGATATTTAATATTTATGTACGGGTAAAGTAATAAATTACTATAGTCTTAATGGATTATCGGTTTACCCAATAACTCAATATTAAAAAACCAATTACCAAACCGATAACCCGATAATTCTTTTTTTATAAAACCATTAAAAACCCTTTAACCCAATAGCCCAATAGTAATAAACTAATATCACTTTTTTCGATTTGATTTATTGATCGATTCAGTTTTTGCACACCCATACATGTTATATTATCTACATGTTTTGCTAGTCTTGGGATTGATTGTACATATATTGTTTTAAATATATGATCTTAAAATGCTCATCTCACAAACTAATTTTTGACAATTAAATTATGATATTGTTTATCATTTGATTTTTTTTCCAGTGGGATGTTTTGACCGGTGGAAATAATGTGATTGAGTTAGCTCGAGTACTAACAGGAACTTTTCCAGGAAACAACATTACAATCATTCAGGTACTTTTCATATTTATTTATTTATAGTTTTCTATTTCTGCTTAAATTATCAAGTAAAAATAACATTTTTTCATGAATCAAATAATATTACTTATGATTGGATTTATCTTTTTTCACATGCAAAAACACCAAAATTTCTAACTTGTGTGTTTTTTCCTTTAGACTTTTTGTTCTTTAATTATTGAATCAAAAGACATTTTCTATGGTCCAATTTCACTTTTGACTTGTAGTCAATTAACAATAAAAAAACACACAAAAATAAAGACTTACTTTTCTCGCGTTTAATTTATATACACTAATAATTTGAAAATCTTCTTCACATTATCATAATTTAGCAATTTATAGCAAGTTGTCGTTTGTCTTATTTTCTATATTAATAATTCCACATGGTTTTTTCCGGTGATCTAATAATTACCTTTAACTATCTTGTTAATTTGTTGTTAAATAACCTATAACTAACAAGATTGTTTTATAATCCTTCAGTAATTCATTATTAAATAGGATTAGAGGTGGAATTTTTATTGTTTAGCAACATAAATTATCCGTCACTAATTCTTTTTCTTTTAGTAGTATTTACACTAATATTTCTTAATTGTTGTAATGTATATACAGCCTTACATGCAAAAGGAAATGTTAGTGCTTGAAGAGACAAGCATTGATAGAATGGGAGCATTTTTAGTCTATGCACCCATAGAGTTACCAGTAGTCACTTCAATTGTCAATGGAGGTGATGCAACAAAAGTTCCCATTTTGCCCTCAGGTATCATCATAAGTCCCGACGGTCGCCTCTCCTCAGATAGGGACACTACTGCAAATGCACAAAATGGTTCAATTTTGACGATTGCTTTTCAAATGTTGATTTGTGGTCATAATAATTCAACCTCCAAGCATCAACAAATGGAGGTAGTGGCTTCTGTTCATTGCCTTTTGAGCGCCACAGTTTTAAAAATCAAAGCAGCATTGGGTTGCCTTGATTTATGATGGTTTAATTTCATGTTGTTTGTTTGTTTGTTTTGAAGATTTTAAAACTTAGACAATTGATGGTTTCAAAGGATGATGTGTTCCCTTCTTTGTGACTTTTGAAAATCTCAAGACTGTGAGATATGTGTTGTTGCAATTATCTTTTATATTGATACACTTATTTGAGACTTCTCATTTGTTTGGTTTTTTTTCCAATTTTAGCTTGTTTGGTTTTCTCTGATCATTATTTTTGTTCTTTGTCATGTTGCAATATTATGCCTTCCTTATTTTGCAAGTTAAATCTAGTGGAGTAGTATATATATAGTATCCATGTGTGGATGGAATTATATGTTGCGAATACGGATAGCACAGACGCTAGCCAAGTTATTGGGCCTAGGGCTAAATCACGAAGAGGCTCAAGAATTAGACAGCCCAACAATAGATTTACTTGAGATCTAGGTTGAGCACCCACTCTTGTCTTGAGTACACATTCCTTACTTGCTTGCTTACTTTCTTTCTTTCTTGGCTACACCTTAAATGACTACCTCTATTTATAGGTGGTGATGGAAGGATCAAATCTAATGGAGGATATTTACTATTCTACTCTAGAATGTTCCTCCAACTACATAATTCTATATAACTATCCTTTCTAGAACATTTCTGTACTTTTCTCGTAAGAACACTCATTCTAGATATCTTCCTTCATTTCTTTACAACTTTGAATATTCTAGATACTTCTGTGGCATGTCATAGATATTAATTAAGTTGGAGATAAATTCTTAATACTTTCTAGAGTCCAAACTTCTCATCCTCCATTCTTATCTGTATTCTTAGTTACTTGTTATTTAAGTACTTTCCATTGTAATTCAATAGTTTAAGTCCTTCCTGGAAGATGTGGAAGGAATGGATCATCAAGTTCTAATCATTGCGTGAAGCAAGTTTAGCAAGAAAATCTGTTACTTGGTTTCCTTCTCTGTAGCGGTGAGTGATTTGGATTCTATCCCTCTTCTTGTAGTTGTCCACCATCTGCTTAAGCTTCAGGTAGAAAGTGTCGTCCTTTGTCACCATGTTGGTTGTGCATTCTAAGTATGTCCATTGAGACAACACCATTTCACTCCAAACTCTGCTGCAATAGCTTCATTTAGCCATATTGCTTTTGCTACATTGAACTGAAATAAAGAGAACCATGATTAAATCACCTTGACTATCTCTAACAATTCCACATATACTATCTTTGCCCATATTTTTGTGAGAAACTCTCATCGGTGTTCACTTTGATTGCTCCATAATGAGCCTTGATCCAGCAACTTATTTCCATCTCTTACATTTCTAAGCCTTTCCACCATCTTGCAAGGATATGTCCATTTTGTGATGGACATATAAAACAATACAATTTGATTAGTTCTAAAGTAAAGTTATCTTGACTTAGAACTTTGCTCTTTTATGCTCTGCTGAAGTTTTTCTGGAAATGTGGAATAAGAGTATTCGTCCATGACTGCCGCCAAAGGTGATTTTTCTTTTTCTTTGTCTTCTTTTCTTCTTGTTTTGCCGGCAAAGACGTAACATTACCATGTTGGTCTAAATATAACAGATGTATCCCTATTTTCTTTACTCTACCATTGTCAAAAACTTAAGGCTTGTTATTGGATACAGCAACAACGAAGCGTCCAAAATGGGATAAAGCCTTAAAGTCGCAAACAAACCAGAGAACCATTCCTAAGAAATTATTATGTACTGTGGGCATAGTGAAACAGATAGATGGAGCTGTTACTTGATTGTTGCACCAATCTGGAATCTCATTGCTTTGGAGATCAATTTGTAACCCCTGCTTCATTAGACAAAGACACAATTAGATCATTAATAATGTGATACGAGCGAGCGAGAGAGAGAAGGGGACTAACCTCATACTCTAGATATTTTCTAGATGGAATCGATAGAGCAGGGGTACTAAAGAAGCCCTTCGTTGAATGGATTCCGCAGAGAAGTACAATTATTCATGTCGATCTTGACCAATTTTCGGCATTTCCTAAGTTCAAGCATTTCAATGTACTCTAAATTCGATATTGACGGTAGTGTTTGAAGATTCTCACAATCATTCAGACACAAGGACATCAACCACAATATGGAAGGCTTAAGACCAAAATAAAAATTGGCAAGGATTCTATACGGTGGAATCTTTTTCGAAAAAATCTGATCTCTTAGCATTTCAACAGATTCAGGCAATTGTTTATACTGGTATGAAGATGTGTTAGACTTTGCATATCTCCAATGTCAACCGATAGTGTTTGTAAAGATGAACAGTAACTAATGTCCAAGTATTCTAGGGATTTTAGCTGGCATATGCTGCTCGGAAGATCCGTAATCTTTTTGCAACAATACAAAGATAGACCAGTTAGTCTGTTCAAATTTCCTATTGATGGATGGATCTCCTTTAGACTTGAGCACTTATGAAGCACCATAGTCTCGAGACTTCGTGAACCCTTGAAGTTTGGAGTACTTCTGAGGCGCTTGCAATCAGAGAGATCCAACTTGTTCAAACTTCTACAAAACTAAAAGTAAACACAACACGTGAAATTGCAGAATCAGAGTAACGAACCTGCAAATTCTTGGATATTACTCCCATTCATATTCAGAAATACAAGTTTCAAACATTTTTGATCCCTTAAGTTTGTAAAAAATTAGAATATTTAGTCACCTTCAAACATTTATCGAACTTTGATTGCTACATTTAACGGAAATTGTAACAAATAAAAAATTAATGACCACAAACACTAGAAATTTCTGTCAACGCTTGACAATAACATCTTCATATTATAAGCTACATATACTTGACTATAATAAACAAACTTCTCATTGTGTTTATCAAAACAACCAAACATTTCGAAAAAATAAAACATATAAAGCACACTTGAAAGGATTAACAAATAAAATCATATCACCATCAACTTGAAACATTAAAGGAATTTCTTTAAGCTCAACCCAACAAAACTTAATAAAATCAATCAAAACTCCTCTTTGAGCTATCAAATTAGTTCATCCCTAATCGATATTTCACTAATCTCACCTCAATATATATCAACCCCGAAATCAAACACAAACTTTTCAAAATTATCATTCACATTACTAGTTGACAACCTTTCAAGTTCACAAGAGTAATCAATATGATCTCCAAAACTCAATGAACTAGTAGATGCTCACAACAACTGATAGAATAGTCATCACAAGCTAAAGAATCATTATGCTCATAAATATTATGACCAACTTGCAAACTCAAACTTTCATTAAAGTCAATAAAAAGTACTTAGAGTAGAAAATTTTGTCATTTTTTCCTTGAAACTCTTCAAATTAAAATTCTTCTTTGATTTCTACTTCAGGTTCTTCTCTCCAAGAGTTCCTTCGTGAGACACAAAATAATTAGAGAAAATAGAAAGGTTAGTAACATCAGAAGGAAAATCATCACGCACGATCTTTTGTTTGCCCTTTTTGTCTTCTCTCATTTTCTTTTCAATCTCTTCTCTTGTGACAACTGAATCTCTTCACTCAACTTTTTCCACTCTAAAGTTGTCACTTTTTTCTCCCTTACTTCTCTGTATCTTTTCTCTTTCATTCTCATTTTTTCTTGTAGTATTTTTCAAGAATGCCCTCAAATTCTCTTGTTAATTCAATACTTTATTTGGCTCGGTTCAACTTGATCACCTTTTTCATCCATCTCCAATGTATAATGATTTTTTCCTCGCACTATGAATAACATTTTGATCATCCATTCAAGGTCTCCCAAGAATAATTCTTTTCAACTCTTTTTATTTTGTAACTGATACCTAATTTTTTTTCTCTATACCTTTTATTCATGATCATCACTCCATTGCAATATACCCCGCGAAAGTGTCAGACCTACATGGATTTAAAATTTTAAAAATAAATAAGTAAAAATTAATTTTTTCATTTTAGACAAAAAGGGTATGTCTGGGCCATTTGTGTAATGGTAAAAGTATATGTGAGTCACTTTTGTAATGAGGGGTTTATCAACTCTGAGTGGTGTTGTATTAGCAAAAAGAGGCCTCTACTTGGTGACACAATCACCCAAAATCCAGAAGGTCTAATAAATTATACAACCCTTTGGTGCTAACTATGTACACAAAAATCTCAGCTTGCTAGGCATTTGACAAGTATCAAGTTGAAGCAGATCCTTAGTCCTTCCTGGAAGATGTGGAAGGAATGGATCATCAAGTTCTAATCATTGCGTGAAGCAAGTTTAGCAAGAAAATCTGTTACTTGGTTTCCTCTCTGTAGCGGTGAGTGATTTGGATTCTATCCCTCTTCTTGTAGTTGTCCACAATCTGGTTAAGCTTCAGGTAGAAAGTGTCGTCCTTTGTCACCATGTTGGTTGTGCATTGAGTCAAGTTCTAAGTATGTCCATTGAGACAACACCATTTCACTCCAAAATTTGCTGAAATAGCTTCATTTAGCGATATTGCTACAGCTACATTGAACTGAAATAGAGAGAACCATGATTAAATCACCTTGACTTTCTCTAACAATTCCATATATACTATCTTGGATATTGGATACAGCAACAATGAAGCGTCCAAAATGGGATAAAGCCTTAAAGTCGCAAACAAACCAGAGAACCATTCCTAAGAACTAACCTCATACTCTGGATATTTTCTAGATGGAATTGATTGAATGGAATCTGCAGAGAAGTACAATTCACCATGTCGATCTTCTGTATCGAAGGGAGGTTGTCCAACCCTGTAATCTTAACCAATTTTTGGCAATTCCTTATAAGTTCAAAAAATTCAAGGTACTCTAACTTCGATATTGACGGGAGTGTTTGAATATTCTCACAATCTTTCAAACACAAGGACATCAGCAATGGTAACTTGGAAAAATCAAAAGGTAGATATCAAATCTAAAACGGGTAAAGTTGGATAAACTCCCAATATCCCTAGGAATATCAGCCTCGGAGAAACCACAATATGGAAGGCTTAAGACTGAAATCAAAATTTGCAAGGATTCTATACAATGGAATCTTCTTCGAAAAAATCTCCTTTTGGCCTCTACATTTGGACCTCCCACTTGCAAATTTATAAGATTTCATGGCATTTCAACAGATTCAGGCAATTGTTTTATACCGGTATCACATGCAAGAAGATGTCTTAGACTTTGCATATCTCCAATGTTAACTGGTGGTGTTTGTAAAGATGAACAATAACTAATGTCCAAGTATTCAAAGGATTTTCGCTGGCATGTGCTGCTCGGAATTAAGATCCGTAAACTTTTTGCAACAATACAAAGATCTCCTTCAGACTTGAGCAATTCGGAAGCACCAAAGTCTCGAGACTTCGTGAACCCATGAAGTTTGGAGTACTTCTGAGGCGCTTGCAATCAGAGAGATCCAACTTCTTCAAACTTCTACAATACTAAAGGTTACAAAATAATGTCAAGTAAAATTTCTTTCACTTAGTTGTAATAAAACAGAACACATGGAATTGCAGAAACGAGCAACGAACCTGCAAATTCTAACCAAATTCTTCGATATTACTCCCATTCATATTCAGCAATACAAGTTTCTCAGCTGGAAAATTTGATGGTATACATTTTAAAGGACTTTCTTTCCAAGACAACCATCTGATCTCCTTGGACAATAGCTCAAACTCTCCACTGATATGTAACTTCCCGTCAATTATAAGCACCCTAAGATTTATCATTTCCTGAAATGCTTTGGTGCTCAAGTTCACACCCTTTATTGCTCGTCGTTCTACCACCAGTACTTCCACATTTTCAGAACCCTGTAGTTTAATAGAATGAAAAAGTACCATAAGACCATATTAAATACCAGAAATTAAGAGAGAAAAATGTGTTATACAAATAGAAGGTCAATGAGTACATTATCTGTTTTGAACTTAATAGGAAATATGTATCAGCAAACGCGATTTAGATAATTGTTAAATGAGTGAATGTTTGTTTGATAATTTTGCGTTTGAGAGTTTTAGACTTTAGTAAATGCTCATTTCAAGTACACAATGGCTGGAAAACAATAACATATAATTTACTAACCAAGATAAACATAAAGAATGCATTCGTGTTGTGACAGTAGAAATTATAAACAAATGTTTATCATATTAAATTGAAAAAAAGTATAACCAATATAAAGATAAATAATTTACTGACTTTGTTTCCTTGTAGAACATCATGGACTTCTTGAGGTTTGAACAGTCTACTCCGTTTTCCAGAGTCACGAGGTGATTCCATGCGAACGATTTCTCTTCCCATATCCCGACTAGATCATGCATCACCAAATAACGCCAATCCCTTTGGAGCAAGTTCCTTTGGACTAAGGTTGTAATTGCACTTTCAGAATAAAAACCACACACATTTAATGTTTTGGTAACTTCATCCTCAAAAAATCCATGGAAGGCGCACACGATATCAAGGAAAACACTCTGAGTTTGACAATCAAGTCCATCAAAGCTTATCTTGATAATCTTTTGAATATCGCAATGAGGAATTGGTCTTAGTTTTTTGAACTCGTATCTCCATTCTTCTACGGATCTCCCTTGCAAATGTGACCCCAATGTCACATGAGATCATGGTAGCCCACCTGAATATTTGATTATGTTTTGTGCAAGCTCAACATATTCTTGTGGTGGAGAAAGACTGTTAAAAGCATGACAACAAAAAAGTTGTTGAGCTTCATCGTGATTTAAAAGTTTGGCCTTGTATCTCATTTTCTCTAAACCAGCATATCAAATGTTCGTCTTGGGTTGTAATAAGTATTAAACTATCAAAGCCAAACCAATTTCTATCTCTTGTTAAGATTCTAATTGGCTCAGATGATCCACATCATCAAGAATAATTAAACCTTCTTTCACCCAAGTCTTGCTTTGATTAGATTGATGCCTTCCACAACATTGCCAACTTTGACGTCCTTAGTTTTGAGAATTTGATTTAGTAGTTTCTCTTGTAGCTTGACTAGACCAAATCCTTTCACTTCTGATCTAACATCTGAAAGGAAGTAACTACTACCGAAGTATTGAAATATGCGGTTGTAGATGGCTTTTGCCACAGTTGTTTTTCCAATTCCACTGACACCGAATATATCAACCATGCAAACTTCATCTACACATTCACTTTGGCCTAAGTTGGTATACAATTACACCTCAACGCTTTAAGAAGGTTTTGGGTAACAAAAGAGGTAGATCAATTCAAAGTGGTTCGGACTGATGGTTTATTTCTTTACCAACAAAAGGTCCAGGCACAAGTTGGGAAAAATGAGTCACACAACTCACAAGGTGGTCACAACATAGGTTCAAACAAAATGGTTAAATCTCAAAAAGGTCGCCCATGATCCTTTCCCACGTTCACAAGTACCAAATCATTGAACCAACAAGGCAAGTTCTAGGTTTTCACAACGCATGAAATTCGAGTAAACCTCACCTCACATGGCAGTCAAACACAATTTCCAAACAACAACTCTAAAATCCTAGCTCGCATGCAAAGATCATTGCAAAATTACATGAATAAATATCTAACTAGTCAACACAAGACGCCCAAAATTCATGCAAGGATTACGCAACTCAATATAAACAACTCAAGTTATCCACCAACACATATCTCCACAAGAGCACTTTTCGAGACAACACAGTTGTGCACAATCGATATTCAAAATTTAGACAAGCATGAGAATCAAAACAACTAAACCAAAACAAAAGCAATTATTCTATTAAACCAAAATAAGAAGTTAACTACCCATCAAGTAATAATTACAACCCAAGAGGAACCAAAAACCAGAGTATGTATCAAAATTACAACCCAATCAAATAAAACTCCCTCTACTCCACGAAAAATAGACATTGTCCTCTATGCCAAAAAATTAAGTAGAAAATCATAGAGAGAGTAAGAGGGTCCACCTGTCATCTATGGACGTGGAGAGGTCTGGCCAACTGGTGCGGCCTCATTTACGACATCAATGCCCCTGCTCATCCCCCAAGGCAGGTGTAATGGGCTCTTAATTAGTGGGTTTGTCCAATCATAGAAGTGTCACGAAGGGACACCTAAGTAGTAATATGCATAATCGCCTTCTCAAGGTCCTACAACTCCTCATTTGGATCAACTATCTGGGCTGCAGTCTCATCCTCCGCCTCAGCACCTAACCCTCCTCATCAACCTCGAAGGTCTCTGAATCATCAGTAACTCGAGGGTCCGCAGTACCGGTCACAGGAACCTCTATGTGCGTGCCCTCGGGGACACCAGAAACAGTCCACAAACATGAAATATCAATGGATTTTGATTCATCCACATCATTTCTCAACTCAATCACATCAGCCCTCAAGGCTGACCAATCAACACTACCACCCTATTCTTTTTCTCTCTCCTCTACCCGGGCAGATAATGCATCAATACGCTTCTCATGCACCTGCAATGTTTCCTTATGCCCCCGCATCTCCTTCCAAAGGGGTACAAGGGCAGCCTCTATAGCCCGCTCAATCATGGTGGGAACCTGAGCCTTAAACCGAGAGGCTCGCATATTTGTAGAATATGCAAGGTTACCCATCCATAACACAACCTCCTGAATCAATGGAGGGCGAGAAAGAGTAGCAGTAGTAGGAGTACCTGAGGCATCGACAATAGGAGTGGGAGGTATAGACTCACCCTCAAAAGACTCTACATCAACAACGACGGAGTTATCCGCCGGTGTTGTCTTCTTCCGCTCGGCCTTATCTCAAAGGTACTCCACTTTAATCCAATGAATATCATAGGCTGAGGTTGGGGTGATCTCTATATCCTTCTTGTCCACAAAAGGAACACCTACCTTTCAGCACAGTTGCGTAATTAAGCATGTGAATGGAAGAGAGGCCTGGTTTTGCTTAGCCCTCATGGCTTTCTCCGGAGCAATAATTAAACACAGATTTAGCCTCTCTCTAGCAATGATCGACCCTAACAGAGCATCTTTTGGGTGGCAGAAAATAGACTCGTTCTGAGACGGCATCAAAGAGCTACATATAAACCCAAACCAGTATCGCGCAGTGATGTGTATGTACTTCTTTTCAATTATCACACGCTCCACAATCTAAGGAGTTGTAAGCTCACTCAACAACGAAGCAAGCCAACCCCTCAGCTCATCTAATGTCTTCTCGAGCTTATTAGCCAACTCGTGATGAATTCGCACCGTGCAGCCCAATGCATTATTAATGTCAGTTTTGCTACACTTCACTTTCCTACCTCGAACTTCAACAACTTCAATAGGGTCAAGCCGACCTCCTTTCTTCTTACCTCTTGGTAACAACCGCGTATACGCATCATAAAATTCCCTCACCTAAGTGAGAACATACGGGTGACGGGGCTTTGTGAACTGCTCAAATTTGTGAAACCTAAGATTTCGCCAAATCTCGAGATATCTATCCATCACACCATCCATGAACAACCATTTCTCCTCAAGAATAGTACTCATCCCTACAACTTTGAGATGATTTAGAAGCCTAGTTATAACTATTGGAACAGAACGACTCAACCCTTGTTAGGTTCATTAATAAAATATCTTCTTACAACACTTACTCAGTGTCTATATGGTATCAGAGCTCTATTGGCTCTAACGATAACGATCATTTTTTCCTCCTTATGTGCGTCTCACACGCAGATCAGCAACAATGACCCATCACAACGGCAACAACAATCCCAGAGTTGTTAATGCTGACAACACAATGGGTACCAACATCATTATCCAATTCAATCCTGCATCCCAATTACCTATCAAACTTAGCGGTGGCCACAACTTAGCTACATGGAAATCCTAATTCTCCATGCTTATGTATGGCTACAACCTCTTTGGACATCTCGATGGGACCACTCCGGCTCCCAGTCGCATGATAACCGCCGACACAAATATATCTTCCAATCCTTCTTTCTTAACTTGGTTCCGTCAGGACCAACTAATCCAGAATGCCCTCATAGCTTTTGTTGAACCCATCATTGCCTCTACCGTTGCTGCCGCCAACTCACCTAAATCCGCTTGGGATGTTTTGCATACCATTTACGCAAACAGATCCCAAACACGAGTCTTCCGCCTACGTGATCAACTTGCTCATGTCACTAAGGACTCTCGCTCTATCACAGAATATCTTCACACTATTCGGTCTTTTTCAGATGAGTTAGCCACTGCTGGTTCTCCTGTGTCCAATCCCGAACTCATCATCAAAATACTTAGTAGTCTAGGTCCTGAGTTTCGAGAAATCTCTGCTGCTATTCGTGCGCGTGATTCACCTGTCTCCTATAAGGAATTGTTTGAAAAGCTACTTGACCATGAAATCTTTCTTCGTCACGAGGATGCTAAGAAACTGCCCAGCCCTATAACTGCCGCTGTTGCCAAATCCAACACCAATAATCGCAACACTCTGCAGGCAGAACAACAATTCTCAACAATGGCGCCAGAATTCATATCCCAACACTCCACCATCGTGGCAGTCCAACTCAAATCCAAACTCTATTACTCGATGTCAACTATGTAACAGGATTGGTCACACTGCCAATGTCTGCTGCTCAAAATCTCACAATCACTTTGAAGCCAAAGCCAACTATGCTGCTAGGTTTACTGCCGCCACAAATCCCTAGATAGTCGACTTGGGAGCCACCCATCACATTACAATAGAGCCACACAACTTACAACTGTACCACGGTAACAAGGATGTCTCTATGGGTGATGGTAACAAAATTCCCATCTCTCACACTGGTTCTACTCAATTAGATGCATCAAATAATATCTTTAAGCTAACACATACTCTTTGTGCCCAGTCCATTAAACGCAAACTTCTCTCTGTCTCTAAATTTTGTCAAGATAATATGAAGTCCATTGAAGTTTTTCCTTTTGACTTAGTTGTGAAGGATCTGAAAATGCGGAAACCGCTGGTGCACGGTCGGACCAACAATGGACTGTATGAGTGGCCTGTCTCACATCCCCAATCTCACATGACCGCCACATCCTCTCCTCTCACTACTTGGCATCAACGTCTGGGTCATCCTCACTCTAGGGTTCTTAGGTTTATTTTAAATAAATTCTCGCTACCGTTTCATGAGCGAGACAAACTCTCTTTTTGTAATTCTTGCTTATCTAATAAAGCCCATCGGCATCCTTTTACCCAATTATCTTTGTGGAGCTCCAAATCGCTTCAAATTATTTTTAGTGATTTATGGGGGCCATCACCCGTTTTATCTCTTGACAAAAAGTTGTACTATTGTATTTTTGTTGATCAATATATAAAATACACTTGGCTCTACACATTAAAAAATAAAAGTGAAGTCAAAGAGATCTTTCAAAAATTTCATCGTATGATGGAAAAACATTTTGACACCAAAGTTTTATCACTTTACACTGATGGCGGAGGAGAGTACAAAATTCTTGACTCTTATCTCTCACTCCACGGCATTGAACACCTCTCGACCCCACCCTATACACCTCAACGAGTTGCACTTGCAGAACAATGACATTGCCATATCGTCGAAACTGCAAGGACACTCTTACATGATGCGTCCTTTCCACCCCAATTTTGGTTTTTTGCCTGTCATCACGCTGTTTACCTTATCAACCGTCTGCCTACCTCTCAGCTGGATAAATAGTCCCCATTCCAACGTTTAATTAGCAAATGACCTAATTATAGCTCCCTACGAATTTTTTATTGTTTATGCTATCCATGGCTTCAACCATACTCCAAAAATAAACTTGAACCTAAATCCACCCTGTGTGTCTATCTGGGATTTTCCTTCTCTCATCACTGTCACTAGTGCTTTGATCCCATTTCTTTGAAGGTATATTTATCCCGAGATGTGCGATTTGTTGAGAATGTCTTTCCATTTAAAACCTTATTCTCCAATATTTCCATTAAATCGTCTCATCTGGAATGGGAAAATACCACAATCTTAAATCTTCCAGACCCCACTCCCAAACTTTCCATAGTTACTGGTCTGCCATCTTTCTTAGAAATAGACGCACATACACCTGTGGACTACCGATCAATGTCTTCTCCTTCCCCAGCAGAGTTACAGGCCAACTCAAAATCACAATCCTACTTATCCGGAAGTGAATCAGTGGCGGATGCAACTTCATCTCCTGCAATGTATTTGTCTCCAGGTAAATTTCTATCTCCCTCAACTTCAACAACTCCCACTCTCCATGAAATGTCTTCTCACACTACTGCCCAACGCACTTCACCACCACACCTCCCTACAAATTCACCAACCCACATACCTCCGAACACACATAGCAACCCGCGTCCCCTCCTTGTTTATCAACGCATAAACACCATTCCACCAACACCGATGGCTAGTGAACTAGCCTGCCCTGTCTCCAAGTCAGAGCTTGCTCCTTCACCGCCTTACTGTCTGTCTCCCCTACTCGTGTTGTCACTCGATCTCAAAACAATATCACTAAACCCAAACAAATTTTTGATTACTTGGCCGAATTGAACTCCACCATTACACCTATTACTGCCAAACAAGCTAAAAAACATCCCGAGTGGCGAGTTGCAATGAAATAGGAAATTGATGCTTTAATTAAAAATCAAACTTGGGAACTTGTTCCTACTGACCCAAATAAAAATATTGTCTCATGTAAGTGGCTTTTCAGGATCAAAAGGAAAGCGAATGGATCTATTGATAGATATAAAGCATGGTTGGTTGCAAAAGGCTTCACTCAGAGGCCGGGAATTGACTTCCATGCGACCTTCCGCCTGGTTGTCAAGCCTACCACAGTTCTAATTATCCTCTCTGTGGCACTTCGCCATAATTGGCACCTCCGTCAGCTTAATTTTAACAATGCATTCCTCCAGGGCAACCTGGAAGAGGTGTACACAGCACAACCTCGAGGGTTCACTAATGATGACAAACCAACTCACATATGTCAGCTGCGCAAGGCAATCTATGGCTTGAAACAAGTGCCTCAGGCGTGGTACAATGCCCTCATAGGTTATCTTTCATCCATAGGTTTTGTTAAGACAAAATCAGATGCTTCGCTATTCGACATACAAGGTATAGGTGACACAATGTTTGTCCTTGTCTATGTTGACGACATTATTGTCACTGGCAGCAACACTTTTAGCGTTGATCAGGTTATCGTTTCTCTTGCTTCTCAATTTTCTATTAAAGATTTGGGAAATATTCAGTACTTTCTTGGTGTTGAAGTGATACGCAGCTCTGATGGCTTAATTCTCACCCAATCAAACTATATGAATGAGATCTTGAATCATGAGCTAATGACTGACTGCAAAAGTATCCACACACCAATGAGTGCATCTGAGCTACTCACATTGTCTGATGGCACTCACCTAACTAATGCAACACGCTATCGTCGAATCTTAGGCAGGCTTCAATACTTGTCTTTCACTAGACCAGACATCGCCTATGCAGTGAATAAGTTATCCCAATTTATGAAAGCACCATCGGAACTTCATTGGAAAGCTGTGAAGCGTGTTCTTAGTTAGTTACATGGAACCATCCAACTGGGCCTACGTGTAACCCCCATTGAGGACTTCAATCTGCACGTATACTTTGATGCAGACTGGGGTGGGGACATCTCTGATAGAGTTTCCACATTTGGGTACCTCCTGTTCCTTGGTCACAATCCGATTAGCTGGTCCTCGAAGAAGCAAAATACCATCTCTCGCTCCTTCACTGAGTCTAAATATAGGGCGGTGGCTAATTCCCTTTCTGAAACCCTGTGGATTACCAATCTTCTCACTGAGCTGTGTTTTCCAATGCATTAGTTGCCTACCATTTATTGCGACAATCTTACAGCCACTTTCCTCAGTAAAAATCATGTCTTCCATAGTCATATGAAGCATGCTGTAGTGGATTTTCACTTTGTTCGCCACTATGTAGACATGAAAAAGGTTTAGGTTGTACATGTCCATGGTGCCGATCAAATAGCTGACACTTATACCAAGGCACTGCCTAAACCTGCTTTCCAGCGAAATCTATTCAAGTTAGGCTTAGTAACCCATCGTCTAACTTGAGGGGGCGTATTGGAACAGAACGACTCAACCCTTGTTAGGTTCATTAATAAAATATCTTCTTATAGCACTTACTCAATGTTTATAATAACAGGGGCTAGAATAGAAGCTGGAACAGGCACTGTGACGGTAATAAGATAGTGGATGGCCTTAGAACGAATCTCACTCCTCTTTTGTTTAGCGGATTGTGCTTCCGGGAGTGGATTATGCACTGGGGTATTATATCCATCCTCATCATTGTCGTAGTCAAATTCAATCCAGGTATATCCAAAGAGCCAGAATTTGTACTATCATCATCCCCTCAAGAATCAAAAGACTTCTTCTTACAAAAGGCTCGGCTATCACAACTCCCTTGTGTTTTTTCCTCCGAGGAGGAGTATGAGGTGTGGCGTTCTTCTTAGATATCTTTTATGACAAGGCATACCTACACACAACACAAATACAAAGTACCACATCAAGGGTGAAAGGTTAGTTCAAAAGAAATGCTGATACTCGCCAGGTATGTCAGCTTGTAACCGAACGAACTTGGCAAAGTTATGGGGTCATCGCCGAATGTAAAAGTGGCTCACCCTATAAATAAAACTTAGATTGGCAATGGGGAGAGCCAATCGGTGATGTGCTGAATCCATTGGCAAGACCAATGAAGCTCGCCGAATGAGCTCAATTCAAAGCCTCCCCAATTGTAACAATTGGCATACTTGAGTGCCATTCCGCACATTGCCGAGTAGTTTATGTACCACCAAATTGGCTCAGACCCATCGCCCAAGTACCACCCATTAACAAATTAGCATCACTTCCATCACACAATGCATACAAGCAAAATTTAACCTACCAACGATAATTCTAAGGGTTGGGGTACTCAAACTTCCCCCAAATTTCACCAATCATTCAACAAAATGATGATTTGCTCTTAGAAATATGTCACCCAATCCATCATTGGTACAAATCAAGTTCTTTGTTCGATCATAGGCTACTCAGACTTCACCAATGCCAACAAAACAATCAAAGCATCATTACCCACTTATACCCATCATCAATCAATAATCAACAAGTAGAGACCCATTGCTCCCTAATTCAAACTGCAAAATCACTAAACCACCCCAATTGAGTCGAAGCTAAGAGAAACATTTAACAGAGTAATTGAGGCAATCATTCAACTACAACTACCCAATCATGAACAATAACTAGAACTCTAAGAACATGGATTCAAGAAACTTATAGAGTTATGTAAAAGAGCAAAGAGTGCCAGCCTTTCGAAGAAACCAACAACGATGATGCACAGGGGACATGGAATGATGGAAATGAGATGCAATCCAGACAAACTTGATGAAATTATTTTAAATCAAAGTATGAAACTAAGAAAGAAATGTGGATGAATGAAGGAAGAAGAAAGAATGAAAAAATTTAGAGGGATTAATTTAAAAAGTCAAAAAGACCCTTGGCTCTTCAACTCACATCCATTCGGCGAACTCAACTAACTCAACCAATTGGAATTGGTGCATCATCGAAATGAAAATGTAACTTACCAACCCTCACTTAACAGCTTCAGTGATCTGTTGATTTCGGTGATATACCAACCATCGCCGAAATGTACTCAGTGATTCTCTTAATGGAGGCGTTACCAAATTTCCAATGCCAAGAACTGGGAGATCTCTTAAGTTTGGTGACCCCTTCGACGACACGTCGAATCGTTAGGCGATACGCCTAGTGGGTGCCATCACCGCCTAAATATTCAACGCTTTCACATCCAACTCCAACCTACACATTCAATACACGTTATTGAAAATGACATAAAGTAAACATTGGGTTGCCTCCCAAGAAGCGTGTTAGTTTACGTCGTGGCATGGTGTGGACATGCATTTCAAGCGTCATCCAATTAGATCACTTCAATAATAGCCACTTCCGGACGTTCCCTAAAATTCAACTTCAAAAGTTGCCCATTGATCACTTTGAACTTTGAACCATCCTCATTTTCCACTTCTATAGCCCCATTAGGATATGCATGAACCACTCGAAATGTCCCGAACCATTTAGACTTCAACTTGTCTGGAAACAAATGCAACCACAAGTTATAGAGCAAAACCAAATCACCTCCTCTAAACTCTCATTTCAAGATTTTGGCATCATGCCATCTTTTCATCCTCTCTTTGTACAGAGCCGAGCTTTCATTGGCCTTTAAGAGAAACTCCTCCATTTCATGCAATTGGTTCACTCGCTTTTTGGAAGCCTCATCTCAATTCAAATTCATCCGTTCAAAGCCCACAACGCTCTATGCTCCAACTCTATGGGAAAGTGACAGGCTTTCACAAACCCAAGTTGATAACATGACATACCAATAGGAGTCTTGATTATGGTTTGATAATCCCATAGAGCATCATCCAATTTTCGTGACCAATCTGTCTTATTTGCCTTCACTGTTTTAGACAAAATTCATTTGATCTCCCTATTAGATACCTCAACTTGACCACTTGTTTTCAGGTGATAGGGGGTGGCAACTTTGTGTTTGACTCCATATTTACTCAACAATGTCTCAAACATTCGATTGCAAAAATGGGAACCTCCATCACTAATGATAGCTCATGAGTTCTGAATCTTGTGAAAATGCACTTTTTGAGGAATTGGATCACGCTCCTTTCATTTTTAGGTAAGGCCACCGCATCTACCCACTTAGATACATAGTCAACAACCACCAAAATATAGTTGTTACCATACGAGCTCACAAATGGACCCATGAAATCAATACCCCACACGTCAAACAATTCCACCTCAAGTATGGGAGGAAGAGGAAATTCATGACGTCGGGACACACCCCATGTCTTTGACTTTGCATACAAGTTTTGACAAGGGAATTGGCATCTTGATACACTGATGGACATTAAAATTCACTTTGAAGAACTTTCGAAGTCGTTTGCATCTTGCTATGGTGTCCACCCATGGGAGATGCATGACATTCCTCAAGAATGGAACCTCTTCTAGAACACATCTCTGGATCACATTATTAGCACACTCTCGAAATAAATAAGGCTTACCCAATAGTATCTCTTAACATAAAAAAGAAACCTCTTCCATTGGTATGGATTTAGAACCTCGGGTAGAATGATGTAATTTGCAAAATCCGCATACCAAGGTGCAACCGCATTTGAGATAGACATCCATATTCGTCGAGGAAAGACTCATTCGTGTCCCTTTCTCTAGAATTCACGCCATTGGATTCAAGGCAAGAGAAATGATCCGCCACTTGATTCTCACAACCTTTTCTATCTTTGACCTCAAAATTAAATTCTTGAATTAACAACACTCACCTTATCAACCTTGATTGTGCTTTTTTCATGGCCATTACATAATGAATAACTGCATGATCAGTGTGAACAATCACTTTGGTGCCTAAGAAAAATGCCCGAATTTCTTCAAATGCATACACCACAACCAATAGTTCTTAGTCAGTAGCCGTGTAATTTTTCTGAGCCACATTTAGCATTTAACTTGCATAATACACTGGATGAAACAACTTTCTCTCATTTGACCAAGCACCGCACCAAGAGTTACTCCACTAACGTCATACATCAACTTAAATGGAAGAATCCAATCTGCTGCAATAATGATAGGGGCTAAAATAAGTTATCTTTGAGGCATGAAAAAGCCTTCAAGCAAGCATCATCGAATTCAAAGATACTCTCATTTTCAAGCAAATTGCAAAGAGGATGCGCAACTTTAGAGAAGTTTTTCTAATGAAACAACGCTATAATCCCATTGGTCTAGATAACTACCAACTCCCTTCACTGAGATAGGAGGAGGTAGTTTTGCAATGACTTCTACCTTGGTTTGATCCACTTGGATCCCTTTTCCTGAGATTTTGTGCCCAAGAATAAATCTTTCTTTCACCATGACACTTTTTTCCATGTTAACACAAGATTCATTTCAACATACCTTTTCAACAATTTGCCCAAATGATCAAGACACATTTCAAAAGTTTCACCCACCACCAAAAAATCATCCATGAAGACCTCATGGTGTCATCCAACATATCCAAGAAAATGGAAAGCATACATCTTTGAAAAGTGGCGGGGGAATTACACAGTCTAAAAGGCATTCACTTAAAAGCAAATGTGCCATATGGGCATGTAAAAGTAATCTTCTCTTGATCCTCGGGTACAATGGAGATTTGATTATATCCAGAGTAACCATCAAGGAAATAATACCAACCCCTTCCCGCTAGTTGGTCCAACATGTAACACCCCAGAAATTTTTAATCTAAGACCTAAATCATTCTTCATTTGTGTATAAGGTCGTATCGAGTGATTCTTAAAACTCTATTGGGTGTTAAGGTCAGTTCTTTAGTGTGAGAGTATATTTGGAGATGAATTAAGGTCACAAGAATTCCCTAGCATAAAGTTGAGTTGAAAGCTTCCTTACCGATTGAGTTTTGATATAAGATTCTACTTAGGTTAACTTCAAATGATAATATCTCTCAGCATATAATGAATTAGGTGTCTGATAACCTATCAAATTAAAGGTCTACGAGTCATCTCTCCAATGCCACCAAGTTTGTCTTATTTTGAGTTCAGAGTAAACAGTTATATCCATTTTAGTGAAGCCCTGTCAGGCAGTCGATGTTCTACGACTAGACATGTTCCACGAACCGTAGAGCCTTCTGCGAAGGCTTTTTGTGAATTTTTTTCAAAAACTTCCTGCAAGTGTTCCAGGGTTATTTTGGTCCTTTCTCAACTTTTTAACCCTATTCTAACTCATTTTGGGTGTTTTAACCGTGTATATAATTCAACTAACTAGTTTTCTCTCATAATCATCAATCTAAACATTCAATTCTCCAAAATTTCTCTTAAAACTCACCTAGGGTTCCTCTTTTCCTTCAAGAACCGTAAAACCTTCAAGTAAAAAATTCAAGATACAAAGAGAAGTCTTCCACCCAAGGTTTTCCTAATTTGTTCTCCATAAAAGAATTTCTTTTATCAAAATCAAGCACCAAGATTCCAATACCAAAAATTTCATCCAAGAAAGGTATATTCTTACTCGTGCTCAAGAAAAATCAAGTCTCCATCAATGTTTTTAGTCTAATAGCTTCATAATCAAGTATGTAAGACTACTCATAGTGATGAACTAGTTCTTCCTCATGCCCTACATCTCAATTCAGTCAGTGAAACATTATATTTAGAGATTAATCCGTAATTTTCTTGAAATTCAAATTCAATTGTGTTTCTTATTTTGAGTTCCAATTCCTTAACCATTGTGATTTTAATTTCCATTATGTATACTGAATTCTAAATTGTAGTTCATGCTTCGTATCACATGCACCCTATATGTTTATAAAAGTCATGTTTATAAAGATCATTATATGAGATTTCTTATACATCTATTTTGGACTTTTGAAATCTAAGTCCTGAAGTATACGTTTTAAATGCATGTTTTGAAAGGAGTTTTAAAGAAAGGATACAAATGGTTTCATATGTACTATTTGACAATTGAGAAAGAGAAAGACTATAATTGATTTTTTGAAAGAACTTCAGTAAACAAAAGTGAATGTAAAGTAAAGAAATAGTCCCTTTCTCTGTAAAGGGTGATTGAGCTTAATTGATATGGTTTGTTTTGGGAGTAGAGTCAAACATCGAATTCGGTAAGAATCTATTTTTAACTAGAAGTCCCATAAAACTACGTAGCCAACGTACCAAAATTTATTTGTATTTTTATGATATAGAGGATTTAAGAGAGAGTTAAATCTAAATATACCTACACACACTTGTACATAATATTAAAATATTAATTATATAAAATAGCATAAAGTTATACGGCAAATTCATAAAAGAATTATTATACTTATGTTAACGAACTTAAATAAAATCATATGAAAACTTATGCTAAAAAAGGAAATACTATATAATTTTAAAAGATATTACATACATGGAAGATTGTAGGATTATATTGAATATGTTATAGTAGTATTACATAAATGAAAGCTTTGAATTGTCAAGAGTAAAATATACATTACATACGATGAGGGGGAGGGGTATGAGGGAGAGTTAAATTTTTAAAGTATGAAGGTCATGAATATTTTTCACACTATTATTATAATCAAACAAATACAAATTGATTCCAAGCAAAAGAAGAAAAAAGAAATGACTTTATGGGGCCACACATGAAATAAGGCTTTTTGTTACTCTTGAAAAAGAAAATTGGATTCTTCAAGAAATTATTTTGATCACTAATCATAGAACTAACTTTGCCCTTAAATAAAATTAAAATTACAAAATTGTCATTGGTCGTCCCAATCTTGGCTCTTTTGTATAATAGAACTAGTATCTGGGCATGTGCGTTGCACGTGTACTCTATAACGATGAGTATAAACTATTAAAAATCACATAATTTCTTTTAAAATTGTATTTGAGTTACAATAAAAATATGAAAAGTAAAATGATAAATGTTCATAATGTATAGTTAACTCAAAATAAGAAACTTTTTTGCATTTAGTCCTTCCCTTATACTAATTTCGATATATAAGTTTTATATTTGTTCTAAAAGACAAAATAAAGTAGCAAAAACAAACATAGAGGCACACTTCCCTATGATTAACTTCCTTAAAATGTCTCTCTTGTCTCATAGAATAGAGTAAAAATGTTGAAATTAAATTAATAGTTAACACATTTCAAGAAGATAAAATGTTGACATTAATTAGTAGAAGATGAAATTCTCCTTCTCATTAAGTATAATGCAATTAAGTAATTCAAATTTATAGCTAAGGAAACTTAATTAGAAGGTAATAACTAAAGAATAATGTGCAACTGTTGGTATTTAAATTCTGCCATTATATAATTAAAATATTAATATTTAATTAAGTAAATCAGATTTTAATTTAGTGGAGAGCCAAAACGAAAATATTAATATTTTTACAATTATATAAGCTTGTTAAAATATAGTTTATGTTTTTTTGTTAAAAATATAATAGGAGTAATATTTGGTTGGAGGTTAAAAGATCTCTAACTTCTTAAGCATTTTGGTGTTTCATTTTTTTACTTTGGGTTTAGATCTCATGGTAATTTTAATAAAAACTATCCAAAAAATATTGATTTTATCCACAAGCACATGTAAGAATAATTCTTTACAAATATTTAAAATTTAAGGTGCAAAAAGTGTAATTATTAATAATTTGAAATTAGAATATCTTGTAGGCATTAATTGTCTGTTTATACATGTCTTATTCTCTATTAGTATGATTCTATTTGTTTTATTTGATATAGGAAAAGATACACCCTTCAATCAAATACATTCTTAAAATGTGAAATTACAAATACAGAGAAAAAAAATATCCTAGGAGCAAGCTTAGCATAAGGCTACCAACGAAAATAGAAAAATTATAAGACAATATCTTCCCTGCTTTTTATTGATAATGGAAATTGAAACAAAGCTATATATAGTAATAAACACTCAACCTTTGACTATAAAAAGAGTTAAAAATCTCGAAAGGCAAGTTAACGGAAGTGACATTCAACTACATAAATGGAGGGTCTCATCATAGTTCTAATCTTGGCAAATAAGTAAAAAAAAACAAATACATCAAGCTCCGATATTCTAGTAATTGAAGTGTTATTCATCCCTATAATCACATTATGCCTTGTAATTTTGACACAAATCCTCTTGTCTTGAAATTTTCTTCACTTGATTAAAGCTTCTCTAGTCTTCCACACACAAAAATTGTATCACATAGAAATCTTTCCATGGAAATACTATTGAAAGATTTGTATTTATAGGAAAAGAATATAACTTTGGAATATGAAGATTCACTTACAAAGTTGAAAGGTCAAGTATTACAACAAATTAAAGACAAATAGATTAATTAAGAACATAAATTAATTTGGAAGACGAAACACGTACATGTATCTATTTAAAGAGATAATTATTATTTTTAATTTTGTTCTATTTAATTTACTCACATGTATACCAACTCAAAATATAATAGAAATTTTTACTATTTACTATTTAATTAATTAAATATTTTAATAACATTTGAATTTAGTATAAGGGTAAAATGGTAATTCAACTTTTTACTTTGGAGATTTCGACTTTTAATAATATATGAATATTAAAAAATGGTTTAAAAATTGTGATTTTACTATTAGAAAAAAAAATGTGATTTTGATGGAAAAAAGTTATAAATATATGTCCTTTTATGAAATTTAACTTATGATGCAATTTAAATAGTCAATATATAAATAACAAACCATATGTACTAATATCAAACCAAATCTCTTGTGAGAAAAAAACAACGGGGAAACTAATCAAATACCCCATAAAAGTAAAATAATTACAAATATATACATCTTTACATTCATACCCCACTAAATAATTACACCATATAAACCCCCCCCCCCCTCCCAAACTAATTTCGTTTAACTGATACTAAATCAATATCATATATTGTATTGGTATCATTAAGGCTGATAATTTCACTTAACTGATATTAAATCTGTGTGTGTGTGTGTGTGTGTGTGTATATATATATATATATATATATATATATATATATATATATATATATATATTCTTATATTATCATTGGCTAATGAATAATTTCTGAACAAGAAACCTTAATGATACCACAACAATACACATATACTCTTATAGTATCATTGACTAATTAGTAATTTATGAACAAGAAACCTTAATGATACCACAACAATATGCATATACTCTTATAGTATCATTGACTAATGAGTAATTTCTAAACAAGAAGCCTTAATGATACCATAAAAATATATGTATATTCTTATAGTATCATTGACTAATGAGTAATTTCTGAACAAGAAACCTTAATGATACCACAACAATATACATATACTCTTATAATATCATTGACTAATGAGTAATTCTGAACAAGAAACATTAATGATATCATAATAATATACATATACTCTTATACAATTTCTGAATAAGAACCATTAATGATACCAATACAGTATATATATACTGATTTAGTATCAGTTAAATGAAATTATAAGCTTTAACGATACCAATACAATATATGATATTGATTTAGCATCAGTTAAGCGAAAATTATCAGCCTTAATGAATGAGGGGTATGGGCTGTAATTTTTTTTAAGAGAATGAGTATTTCTTGAATTACTTTGGATTGGGGTATGAACATGTAATTATTTTGAATTTTATGGCCCATTTATGTAGTTTTTCCAAAAACAACAAAACGCAATACAATTCTTATCTTGTCTTCAAACTTTGTATTCTTTAGAATTTCCCCCTATTTTTTTGTCATATCAGATTCTATGTGACTTTCACATGTACAGTCAACTTATTTTCTACTATATAAATAGACCACTTATATTTCTTTTTCTCTATCTTTACTCATCAATCAAAAGGTATGTAAAAATTTCTCTCTTATATATTTCTTTTCTCTTTGTACTATTTTAGTTGTTACTTATATAAATTGATTGTGTACACAATAAATCAAATAGATTAACACTTGATTTTTTGTTTTTCTTTTGTTAATTTGTTTTATCAAACAGAAAATTAGCCAAAAAAAATGACAGATTCCGGGGAAGAACCTATAGGAGAATCATCAAATTCCCAAAAAAGATCGAAAAGGCATAGACAGTTCCACAGACACACAATGGAACAAATCCAAATATTTGAAGCGTAAGATAAATTTATTTTTTACAAAGAGAACTTTATCCTTCATATGGGTTCAATTTTTTTTAAAATTTATTTGTTTAAAGAGATGATGTTATTTTCTTAAAATGCATGAGTGATAAAAATTAAAATTCATTAGCGCTAGAATAATTTATTTTTTGTATGTGCTTTTTGTGTATCAATTTATATTTAATTTTTATTGATTTTACGGTGTTGCTTTTTTCTTTTGCTCTCCATATGTCCATTCAAATTTAATAGAAGATCTGTACTTTTGATTTTGCCTTTAATTTTTTTTAATTGAGTTGCTAAATTGGTTTTGAAATAGTTTATTCGGATGATTAATTTGTTGTGTATATACAGCTTTATAAATGAATCGGTTTATTCTTGATTATTCATTAAAAACTTTAGCATAATGAGATGAGTTTATATAATTTCAACTTCTTTCTCATTTTTGCACCAAAAAAAATAAACAATCTCTTTCTCATGATGTTCGATACCCCTTTTGAGGCTCAATTGATTTAGATTTGCGTCGAAAAATCTCATTTAAGGGCCCAACTCATCCAGATCGTATAAAGAAATTCACTTTAATGCCCGACTAGTCTAGATTTGCGTTGAAAAGTCCCATTTTAGGACCCAATTAGTTCAGATTTGCATCAGAAAGTCTCACTTTGAGGGATTAATCGCTCCCTATCGAAGGTGACAACTCTTGTCCTATGACTCGTGAACACGAGGCCTCTAGTTAAGGATTAAGGAGTACTTACTGCTCCTCAATCTTTGGTGAGTATCTGGTACTTGGTCTAGGCCTGACTAATCCAAATTCAAATGGGGAATTTAAGTCATATTTTAGGGGTAAAACGTTCCTTAACAAGGAGTCTTTAGTTCCAATACTCGAACTTGAGACCCCGATTTATGATGGAGAAATATTGCCAATCCACCATGTTTTTTATGACAATTTTTTTTTACATTTTCATTTTTAGGTTTGTTTTTAAAAAAATGATCAATAAAGTTTTTCCCTTGAATTTTGAATGAAGATTCTTCAAGAACTGTCCGCATCCAAAGGAAAATCAACGAAACCAATTGTCTAGGGAAGCAAGGCTTGACCCTAAGCAGGTCAGGATTTGGTTTCAAAACAAAAGGACTCAAACAAAGGTAATTCTAATTATTTAGTTCTTTTTCTATAAATTCAATTATACTTAATTGATGGTATATCAATAGATTTGAAAGTATGCTCTTTGCCTCATTAATATATGAATTTTATTAAAGAAGTTTCTTTTCGTTAAAGTTATTTTATCATCCGGCCTCCAAGTCAATTGAGTTGCTGCTCAATAAAACCAATAATAGAATCATGTTAAATTATTCAAAGTACATGAGCTTCCTAGCAAGTTCCATGACTTGGGCTTAGCACTTTAGGCTAGCCCACTTTTGTAAATATCTTTGCTTTTTTAATAAAAAATCAGACCCAATGGGTCCTTTGAGTTAAAAAAAAAAAAAAAGTTCCATAACTTAGCAAGGAATTACTAAATGGACAAAAATTTGTATTTCTACTAGATTTTGAGGATTTAAAGTCAAAGAAAATCTGGTTTTGCAACTAAGAACTAATAATTTTCCTTTTCTATATTATTTGATGAACGAAGGAAATCTTGCAATATTAAATGGATGGATTGAACTAAGTCCGGTCTAGTCAAAATAATTTGTATAAACAAATGAGCCGATTAATAAATTATTTGGATTGGGTTGGGCTTAAAATAGACCACAACCCAATTTCCCGACCAAAATTTATTTTTCTTAGTTTTTTTCTCGTTATTTGTGCAATTACCAAACAAAGTATTTTTTTTGATCACGACTATATTTATCATGTCTAGGCTGAGAGTATGGTCTTTGACGAGGAATTCCATAGAGCTAGTGGGGATTCTCAAGAAGAGGAGGATAGCATGTATCCAGGAGACCAAATGAGTAGGATCTAAGGCACGGTATGTGGACGGGTATAAGTTGTAGTACTCAAGAGGTGCGAGGAATAGGAATAAAGTAGGCATCTTAGTAGATTCCAATCACAAATTAGAAGCACAAAAAGGAGTAGTCACTATAGAACAACATTTCTGATGTCTCAGCTAACAAAAAGGAACAACAAAGAACGGAAAATCACAAGGATTATTAGATTGAAAATGAGGATCTTACTTGGTAGTTTTATGGGTTTGTTGCAGTGGTATCAACTCCTTGGGGTTCAATCTGCACATATCATGAAATTACTTAGTGAAATAAACAATTTTTGGTCAGTTCAAGGTTGTAAGTTTTGGATCTGGGCCTTACCTTGAGATACGTTTGTGACAATTGGTGTCGAGTTGAATAAGTCTTCAGTGAGTTGAATCCATGGTGTTTGTGAGAGTTTAAATGCCCATGTGGATATCACTCCAGCTTGGTACTGTCTTGTCTCTGTCGTCATCGAGAGGTAAGGCTCTCCCCGGATCACCAGTGTTGTCAAAAGTCATTGTGCTGAAGAGGAGCAGACATCGGAAGTTTTAAGTCCTTCTTTCTTGTCTTTTTGTTTTATTTTTCTGTTAGCTTTATTTTCCTTTTGTTTCCTTTTCTGATTTAGGCTTTGGTCACTTTTGTGCCAAAACCGTCTTTGTTTGATGTTTTGTTATATAATAAATGGGCTTTGCCCATATTATATTTTTTTTTAAAAAAGGAATCTTAGTAGATTGTGAGCTTAGGGAGCAAGTGGTTGACGATAGGAGGGTCAACGATAGGATGATGACGATTAAGTTAGTAATTCAAGGGTCCATTTTGAACATTGTTAGTGCTTACGCTCTCTAAGTGGACTTGGACAAGGAGGACAAGAAGCTTTTTGGTAGGATTTGGACAAGGTGGTTGGAGGTGTTTCACACACTGAGAAGTTATTCATAGGAGGAGATTTCAATGGTCACGTAGGGTCTACTCTGATGGGGTGTAGTGATGAGTATGGAGGTTTTGGTTTCGGGGTCAAGAATATGGAGGAGTCTCACTTATGGATTTTGCAAGAGCTTTTGGGTGTGTGGAAGCCAATTTGAGTTCTGGAAAAAGGAGGAACACTTGGTAACCTTCCATATCACGGTAGATAGAACTCAGATAGACTATTTGCTTCTTAGGAAGGATGATAAAGGTATTTATAAAGACTGCTAGGTTATCCCGAGTGAGAATCTAACGACATAACATAAACTCTGTATTGGATTTTTTTTATTGTAAGGGAGAGGAAGAAGAGGATTGTGAATGACTAACCGGGGATCAAATGGGGTAGCTTAATTATGGTCAGTGTTCTAGATATGAGGGAGAACTTGTTAGTTATGGGAGCTTTGGGCAATAGTAGTGATACGGATAATATGTGGTTCACGACTTCTAGTTGCATTAAGAAAGCAACTAGAGAAGTGTTGGGGGTCTCAATAGGTAGATCAGGGTAGCATCAAGGGGACTAGCGGTGGAACGGAGAAGTCTAATGAAAGGTAGAGGCTATGAAGGTACCATATGCGAATTTGGTGGAAATTAAGGATGAGGAGGAGAAACGTACAAATGGGAAAAATATAAAGTGATGAAGAAGGAAGCGAAGCTAGCTCTTACGATGACAACGACAATTACTTTTGAATATTGAATTAGTAGACAAAGGCGGGGATAGCAAGTTGTAAAAGCTAGCCAAAAGGCGAGATAAAAGAGGGCTCATGAAGTGAATGAAGGACGAGGATGATAAGGTGTTGGTGGAGTATACACTCATCATATGGAGGTGTAATCTTACTTCCACAGATTCTTGAACAAAGAGGGGGAAAGGACATTATACTGGGGGAGCTGGAGCACTCAGGCATTGGAATTTTGGTTGTTATATGTGATAAAGTTGAGGGTGTTATCCGTAAGATACGTAAGGGAAAAGCGACCGGGTCAGATGAGATATATAGGTTTGGAATGGCTTATTTGGTTATTTAATTTCATCTTTAAGATGAAGAAAATGCCTAAAGAATAGATATGGAGTACGATGATTTTGTTCTACAAGAATAAGGGCGACATTCAGAATTGCAACAACTATAGAGGTATCAAGTTTCTAAGCCACGCTATAAAAGTTTGGGAGAGGGTGGCGGAGATTAGGGTGAGAAAAGGCATGACTATTTTCGTGAACTAGTTCGATTTCATGCTAGGACAAGGAGACTAGTGGAGCAGTATTGGGAGAGAAAAGAAGAGCCTACACATGGTATTCATCGATTCAGAAAAGTCTTACGATAAAGTCCTTAGGGAGGTTATATCGAGATACTTTGAATCTAAAGGTGTACCTATGGCATACATTAGGGAGATCAACGACATGTATAATAGAGCCAATACTTGGGTAAGGGTAGTAGGAGGAGATTCAGAGCACTTTGAAGTTGTAATGGGGTTGCATCAAGGGTTAACTTTTAGCCCGTTTTTATTTGTCTTAGTGATGCATGAATTGACGCAACATATCCAAGGAGAGGTATCATGGTGTATGTTATTTATAGATGACATAGTTATGATTAATGAGACCCGAGGTGGAATTAATGTTAAACTGGAGGTCTAAAGGTAGACCTTAGATCTAAAGGGTTCAGGTTTAGTAGAATTAAGATAGACTACTTGTAGTGCAAGTTCAGTGACACGACGTCTGAGGCTGCCATGAAAGTAAGGCTTGATTCACAAATCATTCAGAAGAGGGAAAGTTTCAAATATCTTAGGTCTATTATCCAAGGGAATGGGAAGATTGACAATGATGTTATTCATCATGTTGGTGCAGAGTAGATGAAGTGTAGCATCGAATTTGGAGCCTTGTATGATAAAAAGGTGCCACCAAAACTTAAAGGCAAAGTCTACAGAACGGTGGTTAGACCAATTTTATTGTATAGACCAGAGTGTTGTCTGTCATGAATCCTCACGCTTAGAAGATGAAAGTTGTGGAGATGAAGATGTTAAGATAGATGTGTTGGAATACTAGGAGAGGTAAGATTAGGAATGAAGATATCCTATACAAGGTAGGATTGGCCTCGATAAAAGACAAGATGCAAAACATGATGCTGAGATGGTATAGGCATGTGCAGAATAGATGCAGGGATGCCCCAATGTGGAGGCGTGAGAGGTTGGATATGGATGGTTTCAAGAGAGGTAATGGTAGGCTGAAGAGGTATTGGGGAGAGGTGATTAAACAAGACATAAAGCAACTGCGACTTATCGAGGATAGGGACTTAGATAAGAGGTTATGGAGGACACATATCAAGGTAGGAGGTTAGTTAGAATATTGAGTGTTGAGCGTTGTCTCACTTATTCTTCTACACTAATAGTCGTACTATTAGTTTGGTAATTAGCTATGGGATTTTACACTTCTATTATTGTTTTATCTTATTATGGCTATTGTTTAGGATGATTTGATAGGTTATCTACAGTATATTTTGCCGGGACTTTCTCTATTTTCGTATTTCTTTCTCTAAAATGCTTTGGTCTATATTTTCCTTGAGCTGGGGGTCTATCGGAAACAACCTCTGTACCTCCATGGTAGTTGTAAGGTATGCATACACTTTATCCTCTCAGGCCCTGCTTTTATTGGTGTACACTAGGTATTATGTTGTTGACTATATACATTTTAACAAGTTCTTTTATGAATCAATTTGAGCTAAATATATAGTCTATACCAACCAATTTCTAATCATGCTATACCTTGATTTGCGCCCAAATTTACCTGCATGAAAATATTCCTAGCAAAACCCGTTCAAATTGGGCGAGTTGGGTAAATTATATTTTCATGGACTAATTTTTTCACCTATGTAAAAATTCTTCAAAATATATATTTCATATGAGGACCAAAGTGTATGTTTGTTCAAAATTAGAGTGGGAATTTGAACTTTTAAGCAAAGATGGAAGGAGAAAATAATTTTTATGCATTTTTTAAAAAATGCTTAATTTGGTCCTTTGATTATTATAAAATTCTAATTTTGATAATAGTGACATCTTGTTTTGTACATAAATCTTCAATTGATTGGAATGTGCACTTTTGATCCCTTTGTTTGTGAATGTTCACAAATTTAACATAATGATTAATTTTACCATTACTTAATTGCCTATGTGTTATGTTAAATTTGTATTGTTACTCCATATTTGGTAATAATATAGTTTTAAAAGCAGTTTATACGACATAAGTCATACATAAAAGTACTAGAAACACACATTTTGATTAATTGAAAGTTAAATGGGATTCGTCAAATATCACAAGGACCAAAATCATAATATACCTGTATTTTAGAGGCAGAAAATGCTATTTTTCCAAGAACTACTAATTTCATTCTCTTTCTACATTTAATTAACTCATAATATATGATTTTATTTATTTATATATATATTTTTTTTGTGATTCATTTTTGTTGTATATATTTCATCAGACTCAAAATGAGAGATCCATTAACTATGCTCTTAGAAAAGAAAATGAAAGATTTCTTTGTGAGAATAACGCAATGAAAGAGGCAATGAAGAATATTATGTGCCCAAAATGTGATGGACCACCTATTGGAAAAGAAGAAAGGGCCCGTAATTTAGAAAATATGAAAGTGGAAAATCAAAGGTTGAGAGAACAGGTAAACCTTATATTTTTACTATTTATTTTACTTTATTTATTTTTGCTATTAATTTATTTATTTGCCTTACAAAGAATTACTTATATATATAACAAAAGACGAGGCAGATTCATGGTTTGAACTCGATGGATTAATCCGGGCTTTAAGGTATTTAACACATAACTCAGCGTTGCTCTTTGAAATGAAGGGGTGAGATTTAAGATATTTGTTGAAATTTTGGTCAATTTTTACATATAATATGTCTATGTTCCACCATTAAGATATCTATTGAGATGGATGCATATCATAGGCACCGGTTCATTTAAATCCCGTAATTTTTACGTGAAGCATAGTTACAAGAAAAAAATCACTAAATTTTTAAAAAAATGTTATATCTGGATCCATAATTTTATAAATACAAACGAATTAAGCATTAGATGCCTACTACAAAGGCTTGTGATGGTATGGATAAGATTTATCTACCCCTTACATAATGCTAATCCGAATTTGTGGACGTCCTAATATGGGTACTGAAAACTAGGTGAAAATCCCCCCCCCCCAAAGTGTTAAATACCTAAAAAGGCCTAACTCATTAAGTTTAAATCTTGGATTCATTTATGCTCCGTGCTTATGAGTTGCACCCTCCCTTGAGAAGAGAGATCAAGTTGAATGAAAAGAATTTAAGTTATATACACTTGTAGCAACTTAATTATATACTCTTATCCTTTTAGGTTCTCAAATCATGTTTATTATAAATAATTACCTATTAGTATAAGTAAATTAACTTAACAATTTTTTTGCAGTATGAAAGAGTATCAAAACTCAACTCAAATGTTCCTGGAAGGCCTTCTATGATGGTTTCAAATTTGGCACTGTCAAAATCAACTCTTGGATCATCCTCAAATTCATCTGATGAAAGTTTGTTGAGCCAAAACATATATGACTCTCCCATTGGATATCCTCCTCCTTTTCATCAGGAAAATAATAATAATGTTCAAGCACATTCAATAAATATTAATAATATCCCAATAATATCTCCATCACGACAAGAACATTACGAATTTCATCATGATAATAGGCAGAAAACAATTATGCTTGAGATTGTTGTTGCTTCTATGAATGAAATGATTGAACTTTGGAAAAGGAATGATCCAATTTGGGTAGATTCATCAAGTGATGGGAAGTGTTCTATTCATCGTGAGAGTTATGAAAGAACATTTCCAAATCCAAATCGACCTTACCAATCATCAACTACTCTAATTGAATCATCAAAGGATTGTGGAGTTGTATCAATGACTGCAATTGAGTTGATCCATAATTTTCTTGATCCAGTAAGTTTCTTTAACTCTTTCATGTTATAACTATTCAGCTCACATGTGATATTATCTGTTTTGGACCTAGAATGATGTATGGCTTTAGAACGTGTTAGTACTAATCCCTTTTTGGATTGATTTATGAAAAGTAGCTAGTGTTTGAGAATTCGTTGAAAACTTACTACTTTTGATGCGGAACATACCATGCCAGTATCATGGATTTCGAACTTGAACATGTGAAAGTTAAAAGATACTGTCATGTTTTTTTGAAATTTAACACATTGTCATGAATTCAAAATTGGCTATTTTTCAATAGGCTGATACGATTTTAATTTTTAATTTTATCCCATACAATATTGATTAGGTTGAGTTTAAATGGAGTGATGGACATGGACAAATGAGTACTTATTTTGAGACGTACGTAGTTATTAATGTTATTGTTTAATAATTAATCATATACTTAAAAATTATTGATTTGTATATGCAGGTCAAATGGATGAACTTGTTTCCTACTATAGTCACAAAAGCTAGGACAATTGAAGTTCTTGATTCTGGAACTTGGGGAGGCTCTATACAATTGGTAAGATATTAATCCATCTTTTAGATCTTCTTCCCTAGGAATTAAATAAATATTATAATTGCTTCATAAAAATGATCTAATTTTTTCTTGGTTCTTGAATACAGATGTATGAAAAGTTGCATATTTTATCTACTTTAGTGGAAGCTAGAGATTTTTTCTTCATACGTTGTTGTAGACAACTTGATCCAACAACATGGATTATGGTGGATGTTTCATATGATCTATTCAAAGAGATTCAAAGTGGTGTACCTTCTTATTCTTGGAAGTTTCCCTCTGGTTGTGCAATTCAAGATATGGGCAATGGCCAAAGTAAGGTAAGAATCATTTCCTCTCTCTCTATCACTATTTATATAAAAGGAAAACTATGTGGACTAAGCTCCCTCTATACACGAGGTCCATATTACTAGGGTCTATTATATGTAGTCTTATCCTGCATTTGTGCATGAGATTGTTTTCACAACTCGAACGTGTAACATCTATATCACTATTTGTATGGCACTTATTTTCCAAAGAGTATGTTACATAGATAAAAATTTACTCGTGCCGATGTGTATCTCATGATGTCTATTGTTCTTAATATGATATAAGAATCAAACTATCTTTATTCTTAGTTAATCCAATTTTGGGCCCTCATGTTATATTGCTAATTCATGCTCCAAATGGTCAGCTTTGGGACGTGCATCGGGGGTTGTTTCAAGTGTCCCCATATTAGTTTAGAAAATGATCTTTTTGTCCGTGTATAGCCTTGGAAAATCCCCAACAAACTTAAAAGTTATATTTTAGGATTGAATTAGATTCAATAACCATCTTTTTAACATGTTATTAGAGTCGCCAGACCTATCACTATTCTTTATTTAACAATGTTGAACTCCGGCCCATACTATGTTGTTCATGTCCCAGATGTTCGAATCTAAACGAGTGAGCATGAATGATTGTCTCCTCATATGGTCCTAATCAATCCTTGCCTTATATAACATCCACCGCTAAGAAAACATAATTTTCAACATACATTCCTAATTATGTTCCAACGAGCTAATTATTTTCATTTTGTTTTCTTGATTGTTTTTACTTTTGCAGGTTACTTGGGTGGAACATGTTCAAGTATATGAAAAAAATAAGATTAATCGTATCTTTAGAGACTTGTTGTGTGATCGTCAAACATACGGAGCTAAAAGATGGATTGTTACACTTCAAAGGATGTCTGAGAGATATAATTTTACAATGGGTGCAACATGCCCTACTAGGCATGATTTCAAAGGAGGTTCGGTTTTATATCCCCTTTTTATTTATTTACTATATTTTTGGATTTTAATTTATAAGGTAAGATAAGGATCTATCGCAAATTTTTCATCACTTCAAGGCGGCTTTAATTAAAAATATAAAACCTTGAAGGGGTCCAAATCCATCCATTTTCTTTGCTTATATGTTTAAAACATGACCTTTTTAAAAAATAAAATCATCTTTAAAGGTATGTTTGACAATATATATATATATATTCAAAAATATATATAAAAAATACATATTCGACTAGAGAAAATGTTTTTTTTGTCTAAAAGGGCCCAGAAAATTATCCGTTCTTTTATTTTTAGGCTGAAGTAATTTTTCTTTACAATTTTCTCAATTTTTAACTTGAAACGTGTCCTTCTTTTCAAAGTTTTCTTTTTTCCTTTAGGGGTGTGTTTGGTATGATTTAACTTTTTTCAACAAATTAGTCATCTTTTGATGTTTATTGACCGCTTCTCTCTTTTTTTTTAGGAAAAGTCATTTTCCTTCACAATCATCTCAACTTTGAACATTATATCAATGTTTTAACGACATTTGGACATCACTATCACCTCTAACATGTCAAGATATCATCATACTTTCGGGTCCGTTAATATTTTTTATCAATCTTCAATAGAAGTTTTTTTTTCTAGAAAAGATATTCACTCTCCAACCAAATACTGAAAATAAAAATAGAATTCTTAAAACAAATTATTTTTCAAAAAACAAAAACACACCCTTACCTTTTTTCCTTATTAGTATTGTAATAATTACTTTCCTAATATTTATCTTTCGATTTTAGTATTACATGTTGTCTCCTTGGCTCCAATTACATCACTATTGTATTGTTTTACATATATGAATTTTGATATACTTTACTTGAATGAGGATCTATCATAAACAATCATTCTATCTTCTCAAGGTAGGGACAGTATTCTCAGACCCCACTTGTGGGATTATACATGATATATATGTTGTGGTAATAATTGTATTTTATTTTTATTTTTAGTTGCAATGTTTAATGATCCAGAATGGCTGAAAAATACAATGCAAATATCTCAAAGGATGGTGAAGAGCTTTTTTGAAATCCTAAGCATGACAGACAAATTAAATTGTCCAACTTCATCACAGCTAAACCGCGGAGATAGGATTTCAATAAGAAAAAATGAAGAAATTATCCAACCAAAAGGCTTTATTGCCACTGCTTCTACTTCTTTGTGGCTTCCTCTATCATTCCAAGATGTCTTCAGTTTCTTCAAAGATGACAAGACAAGAAGTCAGGTATGTATCAAACCTCTTTATAATAATGACAATTGTTCAGATAATTTGTTTAGTTGTTATAGCGAAATGTTATTATTGAGAATATAATAACATTACATGATATTGGATCAGTTCCGAATAAAAGTTTGGTGTTATATTCAATTGGCCGAGGGTATTTTGAAAACAGTCTTCTTACCTCTTGGAGATAGGGGTAAGGTCTGTGTACATTTTACTCTCTCTAAACCCCACATTATAGGATTACACTTGATATGTTGTTGTTATAGTATATTATAGGTGAAATATTGCTATAGGAATGATTGCATGTCATAAAACGGTATGATTGTATATATCTTTGCATTGAATATTCAATTTTTAATGCAATGAGCCAAACATCAGATAAAAAAAGTAATTTTTTACATTTTTAATCCCTGTACAACTTGTTAACCAATTATGACCCCTAAAAATACTCATATAGAAATTGACTTATTTCAATCCCTGTATAGATTTTTTTGAGGAACTCTCAAATATTTCAACAAATATCATAATTTAAATTAAAAAAATAGAATGAGTTCAATATTAAGAATTTTTGAAACCATTAAGTTAAAGTCCTGAATTTGATTGATTTGCTAATATTGTGTTCCCATGTTATATTATCTACATGCTTTGCTAGTCATGGCATTAATTGTACATATATAATTGTTTTAATTATATGATTTTAAACAATACTCGTGTCACAAACTTAATTTTGACAATTAAATTATGATCTTGTTTATCGTTTGATTTTTTTTTTCTAGTGGGATATTTTGACTGGTGGGAATAATGTGATTGAGTTAGCTCGAGTACTAACAGGAACTTTTCCAGGAAACAGTATTACAATCATTCAGGTATTTGTCATATTTATTTATTTATAATTTGCTATTTTCTGCTCAAATTATCAAGTAATAATGACATTTTTCAAGAATCAAATAATATTATTTATGATTGGATTCATCCTTTTTCACATGTAGAAATAACAAAGTTTCTAACTTGTATCTTTTTTGTCCCTTAGTTCTTTTAATCTTTGATTATTGAATCAAAAGGCATTTTCTGTGGTCTAATTTCACTTTTGATTTGTAGTCCGTTTACAATAAAAACACACACAGAAACAATGACTATCTTTTGTTGCATTTAATTTATATACATTGATAATTTGAAAATCTTCTTCACATTATCATAACTTAGCCTATTATAACAAGTTGTCGTTTGTCTCATTTTCTATCTTAAAAATTCCACTTGATTTTTTCAAATGATCCAATAATTACCTGTTACTATCTTTAAGGTGAACTAAAAATGTTAAATACATTTCACTACAAAAAAAAGGACAAGAATTAGCTATCAAATTCCTCTTTAATTTGTAGTTAAATAACCTATAGCTAACAAGATTGTTTGATAATCCTTCACTAATTCATTATTAAATAAAATTAGCAATGGAATTTTTATTGTTTAGCAACATAAATTATTCGTCGCTAATTTTTATTCTTAGGGTCGTTTGGTTTGAATACAAGTTATGCTGGGATAAGTTATGCTGAGATTAGTTATGCTGTGATAAGTTATGCTGGGATTAGTTTTTATTTCTTGTTTGGTTTGCCATATTCAAACTTATATTCATTGCATAGTTTTTAAGAATAAGTTGTTTGTTTACGAAAATACCCTCCATCTTATTTAGTTTTTTTTTTACATTTTCTTTGCAAGCTTTAGTTATTCATTCTTAAAAATAAAATTTCCATCTTATTTAGCTTAAATATTTTTATGTGTGCATTTCCATGATTGTGTCATGTGTTTTAAAAATTAAACTTTCATCTTATTTCACTTAAAAATAAAACTTCCATCTTATTTAGCTTAAAAATAAAATTTCCATCTTATTTAGCTTAAAATTAAAACTTTCATCTTATTTAGTTTAAAAATAAAACTTCCATCTTATTTAGCTTAAAAATAAAACTTCCATTTTAAATTTATTAAAGTAAAAGAAATTTTATTATTAAAGTTATCTATATTTTAAAGTTATCTACATTTTAATTGATTTATAAAATATAATTTTTAAGTGAGTAATAAACTATTTATTTAAAAATATGTAATTTAGTAGTGGAGCGAATATTTTAAGAGAAAACAAAATAGAAATAAACATAAGGATTAGGCAAATAAATTCAACTTATAATATATTCATAAATAAAAATTGTATTTATAAAATATAATTTTTTAATAGAAAAATATATTATCATAAGAACAACGAATAATTAAGGTTATGAATGTTATTATAAATGTTGTTAAAAATTATGTTAATTTAGATGATTGTAAAGTGATGTATAAAAGAGAGTTTAAGAGGGGGTATTTTTGTTATTTTACTTACTTTATCCCAGGATAAGTTATCCTGGGATTACTATTCCACCCTCAAGGAGGGATAACTTATCCCGGGACTAATTGTTAATCCTGGGATAAGTTATCCCAGCCTTTGCAACCAAACAGCAGATTAAAGCCCACTTAAAAATTATCCCAGCATTAATTCCTTTTATCCATCACACCAAACGACCCCCGGTATTTACACTAATATTTCTTAATTATTGTAATGTATATGCAGCCTTATATGCAAAAGGAAATGTTAGTGCTCCAAGAGACGAGCATTGATAGAATGGGAGCATTTTTAGTCTATGCACCCATAGAGTTACCAGTAGTCACTTCAATTGTCAATGGAGGTGATGCAACAAAAGTTCCCATTTTGCCCTCAGGTATCATCATAAGTCCCGACGGTCGCCTCTCCTCGAATAGGGACACTACTGCAAATGCACAGAATGGTTCAATTTTGACGATGGCTTTTCAAATGTTGATTTGTGGTCATAATAATTCAACCTCCCAGCAGCAACAAATGGAGGTAGTGGCTTCTGTTCATTGCCTTTTGAGCAGCATAATTTTAAAAATCAAAGAAGCATTGGGTTGCTCTGATTTATGATGGTTTAATTTCATGTTGTTTGTTTGTTTGTTTTGAAGATTTTAAATCTTAGACAATTGATGGTTTCGAAGGATGATGTGTACCGCCTTCTTTGTGACTTTTGAAAATCTCAAGAATGTGAGATATGTGATGTTGCAATTATCATTTATATTGATACACTTATTTGAGACTTCTCATTTGTTTGGTTTTTTTTTCCAATTTTAGCCTGTTTGGTTTTCTCTGATCATTGTTTTTGTTCTTTGTCATGTTACAATATCATGCCTTCCTGATTTTGCAAGTTAAATCTAGTGGAGTAGTATATTTATAGCATCCATGTGTGGATGGAATTATATGTTGTGAACACGGATAGCCCAGACGCAAGCCAAGTTGTTGGGCCTAGGGCTAAACCACGAAGAGGCTTAAGAATTAGACATCCCAACTATAGATTTACTTGAGATCTAGGTTGAGCACCCACTTTTGTCTTTAGTACACACTCCTTGCTTACTTGCTTACTTTCTTTCTTTCTTTCTTGGCTACAACTCAAATGACCACCTCTATTTATAAGTTGTAATGGAAGGATCTAGTGGAGGGTATTTACTATTCTACTCTCTAATGTTTCTCCAACTGCATAATTCTAGATCTATTATTTGTAGAATATTTCTAGACTTTTCTCTCAAGAACACTCATTCTAGATATCTACCTTCATTTCTTACAACTTTGAATATTCTAGATACTTCTCTGGCATGTCATAGATATTAACTAAGTTACCCTTTCCAGAGTCTAAGTTTCTCATCTTCCATTCTTATCTCTATTCTTAGTTACTTGTTATTTCAGTAGTTTCCATTGCAATTCAATAATTTAAGTGTTGGTGTTGTAATTTGGTTATGAGTGATTATACAGTACTTGAGTATTTGTGTTTAGAATTCTAGTTTGTTACATTATACGTAAAAAAAATTATGACGTGGCCAGTTTCCCCCGCACTTTTAATGCTATACATTTTTTTAGTTTTTTTTCAAAAAATATTTAACTTGTAGCTCGCGTTGACATACTTCAGACAAACCTCTGTCTCCTCCTCCTCCATTTCTCTTCTACCAACTCACTTTGTCTCTATGATTTGTAGTTGTTGTTCATTTTCTATGTTTGGTTAAAGTAGGCACAATAGTATTTGTTTTTTGGCACATTAGTGTCTACCTGTGTCCTTAGAATGAAAAAGGCAACAAGAAAATCTGCTAATTGGTTTCCTTCTCTGTAGCGGTGAGTGATTTGGATTCCAGCCCTCTTGTAGTTAATGATCTTGTCCACAATCTGGTTAAGCTTCAGGTAGAATGTGTCGTTCTTTGTCATCGTGTTGGTTTTGCATAGAGTCAAGTTCTAAGTATATCCATTGAGACAACACCTTTCACTCCAAACTCTGCTGCAATAGCTTCATTTAGACATATTGCTACTGCTACATTGAACTGAAATAGAGGAAACCATGATTAAATCACCTTGACTATCTCTAACAATTCCACATATACTATATTTGCCCATATTTTTGCGAGAAACTCACATCAGTGTTCACTTTGATTGTGCCATATGGAGCCTTGTTCCTGCAAACTTGTTTCCATCTCTTACAGTTATAAGCCTTTCCACCATGTTGCAATGGACCAGACTGATTGGACTATTCTAAGTTAGAACAGCCCTGATATTCTCAATATACTAATCAACGTCATTTATTAACTCGGCCCATTTTGATCAGTCTAATTCAGCCCATCTAAAAGTTTGGCTGATATATAGGTCAAATTGATACATGAGAAACATAGTAAGAGTTGGGCCGGTTGGACTATATACCCATTGTTTAGCCCATTTTGACTCAATTTGTTTCAATCCAAGTAACATTTGGGCGGATTAATAACCTACTCATTTATTTACTCAACACGTTTTATTTTGACTCCTCCAAATTCAACCCAACACACTCATTTGACACCCCTAAACATATGCCATATTTATCATAGATGAATTTAAATCCATGTTTAAGGAGAAAAAAGACATTGGATATTTATTGGCGTTTTATATATGCAGTAAATTGTTTCTTTATACACGCAGGTATAACATATTAGGAAATTTGCATTGTATTAAGTTATCTCATTAACTATCTCTTGCTAGCTATCTTGGACATATGTTGAGCCCCGGGATATTTTTAATACTCATTCAATGACAATTATACGAGAGAATTAAATTTATATGCCGCAAGACGATATGAATATAAAAATAAGTGTTATAGCTAGGATCATTTGGGACTTCGTTAAATGGAAGAAATAATTATAAAATAGAAGGTATGACACTATGTTTACACTAGGTAACTCATATGTTCTTCTTGCCATGTTTGCTATTAGTTGTATATTTAATGTAATAAATTGAACCCCGATTATTATGTAGATTTAGTTGTATGCTGATTGGTGTTGGCAAACGTAGAAGTTAACCTTGCTAGAAAGGAAGAATCTTGAGGTCAATTTAGACTTGTCTTAACTAAAGCTCTTGTCTTACGAAAGTCATGCCCATAAGTTAATTTGATTAAGTGTTTTTGAATGAAAATATGCGTCGTGTAAATATGGTGACAGAAATCAGTATGTATAAAGTAGTATTAAATTCCTCGTTATATGGAACTTGAAAGCTGTTATGAGGTTATCTTTTCCTAACTATAGAGATTTTTCATTGTTACAGAGAGGCCTATCAAGTAGTGGATGTGCTTGCAAAGAAGTCTACAGAATTAACATACCCTGCATGTATCTCCATTTATCATAATCTGCTGCACGAGTTCAAGTCGTGGAAACAACCTCTTGCACAAATACAAGGTAAGGCTGCGAACAATCTTGATGAGGTATTCATCAGTCCCTGGGATTTCTGAAAAATCTCTGTGAATTAATATTAACTAATTGTAAACGGCTTAAGAGGTTTCCAGCTTTGTGCATCAGTTCCCTTAAATATCTGACTCTACAGGTGTGCACTAGTTTAGAAAATTTTCCCGAAATACTCAGAAGCATGGAACTGGAGTCGGAGATTCACATGCTAGACAGTCTGATGAGGTATCTAAATTCAATGCATATTGCATTTCCACGTTAGTTGTGTCAGAGTGTCTCGTCATTGCAGCATGACATCTCTGCTTCAGATTCCTTGTCACTACGAGCATTTACCATTGAGCATGGTGGGAGTGGATAAAAGTGTATCAGTCAATTTGCCTTAAAATTGGTATGTACCTGATAACTTCTCGAGATTTGCTGTATGTTACTCTGGCAGGTTAATCTGATATATAATAAATTTTGCAACACAGTTTGGTAGTGAAATGTAATGATCAAGCTCTCTAGCTTTAGCAATACAATTGCAGGGGTCATTTTCATATTTGTACCACGTTAAACGTGGAGGTTCAATTTAGGATAGCGGGAGATCTAATTGTAACTTCAATAGATCTTCAAGTAAAGAAACCCTCCCAAATTTTCCTACCCGATAGATATCTTGTTCAAGGTGATGATGCTCGATTGAGAAAGACGATTACGACTAGAACTTTCTGATATCTTTGTTCAGACCCTTGTGCCTGAAGCATTAAGTGCGAGTGTGCTTAGTTTAATTATGTCCTGCATTAGTTACCAAACTAGTTTTTCCTTCGTGAAGTAAAATTTTGGTGTGTTTTTCAGGCCTGTGCATCTGCTGACAACTTATGCGGCAGTTGCCACAGTTAACTAAACTTGAATGTCACAGATACTTACTACACTGATAGCCATCTTATCTGGAAGAACCTACTCTCGTATACTATGAATGCAAGGCAGTCAGCTGTACAATTAGCTTCTCTGTAACAATGTCTGATTTGGAAACTGTCACTGTCCACATGACTTTAGCCTTGTCAGTTATCATGTTAGTGATAATCAAGAAGTTTGTTTCAATGTCCACATTAAAATCGGGTTCTGGACACACTGTTGTTTCCCTTTCAAATGAGCTAAACTTTCTATTATGTTATTTGTGCAGATGCCAAAGCAAGAGTGGAAGACCATATTCATATTACCATCATGGTATGTGAGAATTCCACCACAAGCTGCTTCACCAGGCGCTAAGGCACTGAAGTACCCATGACATACTCTCAGGAAAAACTCGAACGACTTTGAGGAAGAGGGTACCTGTACCTGAAACCGACACAGGTGGGTAGGTATAGAATACCTATGGGCGCGAGACAACTCTCTCTAAGGAAATCAGCAATATAGCCCAGTTACTTTGAGAGAAGGGGTGCTTCCTCACAAAGGGGGTCATAGTGACTTGGCCTGAGCGACTGTTTTGGTTTATTCCACCTGATAACTTTGATATTAAGATTGAATTGGCTGTGTCAACTTTAGCACATAACTCCTTCCAATTACTTCTACAGTTCAAGCAAGGAAATTGAGTGTTAAGGATCAATAGTGTCATCTGCGTAGCATAGATGAGAGATGTTTGGTCCCTTCTTGTTGGTCTGAAAAGGGATGAAATTTTGGCTTAGACGACACTGGCACTACAGCAAAAGAGACATTTAGTGGCAATAGATTTCTAGTGACAAATTTATTGTTGCAAAAATATTTAGCGCCAATTAAGTTAATGTCATTGCATCTAGAGTCGCTAAAGCCTTTGACGACATTTATATAAAGGGCTGGTTATAAATACCCATATTTATTATTGCCGCTAAATATAATATAGCGGCAACTATATTATTGCTGCAAAATCCTTTTTTGTTGTAGTGGACTGTCTATCACTCTGTTCAGTAGTTCTACCCCTTTAACAAACAAGAATGGTGAAAGAGTGTCTCCTTGCTTAAGCCCTCTAGTGGATTTGAAGAAGCCATGTGTAGTTCTGTTATTTTGAGCTGGCTCTGAGGTTTTGATGTTTTAATAAACTTTCGACCTGATCCCAGACGAAACTGAGAGTGTCCGTACATGAAAACAACAGTTGTCAAAAGCCTGCAACACTTGTTGTGGTTGGTGCGCGTCTTCCACAGCACTGCTGGTCTCAGCCAATGGCATTTCTTCACATATTTTGCCCTTCTTATAGTCTCTTCTTAAGGTTTACAAAAATAGTTTTTGGAATCCTAAAAAAATTCACAAGCTCACAAAGGCAAAGGCCATTCTCTGAAGAAACATTCTCTGGAAGAACAGCAAGGAACCTGATAGAGTTATCTTCGTTCTTAGTTGTCATCTAGGTTTATTGTTTCTGTGCTTATCATATGTAGATCTATTCCTGAGTTATAAAGGAACTAGATCGGTTGTTTGTCTAAGTCTCTTAGTTTGAGTCGGATTAACTAGAGTTAGTCGAATCATCTAGGTTTTAGTCAAGCCTCTTTTCATCATTGATTTGATGTTCTCTTAGGAGTTGGGTAGAGTTGCCCAGGAATGTCAACTAGAGTTAGTTGATGTATCGGTACAGTAGAGTTGCTGCTTGCCTCCTCTTTTATCTTTGAGATCTGTAGTTGGTGGCTAGAGCTAGCATTGGTGTTTTGTTGAAGTCTAAATCAACTAGAGTTAGTTGGTTCAGTGGGCAATAGAGTTATTGCTTAGTTTTTGCTTGTAGTAGAGTTGCTATAGTAAAGGGGAAGGGATTAAGAGTTTCATTCCTAGATTACTAGAGATCTGTAATTTGAAGTTCTTGCTCCTTTTGAGTGAAATGGAGTTGAATTGAAATCATGTGAGACGGGTCGTGGTTTTCTCCTCCCTTGAGCAAGGGGGTTTCCACGTACGCATTCATTCTATTGATAGTGATGGAATACCAGTTATTGAACATTAAACTCCATACCAAGTTGGTCGAAAAATTTAAGAAACCAAATTGGTTAATTACCTGACTCAATTATTCCCTCGAAACTCTATCGGCCTTGGCCTTGTCAAGCTTCATAATGAAATTGTTGTAGGTTTATGCACCATATCCTTAGTAAAAGTAATGCCCTCAGCAATAGATTTATCTTTGATGAAACTTGTCTCCGTTAGGCGAAATAATTAGTTTGTGCATCAAAGTGATCATTCTTTATGTCCCAATACAATTTTTGTAGAACATCCCATTGACAAAGCTAGCTCCTGGTTATCATAATCATTTATCACTTTTGGAAAACAATCAATAATACTTGAATCCATCAGTCTATCTTCCTTAGTGAATAGATTCTAAAGAAAGTGACTGCTATAATGTGATTGAAGTATCAAGTGCGCCATGTCCAAGATCCAGTATCCAAGCAAGCCAAGGTCCCTCAGGTCTTGCCACTAGATAGAATCTATCTAGTCGGGGACAAGTCCTCTTTTTTACATATATCAATACTTTCAAATATCATATGGTTGTTACTTTAGCTACTTGCCACTAGATAGAATCTATTACTAATCCAAGAGGTAAAGCTAGGTGGGGGTTCGTGGGTTCGGACGAACCCAGTAGCTTTTCCGTAGATCTTGTATTTGTACTAGAAAATTAAATAAATATATATGTATATTAACTTGTGAACCCCTAACAAAATTTATTTATAGTTCAGTGTTAAGAAAGAGATCATGAAAATGCTTTTCACACTAGAGTTGTGGGTTTGAACCCCCCTCTCTTTTTTTTAAAAGGAAATTTAGAACCCCCAACTCTTAATTCTGGCTCCGCTTCTGACTAATCCTACATAGTACGAGTATATATGCATGCTCGAGTATGGGTAGAGATAGATATAGAAGTTTTTTTATATTATATAGTCAATTTCAATTTATCTCGAATTGCAATGTTAGATGATTGATTTATTGCATTAGCTATATAAGATTTATATGATTATTAATTAAAGTTTTTGCTTGTCTACCTAGTATGACTATGTTGATGATGGCTTCTTTTGGGTACTCTCTGTATATGGTATTTATTTAATAACTAAACGGAATACCATATAGAGTGTATTGTAAATTGTAATAATGAAGATTTTGTACATTAAGTATATATATATATTTTTTAAATAAAATTTAGCGACAGACAAATTTTATAGATAAACAACAAAATCTATTTAGCAATAGATTATCGATAAATTATGTTAGCTAAAAGCAATTAAAGATGAAGTTTGTAGTTGATGCTAATTTTTTTGATCAAGAACACCTCATATTTGTAAAGCCATCAAAAGTTTATACAGAGAGCCTTCTTGAGTAGCAATTAGTGAAAATTCTTTAATTTGCACAAAAATTTGTGTTTTCATACATGTTGTATCTTGGATTATTTTTTTATATAATGTTTGTAAGTACATTAGTTCAAAAGATAAGCGCATCAAATCATGTTTGAGTGGCCTCATTTGAATTCTTGTCCAAGATTATGATATTTATAAATTATGTTAACATTATGTTCGATAAATAATAATTGATTCTTTCATATCAACTAAATAAAAGTCAAATTCTAAATTCTTCTTAAATTGTCATTCTTACGGAAAGTCAAATTTTTGTTTAACGTTGAATTAGTTATTTTTCTTCTCTAATGTGTTTTGATTCAGACACATAGTTGTTTCTTAATTTACCGGCTTTGAAATGGTCTTCTGCATATTATAAGTATAGTACTCTTTATTTAGAAAAAGTCGTTTGTCGCTAACTCATATTTTATTTTTCTTGGGCGTGTATTGGGTGGCACTTCAACTTGTACGATTTGATAAGAATACACAATAAATACTTCTAGTCTCATATTTTTTTCTTCTACATAACATCATCGATGTTTATTTAAACTATAATTTTTTGCTCAAAAAAATTTATGATTATTTTTCCTCTAGCCATATGATAAGGTGCATTCTTGATATAGTGAAGAATTGATTCACTCATAAAACTTAAATTTTCAGTAAAAAAAAAAAATTATATTGAAACCCAACTAATTTCAAAAAAAAAAGTTGTGTCTTCAACATCAAGTACTCATTTTATTCAATTTGGACTCAAATATAATTCAAATTATCGTGCAGGAAGTGGTATTACTAGAATTCATTGATTGGACTTTATTTAGCGATAGAGAGCTCTCTCTAAATAATAAAATTTATAAGTCAATTTATTTAAGATTGTGCGTGCAAATTAATTATTCCGTCTCAATTTATGTGATGTATTTAGCATCGAATTTATGAAATATGAAAAGACTTTTCAATGTTTCAAAACTACCCTAAAATAAATACATTTTTAAATAGAAGAGTACACATTTATGAACTTTTTGCCAAATAATGTTGATAGGGTCATTAAACATTTGTCAAATACGAAAAATATATCTTTATTTTTGAAACTGAATAATGAAAAGTGTGTCACATAAATTGGAATAGAGAAAGTAGTACAAGTAATAATTATGATGACAACTAAACAATACTCCCTCTATTCCATATTAACTGAATTTCTTAGTCAATGCACACCTATTAAGAAAACCATTCAAGTATATACTTTATACCATAATTTTCATTACTGCCCTTTGTGAAATCATGTATACTCCCTTCATCCACTTTTAATTGTCATGACTTCCTTTTTTAGAGTCAAACGATAAGATCTTTGACTAACATTTTACGTTGTATTTTTTCATCATATTGATATATGCAAAAAATTGCAATTTATAATACTTTTTGTGTAGTTTTTGAATATCTAATTTTTTTGCTTAAAATATCAAATTAATGTAATCTAATTTAACTTTGGAAATTAGTCACATTGATTTTCGAAAAGCGCAATATGACAATTAAAAGTGGACGGAGGGAGTATAACTTTATAAGTACTAAGTGCAATTCATCTCCTAGAAAATATAAAACTTCAATAAATAAAAGGACAAATATGGAAAAAAAATTCAAATATCCCTTTTGAACTTTGAACAATTAAAAAAGCCTCAAAAATTCAATTAATATGAAATAGAGGAAATAACATGAATAATTTATAATAAATTCTTATTTTAAGAAAATCTCTAAATGCTACTATCTCTTTACAAACAACTCAAATTTGGCACTCACAATATTTGGTCACCCCCGTTTGGAAAGTAATTGTTACATTTTAAATTTATTTCTATATATAATAAATATAGACCTAGATTCTTAATTAATGGCTCTTTTTTGGTTAGATTCAATTAGTCTCATAATGTCATTTGACCAACAAAATCATTTTTTTACCATATTCTTGAGATATGCAAAATTTTCAAAATTCATTAATTTATTAAATTCACAGTTGACTGATATCTTATCATTTTCTTAAACTTTGACTATTACTTTTGGTAAGATCATTATGAAATTCATCTATTTAAAGAGCTTTCTCCTCTTAGGAGAACCAAGTCATATGAAAAATAAGAACAATAACACCATCTTGATTCTTAATTTCCTCTTTTGTTTCAATGGCTTCTTCAAGAAGGGGTTTTATTTCACAACAAGAAGTTTTCAAGTGAGTTTTTCTTTTACACTGTTAGTGTATATAAGTTAAACTCTTATTTACTTCATATGTTTATGAATTTTTTTATGTTGCTTACCATTTTTAGAGAACTCGAGAGAAGGGAGGCACTTATCAAGCAAGTTTTTTTTGTTCATTTTCTCTCCCCATCCTGCTCTTAACTAATAAAATCCATCAATTGTGTATAAACAAGTTATTTTTATGCACATATTATAAACTATAATTTATCTCATTTTCACTATTACAAAACACATAGTTTTTATGGTTGGTTAAGCTATTTCTATGTCAAATTTTTATTTATTTTACATTCTTCATGAATTTTTCTTATGTTTCTTTGATCATTTAAGTTTTTCTAAAATAATCCCTTTTAATCTCTGTCAGAAATTTAACAAACTATACCCCAACTGCCTTGTCAATAATGAGGAGCCTATCAAGTCTAGACAAGTCCTCTATTTTACATATTTCAATACTTTCAAATATCATATGATTGTTACCTATTTGCCACTAGATAGAATCTATTATTAATCGTACATAGTACGAGTATATATGCATGTTCGAAGATAGATATAGAAGTTTTTTTTTATATTATATAATTGATTTCAATTTATCTCGAATTGCAGTGTTAAATGATTGATTTATTGCATTAGCTATATATATATAAGGTTTATATGATAATTAATTAAAGTTTTTGCTCGTCTACCTAGTATGACCATGTTGATGATGGCTTCTTTTGGGTACTTTCTGTGTATTGTATTAATTTAATAACTAAACGGAATACCATATAGAGTGTATTGTAAATTGTAATAATGAAGATTTTGTATATTAAGTATGTTTATTTATTTTTAAATAAAATTTAGTGGCACACAAATTCTATAGACAAACAATAAAATCTATTTAGCAATATATTATTGATAAATTATGTTAGCTAAAAGCAATTAGAGATGAAGTTTGTAGTTGATTCTAGTTTTTTTGTTTTATGAAATATATTTGTTGTATGACTCGATAAGCAATCAAAAGTTTATACAGAAAGCCTTCTCAAGTAGCAATTAGTGAAAACTCTTTAATTTGCACAAAGATTTGTGTTTTCATACCTATTGTATCTTGGATTATTTTTATATATAATGTTTGTAAGTACATTAGTTCTAAAGATAAGCGTATCAAATCATGTTTGATTGGCCTCATTTGAATTCTTGCCAAAGGCTATGATATCTAGAAATTATGTTAATTATGCTCGATAAATAATAATTGATTCTTTCAAATCATCTACATGAAGGTTAAATTCTAAATTCTTCTTAAATTGTCATTCTTAATTCTTAAAGAAAGTCAAATTTATGTTTAACGCTGAATTAACTATTTTTCTTCTCTAATGTGTTTTGATTCAGATATGTAGTTGTTTCTTAATTTACGGTCTATAGTATGTGACTGTCAAAATAAAACAAAAAAATATTGTGCTATTTGGGATTTAAACCTGGAATTTCTTCATTCAAATAGTCACCCATTACCACTACGCCAAAGACATATTTTTTTTCAAGGGTGTCCAACTTTAAATACATATCATTTAAATATAGAATTTGACATTTATATATAACATAATTTTTCGATGAAAGATGTCCAATTGGACACCCTGGATGGCTATAGCTACGCTACTGTTCCTACATATTATAAGTATAATAATATTTATTTAGAGAGAGTTGTCTGTCGCTAACTCATATTTTAATTTTTCTTGGGCGTGTATTGGGTGGCACTTCAACTTGTACAATTTGATAAGAATAGACACAATAAATACTTCTAATCTCATTTTTTTTCTCTTACGTAACATCACCGATATTTATTTAAATTACAATTTTTTGCTCAAAAAATTTTATGATTATTTTTCCTCTAGCCATATGATAGTGTGCATTCTTGATATAGTGAAGAATTGATTCACTTAAATTTTCAGTAAAAAAATATATAAAGTGAAATTTATGTCGAAATCTAATTATAGTAAAACCTCACTAAATTAATACTCGGTAAATTAATAATCTTTTTAAGATAATATTTTCTTTCGGTCTCAATATGGACCAATGGAAAAAATTACCCAATTCGATAAGATAATAAGATAATATATTTTCAAAAGATTCATACACAAATATACGGTCTCATTAATATTATAAATTATTAATTCTTTAAAAGTACAAATATATCTAAGACAATTTAGTGAAATATAGTTCTATTGTATTTTGTTTTTTGTTAAAATACAAATCTAGTTGAATTTCTAACTTTTCCTATTGCATCCAAAAGTTTCGGTGTTGCTACGACTGCAAATCTTTTTGAGTGCATGTGGAATGATCTCTTTTGTACTCACATAATATTGGTGTAATATACCACAATTACAATAAATTATAGTTGAAAATAAAATGACAAAAATGAATTAAAAAAGTATTTAGGCTGAGGCGCGGATATCTCGCTCTCTTTAAGGAGATTCAAGCTCACTGCGGCATAATCTACACGGATCCAGCAGTATGTCTCTTGACTTGTCCCCCCCCCCCCCCACCCTCAGGATACAACAGCCCAACAACGTCTTACAACTCAAGCAACTCCGGATTAGTTGAAGAGTCCAAAGCTCCACAAAAAGAACACCTTCCTTCAACATAAAGTTACTCTCTTTTGTATAGTGAATATAGTTGAAGACTTAGAATATTTTTCCATATCTCAACTCTCTCTTTCACTACACTAATCTCCATATAAACACAATATAATACTACTCATCTTTTTCACTCTATATTTTCTTGTACAACTCTTGTTATCCTCAACCCAAAGGAAGACCACACTATTTATAGGTGAGAAATTCTTCCTTGCAATGAATAGGAAGATAATAGGTAGTAAATTGGGTAATCGAATGGCCTATAGGTTACATAGGTTACAAGAATAAAGAGGTAGAATAATGGGTAAAATGAAGAGTTGGTGGTTACATAAGTTAGTAATAACTAATGGCCACTTTCTTCCACAATTGATGAGAGTAAAGAGACACAAATGTAATGTCCACCAATAGACATAACATGATACATAATGTGGTATATGAGATATTTTTATTAATATTAAAATGTCACACTAACAATCCCCCACTCATTTTAATATTAAGACAAGAGAGTACTTCACAATTTAGTTGAAGGTAAACTATTATGTATAATGAATGTGTGCTCCGCATTGAACATTCACTTAGTAATACAATAACCTTTACTCCAGAGTCAGTAGTGGTCTCAGACTTGAACTATGGCTGCTTAAGGGAAATAAAGTATCACTGCTTACACAATAATTAAGATGTTGACATAAGCTTTCATAGCTAGCACATTACAGCCTTGTGCTATCCCGGTTTCATGAGTGTTTTTGAGAACAAGCTCATTCTCATAGAAAGCGGTCTACTTTCACACTCACATAGGTGAAATCTCTCAAGGGTGCTCCTATAATTTGACACCCCACTCATACGAGATACAGACTTTCATTAAGAGTTCAAAAACTCAACCTCCACAAATCATTTTAAGATAAATGCACTCACATTATAGGGATTGAATAAAATTAACAATAGTGCATTTCACAACAAGTCATCATATGATTCGTTCTTCCCATTGAACTTGGTTATAGGATCTCTAGTCCCCAGGTTGGGCTTCCACATATATAACTTAGAATTTTTTGAACTTCAATTGCATCCCCCTCGATGTGCTACAGACTCTTTATCTTCCTTAGGCCTTTTTTATGAATCTGCAAGATTATCACAAATTTTAACACAATTAATATTGATGATATACCAATGATCAATACGATATCACAATATTGTGTTTTTTCCTCATGAGTATGAATTTACCGTTTTAATAACGATTTTGTATTTTACCAATAATATTGGTGCTATCACAATTAAATCAAAATTAGAAAAATTAATTTCTCAAAATAAAGTGTTTGACATAGTAAAATCAATTCACTTTTTTCACTAGTTGAAGCTTAATTTATTTTACTTCAACCTCCATAATAGAATTAGCAAGCAACATGATTTGCTTTTCTCACTTCCATCAAATAGCACCAAGTTTTCTCATTTGGTTTGTTTGTACATATTTACTACTTTTTCTGCAAACGCAACATCAAGTCAAGTTGTTAGTCACAAAATCTCATATTTTTATTAGGCTAGCAAACCTCTTTTTATTTGTCACGCCATTTTCGCTCAATTGAATCAAAGTGAGTTGCAAGACTCACACCACCAATAAGATTGTATTTCACAATTTTTTCAATATTATGTGACTTGACAGGAAAAATCCATCATATGTTTTATGGTATTTTTTTCATTCTAAGAATGAAACTTATCTCACCCAAAACATTTCATGTTAAATGGCTACTCAACATGTTTTTCATAATTTATTCATCACTCTCATGTTAGAGCCAAAAATCATTCCATTATAGCCAAACAACATGTGATTTATTCCACAATAAATATATGCACTTGCAATACTCTTTTTTAGAGCATTTCTCAAAGATGCAAAAGATCACAATTTCACAAATATTTTTTTCATTTTATGAACCCCCACTATTTTAAGAATTTAAATATCATTTTTTCATGAAAGTAGTATCACTTGATTCATGAAAATATTAAGTAAATTTTTTTTTCTTTTACCTTTTCTTCGCTTGAATTGAGCAAGTAGAGAAATACTTTTTACCCGTACACCTCTTCTTTTCCATCTCTTGAACAAAGCGACGTTGAGCGGAATGATGTTGAGGTCCCTATCTTGATATCCGCACTTTTTCAAACTGTAACAAAAACATGAATCTCCTTAAAATTATTGGTGTAATATACCACAATTACAATAAATTACAGTTGAAAATAAAATGACAAAAATGAATAAAAAAGTATTTAGGCTGAGGCGCGGACATCTCGCTCTCTTTAAGAAGATTCAAGCCCACTGCGGCATAATCTACACCGATCCAGCAGTATGTCTCTTGACTTGTCTTCTTTAGGATAGAACAGCCCAACAACGTCGTACAACTCAAGCAACTCTGGATTAGTTGAAGAGTCCAAAGCTCCACAAAAAGAACACCTTCCTTCAACATAAAGTTACTCTCTTTTGTATAGTGAATATAGTTGAAGACTTAGAATATATATTTTTTCATATCTCAACTCTCTCTTTCACTACACTAATCTCAATATAAACACAATATAATACTACTCATCTTTTTCACTCTATATTTTCTAGTACATCTCTTGTTATCCTCAACCCAAAGGAAGACCATACTATTTATAGGTGGGGAATTCTTCCTTGCAATGAATAGGAAGATAATGGGTAGTAAATTGGGTAAGTGAATGGCCTATAGGTTACATAGGTTACAAGAATAAAGAGGTAGAATAATGGGTAAAATGAAGAGCTGGTGGTTACATAAGTTAGTAATAACTAATGACCACTTTCCTCCACAATTGATGAGAGTAAAGAGGCACAAATTTAATGTCCACCAATAGACATAACATGATACATAATGTGACATATGAGATATTTTTATTAATATTAAAATGTCACACTAACACATAATGTTTTACCTATTTGATATGTCATTGTTGATTTTGTGACACATTTTAAACGAGAAGTCATTTTTTAATATGGTTTCAAAAAATTTCCTATGTTGCTTATATAGTTTATTCTCTCACCTTCATACATTGAATGTTTTTAGTAAAGATACAATGAATAATATTTGATTATTAGGAAACAATAAACATTATGTATAACGAATTTATTTTTACAATGAATCAATGAATTCTTGAATTTATTTTACAATGCATCATTTAACCAAAAAAAAAAAACATTACAATGAATCATACACATACATTGTACTTTATGTACAATGAATTTTTTCATAAATATAAATTCAATAAATATGATACATAATTTAGTAAGATACAATGATTTTGATTTATTCATTGTACTTTTATACATAGTAAATTTATTTTTTATGTGAATTCAATAGATATAATACATAAATTAGTAAGATATAATGATTTTGATGTAATCAAAATTAATCTTCATTAAATCTCATAACACTCTTTAAATTAATAAATATTAATTTATTGATTAAATAATACCTCTACAAAATAATAATATTGCACGATCCCACCTATATTAATTTAGTGAAATTTTACTATATTTCCAAAAAAAATTGTATCTTCAACATCAAGTACTCATTTTATTCAATTTGAACTCAAATATAATTCAAATTGTTGTGCAGGAAGTGGTATTGCTAGAATTCATTGATTGGACTTTATTTAGCGAGAACTCTCTTTAAATAATAAAATTTATAAGCTATTTATTTAACAACCACGCGTGCAAATAAATTATTCCGTCTCAATTTATGTAATGTATTTAGAACAGGATTTATGAAATATGAAAAGACTTTTCAATGTTTTAAAATTATCCTTAAAATAAATACATTTTTAAATAGAAGAGTACGCATTTATGAACTTTTTGCCAAATAATATTAATAAACATTTGTCAAATAAGAAAATATGTCATTCCTTTTTTAATTGACTAATGAAAAGTGTGTTATATAAATTAGAATAGAGAAAATAGTACAAGTAATAATTGCGATGACAAATAAATAATACTCTCATTATTTCATATTAACTGAATTTGTAAGTCAATGCACACTTATTAAAAAACTATTCAAGGACATACTTTATACCATAATTTTCACTATTGCTCTTTGTGAAATCATAAATTATTATTTTAAGAAAATCTCTAAATGCTACTCTCTCTATACAAACAACTCAAATTTGGCACTCACAATATTTGGTCACCCCTGTTTGGAAAGTAGTTGTTACATTTTAAATTTATTTCTATATATATATAGAGAGAGAGATATATTCTTGATTAATAGCTCTTTTGGTTAGATTTAATTAGTCTCGTGATGTCATTTGAGCAACAAAATCATTGTTTTACCATCTTCTTGAGATATGCAAAATTTTCAAAATTCATTAATTTATTAAATTCACAGTTGACTGATATCTTATCATTTTCTTAAACTTAGACTATTACTTTTGGTAAGAACATTATGAAATTAATCTATTTAAAGGGCTTTCTCCTCTTATAAGAACCTAGTCATATGAAAAAATAATTTTCTCTTTTGTTTCAATGGCTTCTTCAAGAAGAGGTTTTATTTCACAAGAAGAACTTGTCAAGTGAGTTTTTCTTTACATTATTAGTGTATATAAGTTAAACGTTTATTTATTTGATATATTCATGAATTTTTTTTATGTTGTTTACCATTTTTAGAGAAATCGAGAGACATGAGGTATTTATCAAGTAAGTTTCTTTTTATCCTGCTCTTAACTAATAATATCCATCAATTATGTATAAACAAGTTATTTTTATGTATATATATTATAAAATACAATTTATCTTATTTTCATGATTACAAAACACATACTTTTTATGGGTGGTTAAACTATTTCTATGTCAAATTTTTATTTATTTTACATTCTTCATGAAATTTTCTTATGTTGCTTACTATTTTTTTTAGAGAATTCAAGGAAATAGAAAAAAAGGCAGTTATGCTTAAACATGCATTGCTCTGCATGAAATACACATTGTTGATTGAAAGGAGGAGTAAATCTACTTGCTTAACTTTTTATGAAGACAAATTTTCTAAGGAGGTTGACCAACAGGTTGAAGAGGTTAGTTTTCATCTCATTATATATATTAAAGTTAATTTAATTAATTCAATGCATTGACATGTGATAAAATATATTTATATAACTATGTAATCTATTAAACAATTATAATTAAAATTTTTGATAAATATGAATTGATAATCTGGTAAAGATATAACTAACATGTGCAACAATTTATTTACATTAACAGTGTGTATCACGATGTCTCTTATATATGATGGACGTGTTTCTTTTTTCTTCTTTTTTTTTTGCAGAACGAAGAGTTGCTAAATGCTATCGACTATACAAAAATAATGATTGGTGAAGACTAAAGTTGCCCTAAAAGCTTTTAATGAGATTGCAATGTTATCATCTTACTGTTAAGTTAAAAATAAAATAGTTATAGACTCTTACTCTCTTTTGGAGGAGCAACTTTACTTATGAGTTGCCTAAAATTATCTTGATATTCTAGTGCTATTTCAATACTTATTTCAAATTTAATTGTTATCATGTTTATGTTGGATTTTAGTTGAACAACAGTTTATCCTATTTTGTTTTGTTGAATCTACTATAATATTTCATGAGAATTAAATAAAGCAACATAGGTAAAGATATTCTAACTAAATTTACTACCAAACCTAATGGATTACGAATTAAAAAGTTTATCATCAATTTTCTCATTTAATGGTATAAACTTTTTTCCATTTTTGATTCTATGCACCTTGCAAAACTCAATAAAATACAAGTATTTGTGCAAGAGCACCAAATTCAATATTTTTATTTGGAGTATAAATTTTTATGTGACCTTGAAAATCTGATTAGTTTAGTGCTAACAACTTTAAAGATTAATCGAACTCATCAAAGTAAAATCCTAAATTCGTCACTAGTCGTACTCTTGAGCAGCTTTGATCATTTAAATTCGACTAAAATAAGTATGTGCTTGAGTGGTTATATTTTTCTGCATATTTAATTGCTGTCTTATGTATTCTTTTCCTTTGTCTTTATCGTATAATTATGTTGTATAACTATTTTTAGCATAGATTGTTTGAGTTTTTTAATTGTATAGATGGTAATGTGTTGATGCTTTTTCTCTTTAACTTATGTAATAATTAAATAGCCAAGTTCATGTTTGTTATATTTTGGATGCATAAGAAAGGAAATTTGATTTGTCCATTTATCTTTCAAATCTATTGATCTAATGTAATTTTTTAATTTTCCCCTTTCTCTGCTTTCAGTTTGTAATAATTAAATACCCAAGTTCATGTTTGTTAATGTTTTTTAACCAAAAGAACCATTTAGCATAAGACTAAATGGAAATAAATTAAAATTTTGGTTAAAAAAAAAATCCTTCTCCTGAGCATGTCCTTTTTCTTTTATTTCCCTTCTTGTGTTCGAAGCTTGCATTGAAGCACCAAACATAGGAGGATGTCTATTCCTATGTTCAACAAGAAGAAATCTGACGAAAGATCGTGATTTATTCTGCAACAATTGAGAAGCATGTGTTAATTGTGTCTCACAAATCACGATCAATCAAGACAACTATTACTTTTAACCACCGCATAAAAAATGATATTTAGTGATAATTAATTAACGGTAATAACTTAATTGATGTTAAATATATTTTTTTTAGAGGCAGTTAGCACTTTTTTGTAAATGTCTTTAACGCTCCCTCTAAGAGACTTTCAAGACTAATCTTCTATTCTTAAAGAGGATTGTGTTAGAATAGCCATTGACTCCTCCTATCCTTGGAACATGTTATGTTATGTCATGTGTACACATGAATCATGATATTGCATTATCTTTCATTCTTCATTTACGTACCTAAGTTTCCTGTTAACCTATTATATGTTGATGTTGGTTCCATTATCAATGCTAAACTATAGTGTCGACTTTTTCCCTAATTATTGTGTTTTTCGGGTCCTGAATCGATTATCGAGATTAATTTCAGAGTCGGAAATTATTTTCCTAAGAAATATTTTCTACTCTCTAACAAAAAATACAAGATATTTTCTGAAAAATATTTTTTCATTCACCAACCAAACACTAAAAAATATTTTCTACTCACCAACCAAACATGAAAAAATAAGTTAGAAATCACTTTGTTTTTCAAAAAACATTTTCCTTCGTACCAAACACACCCTACATGATGACTTATACTCCCTCCGTTTCACAATGAATGGCCTAGTTTGACATGGCACGGAATTTAAGAAAATAAAGAAAACTTTTCAATCTTGTGATCCTAAATTAAAGCTATGTCAAATGTATCAAAATGCCCTTTAATCTTGTGACCTTAAACATGTCATGTGGAAAATTGAAATTAAAATATTGACAAAAAAGGAAAGGGTCATTCTTTTTTAAACAAACTAAAAAGGAAATGAGGACATTTTTTTTAAAACGAGAGAGTATATGATTGATGAGACTCGAAACTCTGATAAATCCTTTTTTAAGAGGAAAAAAGAATCTCAACCAAGAATTAATAGAGTAGCTAAGACGCATGGGACACCCATCTTTTGTGTTGAAGTTATATCAAGTTTGTTTTCAATAAAGGGAAAATACATAGATTTAGGTGCGTCAAATGTGTGAGTTGGGCTGAAATTGGAGAAATTAAAATGGTTGAACAAGTGTATCAAACAAGATACTAGTAATACACAAAACTACTACATGGATTTTTTTTTAATGCATTCTACCAAATGCTCCCTTCTGCGGAACTTTAAGCCAATGTTGTAATATCTCTATTTCACGTTTATACACAAAATCTTGGGAGGATACATTTGGCTTTTAAGATTCAACTATATTTCCCAGGTGCAGAAAATGTACAACAACTTTTGCTCTTCTACTGCAAGTGAAAGTATTTCAGTTGCACAAAAAACTTGCAGCAATCGCTCATCAGCAGAACGGTACCAATTTACATGCAGCAATAGATTCCAGAATCCAAGTATGCTGAACGGACTGAAAACCAATTTGCTTGGCTAGATCCTCAGCTTCAGCTAATCTTTGCTGCAAAATACTGTTTTCTTCTTCAAACGTGCAATCCTGCGGAGGATCACAGTTGTATACGACTAGAGAAGACGGCTGAGTTCCCTGTACAGCACGATTCTGTTTCACCAACTGCTCCTCGCTCTGAATGATAGTGCCTCCAGCCTTCTCAACTAGATCTAACAGGTCACTTTTGTAAGCTGGCATAAAATCTCCACTCAAATAAAACTTGAAACCATCAAAAAGTTTTGGCGCCTGCAATATAAAGGAATAATTGTTACTGGATACATAAAAGCTTTTTATGTGTGCCACCTCAGCTGAGAACCAGCAAAACAAAAGAACATCTTTAGCCGTGAAGCTTATTCACAAGGAATATAATAAATTAGTTTCTCTGTCTCCAGCAATAACCAGACACTTACATTAGTTGCGGCCATCAACCTTCCAGCTTTGGGGCCCCAAGAACGGCCATAATTGTCTAGACTTATTTCATAAAGTTCTTCATTTACTGGACCATTTGCTGCAACACAAGCTTTTACCCCTGCAAATAAACAAGTTCCATGGTAGGAGAATAGAATAATTTAAGTAAATATTCCTCCTTCATTAGACAACTAATTAACTATTGACCCAGGCCAAGTAAACTATTTCCAAAAAAAGTCCATGTACCCAGGTATCTCCCTGCTCTTCCACTCAACACCAAAGCAACTTATTCTTATACCCCCACACATTCTACTTAATTGCATTTCTTGATTCAATAGCGATTGAACGTTCCCCCTCATTCCATGAAGAACCAAATGAAAAACCCTATCCCACAAACAATTTTATATAACAGCAAACAGCGCTTACAGTCCATAGTTAGGATCCATTTTCCACTCAAAATCGCCATGAGAACTTTCATTGTTCTGGTGCATGCACCATTTACATCAGTTGTTACAACATGTGTGACATTTGGTTTCCAGAACTTGCACACAGTTGCACCACACACATCAGCAAATTTCACCAGCATATACTGCAAAATGTCAAAAAACAATGCGATCGATTAATAATGTCCGAAATGCACCATTTTCGGCTAACAATTCCAAACAAAATGAAGTTACCAATTTGTTTTACTTCAAAGGCTTTCTCAAAATAAAAGGTCATTAAAGTGGGCTAAAGTACAAATACCATACTACAAGTAAACAAATAAAAGTAAAGATACTAAAATAAGTGGATCTTTTATACATTGCTATTCCCAGGAGATGCATCAATGATCAACCAGGACTAAGACATCAACTTAACGTTGACAAACGTAGAGTTAAACCATCTATGCATGATCATAATAAATTGACTCCTCTAGTATACCAGAGAGCTGAAATAAACAAAGGGTTTTTGACTGGAAACATGCCAATGGCAGTTCTCCATGTGACTTGTAACTGCATACATGATTGTGAGACTGATCAAACAGTCCTAAAATAGATACAAGGGACATATGATAGAACTAGCAGAAGATCTCGTCACTACAGAAAAGATAAACCAACCTTCTCTTCTGAGGATAGAGCAGACCCACAAAGAACCCATTCTTTGGGTCCATCTGATGATCTTGCCCAAAAAGTCAATTGCTCGGTGGTTCTGCATGCACAATGGTCAAAAAGGAATAGAGTTATGTAATTGTTTATAGATGAGGACAATTACCCTCATATTCTAATGACTGTACATATCTCAATAGCCCTTTGATTTACATTTTTTTTTAAAATTAAAAAATCAATGTGTCATAGTATACAAGCAAGTTTTGTTATGTATTTCATGAATTAATATGAAACTTTTCAACTAATAAACCCCAATATTATGTGGCTTCCTTCATGTAACAGAGCTTGATATCCAATATGTTCCAATACATATGCTAGCTAACTTCTTGACAAGGATATTACTTCATTCGAAGTCTAGAAGAAAGAGAGAAAAAAAACATTTTCCCAATTTTACACTAATGGATAAGTCATAATGGACTACTCAATTTAACTAGACTAATAACCTAAACAGATACACATCTCTTCTAGTGTGCATATGTATGTGAAGATACTCCAATTAGATATACTAATACCTTAACTAGCCTCTTCCCCATATGACAATCAAATGAGATACACTTGATTATCAAGAGCATGGTGAAACCTAATTATACCAGCAACTCGAGCGGTTTCTCTTACGGCTTCACTTCACAACTAGCAACAATTGTGGATTCACTACATTTTTATGACAAGAGATACCAACACTGTCATTCAATCAGGGGTGGATCAAGGGTGAGGCTAGTAAAGCGTTTACCAGTCTCTCCTTTTTTTGATTCCTTCAAAGACCAGATCTAAGCCCTGTCAAGCAATTGCTTGAAAAAGCCTTTTATAAGGCGGGCTGCGGTTGGTCCCATAGTTCTCTATCTGAAGAGGTTGAGACAGTTAGTCATCTATTCCTAAAATGCAGGATAACTACACGGCTGTGGAGGATTTTTGTTAGCCTTAGGGGCATTAGCTGGGTCATGCCTGACAAAATAACTCACTTGTTATATAGTTGGGAGCAGGGGCGTATCTAGGGGGGGTCACCGGGTTCACGTGAACCCATGCTCCCCTCCAGAGATCATATATAATAGTGTTATATTTTTTTTAAAATATTGAAATATAGATGTGTGAACCCATATTCGGAGTATCATATTATGTGACGATGATTGGGTGCACCTCTCTACGTGAGATTAGAAATCTGAATCTTACATATGTATAGATATATCCGATCCAATTTACACCTTAGATCCACCTTTTTACAATAGTGCATCCCTCATCTCGAAATTCTGGATACGCCTCTGGTTGGGAGGAAGCAGGAGTACAACTGCAGACAGAGACAGATGAAGAATTATCCCAACTTGCATTTGGTGGACAATATGGAAGGAAAGGAGTTCAAGATGTTTTGAAAGCAAAAACTGTGATCTACAGATGATCAAACTAAACTGTTTTAGACTTTTTTGTTTCTGGTGCAAACAAATATACTTAGAGGATACTGACTAAATTATAGACATCCTAGGATCTTGATAGGATTTTGAGTCAGTTTTTTTGCCTTTTGATTTTGTTGTACATACGGCTTCAGTGCAACCCATGTCCTGACTTGTCAATATACACAAATGTTACCTTCTCAAAAGAAAAGAAAAAATAGGTGGTCCAAGTAGATTTTCAAGGATAATGGCTTCCCAAATGGATAGAAGAGTTCCTCCCCTAATCTAGGGCCTCTTTGCAAAAAGAGACACTTCTGTAACACTGTCTGAACGAAGGGCTTCCTCTACCTTGAGTTCCATTTGGAATTGGGCCTCCAAAATATCTTGACAGAAGGAACTGACCTAAGCATAGCTCTCTCTCTCTCAAATACAAATGTCAAGAAAGGAATTCCTTGGATAAGTGGAAAAATGCTAAAAATATCTTTTCATTTCTCTTTGAAGGCTTTTGTCCTACTTATAGTATCAGTCCTCCCTCCTATACTTGTGTTTTTATTAACCAATAACACATGCACTTTGTTGGCACTAAAAAAGAGGTTATTCAATCCACTAGTGCAACTAAAGGTGCGCAGCCTCTTTTGAACAACTCTTCTCAACTTAAGGCGCACCTACTCTTACTAGAAGTTTCGTCTCTCACAGGTCCAGTTCCAGTCTCTAACTAACTTACTTAATAGGCCAGGCCGGAAGAGACATAATCAGAAAATCCAATTTCCTGTCTAAAGAACCTGACTCAACAGAGAAAAGTAGACCAAACTAAAAGAGATCTCACTTTTGACGATTGAAAAGTGGTGATTCTCTTTGATTGCATCCGCTTGCTTGATCATTAATTTTCTAGTTGTCCCCTAAGTCCCGTTCGCCTATGTTGTCTCAGTCTTGGATAGAGTCCATTACCTATCTTTCATTGTTTGAATGAGACTATCTGATGTCCTTTCATCTCAAACAGAATGCAACAAGAGTGAAAGCTTAGAAAATTTCGTACGAAAAGGATGCTATGGAGTATGGCCCCTATCCCTTCATTTTACAGTAGTTGCTCTGCTCATTATCCCTGTAGGGCTAGACCTCAGCTCAGATCATCCTTGGATGCTAGCGATCCTTTCATTGAAGAACTCTTCAAAGAGGACGCGACTTTCTATCTTTGAAGGGTTAAGGCTCTCACCTTCTTTTCAAATCAAAGAAAGAAGAGCCTTTTGATTCGGGCCTTTTCCCACTTTCCTTTGTGAGAGGTTTGTGCACAAGAATTAATAGTCAAAGTATAAGGAAGATGGCATAGAGCATAGAATAAGATTGATGTTTTGAATGCCCTGTTTTCTGGGGTTGTGATGGAAGGAGTTGTGGCTCTTTCGGAAGAGGGAATCAGATTAGTATGTCACTGTTCTAGAAGAGGAAGTGTAGCTGGCACATTGAACCATGTTTGTCAACAGTGAAAGATAGCCCTAAAGTGAGGGACCCAGGGATAGTATTTCTTAACTGTCGATCGACATGACAATCATGCCTTCTTGACAAAACCTTTTTCATTCAATCTCCTAATAAACGAAAAAGAATCTCGGGTGACACGAAAGTTGTACTCAACACTCTCTTTCATATTCCATTGCGCTAAGTGGTCTTTCTCTTTCTTGCTGCATGACTACTATGAAAAAAGATGATGACTACTCCCAGTCTTTGGTCAATCCATGCTGATGCTAGAAGAGTTATTCTTGTCGCCCACCCAAAAGAGAAGAGGAAGACTAACCTCCATCTTGCTCAAACCATTGCTACCTGAGTTATATAGAGTTATATAGCTGACTGCGAGGAGGACGGTTCAAGCTATGGTTGCCCCATGGGATACTCATTTGAAACCTTTGTCCGGTCAATGCGAGAAAGAGAGAAGTGATGTAAACATAAGAATAGAAGGTTTGTCATCTATTGGGCCAATGATGCTCTTCTAGCTTTACCTACACGGCAAGGGAAAGATCAAAGGCGAGGTGGGAATTGCCCCGCACGAACTATCTGATCAAGTTTTCTTTTTTCCCATCCCAGGCAGTTGTCAAAGCCGTGTTTGATCGTCGCATACATGCTCCGTTACAGCTTCGTTCATGCATCAATCAATTGACAGTGAAGCAAAGAAAGAAGAGTTTTGATCACTGTGTGGGTAGTGTCTATTAGGGTTTATGTTCCATATGCACTAAAAAAAAAGATTGGAGCGACTATAGTAATGCCAAGCATACAAGCAAAGGACTACCTACCCCATACTGACAAATGAAAGAAGCTCATCGCGGATGAGGACAAGCGATAGCAGTTCTATTCTTGCTCTTCTTATTCCATACCATAAATAAACACCTTTGATTCATCGACATTGGCGCTAAAGGCTCTACCCCCACCCACTAACCCTTTATGGAGTTAGCGAACCAAGAAAAAAATTCCCCGATATAATAAAGAAAGTAAGGGTTCCAAACCATTGAAACAAAAAGCATTAAAGATTGTTATGACGTGGCAGAAATGACCACCATCAAGCACAAGATTCAAAGTTGGAATCTTCCTACTCTTGTTAGTTGTGATAGAGCATCCTATCTTGTTGATTCTCCTTTCCCACCACCTTAAGCTCTAGCTTTCAGGGTGGAGGGCTGAAAAAGAAGCTCGACCTACAAGAAGAGGGGTAATAGACTATTACCATTCAGTTCATGTGACGAACCGAACATCGTTAGGTCTCAAATTTTGCGAAGCACCAGATCTAGATCAAGATCTCCATTATGTCGTATGATTTATCAATCCGAAGAACATATTTTCAGTTAAGTCATATATTCTACTCTTATCTAAAGTGATGCTAGGTTGCTTCATAGAGGTGCGCTTCGCTCGACCACATGATGAACATGTTTAAGCTAACTGCATGTCGAGCACTTAAGCGGAGCTTGTGGTCACTCATTCCTCGCTTGTTCGAAAGAGCTTCAAGTTGGATTCAACACTACATATGATATTCCATTCCGGCCCTCACTAGCTCTTTGCTTGCTTGTACAAAGAGCATGCCCAAAAAGATACTATGCTCATCACACACTTGCATTACCACCTGAGCGTCGACGCTTACCACAAACTTGAATCATCCTTTAGGCCCAAAAAAGTTTTATAGTTCATTTAAAACAATAGTTTCTTCTTTGTACAAGATTTGTTACACTCAAGTCAAGGGTCTTTCGAAGCTCAACATCTCTACCTCCACAATGTACTAGTAAGGTCTGCGTACACTCTACCCTTCCCAGACTTTACTTGTGGGATTCCACTGGGTATGTTGTTGTTGTTAAAACAATATTGAAGATGGTCAAAAAAAGGTACAAAATTTATATTTAAAAAATATCTATTTTTACCAAAAATATTTCAGAACATTGAATTAAACTCCTCAAATCTTCATATTAATAAAGAGAAAATAGTCAAATGCCCACCCCGTCCCCCAACCTATTAGCCAATTACTAACTACACACTTACACTTCACAGGGTCCTATTACCTCCTGGACTACTTTAAATGGAATAAATAAACCCTAAAGTGTTGAGTAGGCACAGAGAATGCATTTCACTCTCTCAAAAAGAGTGAGTTGCCATTTTTTCTTTTTATTTTCGAATTCTTCTTTTTTTTTCTTTTCCCATCTCTCTTTCTCGTTTTTTTTTTTTTTTTAAACTGGTAAGATAGTATTCTTCGGCATTAAGGTTGTGCTGGCCACCACCAAAAATTGTCAATTACAAACTTTCTAACAAATCTACAATTTGATCTGTATCTACTATACACAACTATTTACACCAAAAAAGTAGAGATGCTATACAATTTCATTTGACCTTGTGTATGAAATTGGATCTATTTTTGAAACATCTACCATTCCTTTCCTTCCAAACTGACCACCATATACATGATGGTATTACCCTCCACCATCTCCTCTAACTCTTGCTGCCTCCTCTCCTTACCCAGCTCTTCAACAGGTCTGATGTATGTTCTGACATTGTCCAATTCAGATTTGAAATGCTAAGGAACAAATTCCAGATTTGAGCAATGAAATTACAATGCAAGAAAAGGTCGCTGTTAATTTCACTTGTCAAATTGCATAAAAAACAACTAGGGACCAGCTGTCTACCCTTCTTCTGAAGTACTTCCTGTGTTAAACAAGATCTCTTTATCACAAGCTAAGTGAAGCATTTCACTTTTGTAGGGATATCCCCCTTCCAAAAATAGTTCCAAAGGTGTTTGGTCTCCCTGCAATCACCTGGAGACCTCTTCTGTAAGCATTGTTGACTGAGAAAAGGCCATCTTAGCTTTGCTTCCACAACACCCTGTCTGTGGCATTTGTGTTTATGGTCACTCCATCCAGCATCCCTAATAAAACTGCCGCCCTTTCCACAAATCCCAACCTTGTTCAGTCCAGCAATCACCAACATTAGCATCAGGATTTTCACAAATTTGAAAAAGATTTGGAAAGAGATCCCTGAGAGGGGATTGATCTATCCAAACATCCTTCCAAAATTTTGCTTTAGTGCCACTTCCCACCTTGATATATAAATTTGTCTCCATTTGTGGCCACAAGCTTCTAATTGATCTCCATGCACCCACACCATAAGGTTCTGTTGTGTTCTCTGTACACCAAGGGTTTAACTCACCATATTTAGCTATAATCACCTCTTTCCAGAGGGCATTTCTCTCCTCAGTGTACCTCCACAACCACTTCTTCAATAGGCTCTCATTTTGTAGTTTCAAGTTTTTAATTCCTAGCCCCCCTCTGTCTTTGCTAAGGAGAGAAGTTTTCCAGTTTACTAAGCTATAGCCTTTTCCATCCTTGTTGCCTTGCCATAGGAATTTTCTCCTTAGCTTATCTAAATTTGTCACTACTTTTGCTGGGATTGGGAATAGGGACATCACATAAGTGGGCAGAGCCATAAAAGGGCATCCTTGCTAAGGACCATTTTCCTCATTGAGAGTCTAGTGCTCTCCACCCATTTGTACCATTCTCCTGTCGCAGATGAAGATGTTATGTCATACGCCTTACCCCCCCATTCGAAAAGCAATGTTGTTGTCTATCTCAGAGGAAGAAAAAGATGGAGAGAATGAGTCTAAGAAAAAAGAATGGACAGCTCCGGTGGTGAAAGACCACAGAGAGGAGTTTAGACACCCTGAAGGGGCTTCTAAAAATAATATTGAAATCCGCACCTGAGAGTGTTGGGTTGATCTTTGCTCTCTCTTTCTCGTTATTTATCCAAACAACTATATCTCCTCCACCATTATCATTGTTGAAGCTTCATCAATGAATGTCTGGTATACAAATTACCAGCAATTGATGCATTTTATGAACATAATTCTTCAATAGACTTGTATAGAACACATCTAATAAATCAAACCCATTTTTAAAAAAGCAAACCCATTAATTGGTTTTCCTCTTTCTAAGCCATTGACTCAAGAGTAACAACAACAAAGAGAAGAAGCAATGGGGTTGTTGTTTTTGAACTTATTAGAAGGAATTGAAACGGAAAGAACTTATACATGAAAAATATCAAAAGGTAGCCATAACTCCCCATCATCCATATTTTTTGAAGAAGAATCCTCTATTTTCTCCCTAAATCCACCAAGAATCAAAATCAGAAACTCATATTATAACATGCTCATGAATATTTTAGAGAGAGTAAGAACGGGGAAGAAAGAGGGTTTTCAAATTGTCGTTACGAGTTCGTTTCTAAAAGATGTGTCTGTGTGTGTGAGACCGGGGGGTAGGGGGGTAGGTAGAGCTGGAGAGCTTCAGTGGTGGCTTCTCTATTTGGAAATTGACACGTGACTCAGGGAAGATGGCAATAATTTTTTATGGATAAAGTAGTGCATTGCGTTTGATTTTGATTTGTTAGACACAGAGAAATTATTTTGAGGTAAAAAATGGTGTTTTATAGTGATTAGGGCTGAAATAATGTTGGAAGAAGAAAGGAAGACGGAGGGAAAAAAAAAGATTAACTGGTGAAATACACATGTCAAGCGAGTATATTTCACCATAATTGATGCATGTATTTCACCATAAGACACATGACTGATTATGACATTTTAGGGTAGAATCAATTTCAGGTACCCGTGAATTATAGGTGGGTAGCTGGTAATTGGCTAATAGATTGGGAGGCAATTGGCTATTTTCTCTATTAATAAATAAAGTTTTTACAACAGCCTCCAAAGTACTGTATTGCAAACAAATGGCTAACATCTTGTTAACTAGAATTAATTATGTTTTTATAAATAATGATGTTATTATTTGAAGTCAAAGTAGTAGTGTACATAATTTATATCTAGAGAACCAGTATAAAATACTGATGGTACTAGGAAGGTACACCAGTTTCAAAATTAACAAACTTAAACCAAGGAGTTTAAGGCAAGTGGGTAGATTGAATTAGTAGCACACAGATTTTAAAATTTATATAATGATGTTTTTATCATTCTCAACAACTGCCAATAATTTAAGAGGTGATAGAAAGCAACATAGCAAGTGCCTTAATATACTCTTCTTACAGGGGAGAAGTCTTTGGATGCACGTCCCTCCTGATATGTTTTCTGGACTTTGACTTCTCACTTGGAAATTTAACAGATTTATGTATTGGGCACAGCATCACAAAGTTCTCCTGTAATTAAAGATGTAAACTTTTAGGGAAAATAAGAAGATGAAAACTTTACAATGCTCAATTTGATAAATTTGTTAACTAGTTGTATTTACTTACCATATCCCATTGGCAATCCTGGATTTCAAATGCACAGGGCACATGATAACTCCTCCTGCAAGATGTCACATAGCAGCCAAGTGCTGCACCCTTCATGCCACAACTACTACACTTGAGTTTTGCAGCTCTTGCCAACTCGGTGTCCAAATTCTTTATAATATCTCCTTCATAATATACTTGAGGTGTCCTGTAACCAATGAAACTAAGTTCCGAAAAGGTATCCAATCAAACCTAACTTACCTAAGTTGGATTGACTGGCAAATAATTGTGGGCTTCACAAATAAAGCAGCAGGCCAAAGGATCAACGGAAATATGATGTAATATAAGAATGAGATTATGTTTTTTAGCAGTGGAGATACAAGTCTTGTAGTGAAACAACCCTACACGCGTTGCCTGATTAGCTCTATATGAGTTAAGCCCTATCCAGAGGGGAACCTAGGATTTAAAGACTTCAGGTGTACTCAAATATGAGCTCTAAGCTAAACATAAAATAAAAATAGTGAAAAAGGGCTTTAGCTGGATTTGAACCATGGTCTCACGGGTAGTTCCTCTAGCTTGTACCAACAACACAAGGGCACTCATATGCTTCTTTTGGGTGCACTGCTAATTATATCCTAATATTTGTCAGTTTCTCAAGATATATATACATATATACACATGATTTTTTTTCGAAGTTAACGGGTTCACCCCCACTTACAAGTGTGGGTCCACCTCTGGCCCTATCTGGATTATTCAAATTTGACTAAATTCACTAAAAACACAGTTTCATAAGCACAATAGATCATGATGTTCGATTGTTACAACCAAAGGTTACTAAACACATTTGGATTGTGTTCTTGGTGCATCTACAGTGGAGGAAACTCATGTTCATATGTTCTTTGATTGCTCTTATTCCCTGCACATCTGGAAGACTCTACTACATTGTATGGGACTTAATAGGCAGATCGGATCATGGGAGGCTGAGGTAGGGTGGCTGTCAGTTAAGGTGAATAATAGAAGATCTATGAATGCTATCTTGGGGTTTCTATTTGTAGCCACTGCTATCATCCCTGGTTAGAACGAAACAGTTGAGATTCAGTCAGAAGGCACATGAAAGCAAAGCTATCATTAGAGACATAGTTCTACAGTTACATATAGTGGGACAAAAACATTGAAAATGTACAAGCTGTTTAGATAGGTTTAGTTGTATTCCTTGTTTGTAGACTTGGTTCTGTTTTGTTTAGCTGACCAACTAACCATAGTTTTCTCTTGGTTATTTTTGAGGATCTAGCTCTAGTGTCCAATGAGCTAGTATATGAATATTGACACTTTTATTAAATAAAAAGAATTCATTAGACCAACAAAAGAAGGTTCCTTTTTTTCTCCAACTCCAATTGTCCATAACATATCCACAGCTAAATAATTCAAGCATAAAGATGAAGCACATAATGCATTTAAAGTCCACTTGTTCCATCTCATCGGCTCATCCTGTTATCCAACACCTACATAAAGAAATGAAGTGATTGCACAGGATAGAGCTGTCACTTAACTGTTACTTAAAGCTTCCCTTTATCAGTTGTGCAATTATAAAACATTATTATGTTTTTTGAAATGGCAAGTAATTATAAAACAAAATTATGTCTGGAATATCAAGCAAAGTGATTTTTTTATGAAGAATATCAAGCAAAGTGATTTAAACCACCTACCATTCAATGCACTTACTGTGCACACATATGACTTTGGAAAGAGAAGTAACATTACCCACCACTTCCCTTCCATTTGCAAAGTACAACAACGGTCCAGTTTTCTGCAAATATTTGACAAAAAATGAAAAAGTTAGTATCAAGAATCGGTTAAATATAGCAGAATATGTCCAGATAAACACGTGTGCAAATAAACAAAGGATGCGGACCACAAAATGAGTGGATAACTTTCCAAATGATAGCAGTGGAAGAGAGTATTAAGAAAAATATAAAAGCAACACAATAATCGCAGCTGATAGCATGAAGTTTCTCCTTTCATATACAGCACTGATAAACTCACCTCTGTGGCCTTAGTAGAATGACAGAAAGCACAAACACTTCCTTTCGGAGGATGTTGATCTATAACTGCTTTGGGCTGAACAACATTAGGAGATTCACATATTTTATACTCCAAATTGCAGTTGGAATCAGCAACAATTTCAGAACTAGGACATCTTTGTAGAATCTGACCATGACTTTCTAAGCTCATTTCTAACAAACCACAATTTAGTTTCTTTTGCTCATGCAATATGTCTTCACCCCCAACTATGCAGTGCATTTGACCTTTCACCACATATGGAGTATCCTGTACTGACTTCTTTACTGCAATGTTCTCTATATTCTGGAAAGCAAGGATCACATCTGTTTAAAGCATCAAAAAAGAAGAAAATCATATAGGAGAGAACACTTGAACACTAACAAAAACTTCTGCAAGTTCCTTTTTTTTCAATCTAACAAACCAACTAAAACTTATCATAACCCAAGAATCATAAAACCATTAGTTAGCGAGCATGCAACTGCTGTTCCACTGTTCAGTCTGGAATCACTAATATGGGGTCCTACTAAACTGTTTCTTTGTTTGAAAATCGATGGTTTGTTACCTTTATTGGTTGTTATACTAAAATGACTTGGGTGTATCTGGTCAAGGCCAAAAGTGAGATGAGAGTAACTTTGTATTCACAAAAAAAATTCATCATCCAAGAAATGATGAATTGAAAACTTACATTCCATAGTGTAATGGGCACAACCCCATAAAGGTAATCAGATTACAAGTTTCCTAAGAACTCAACTACTTCTACCACCTCACCCGCCAAATCTTGTTTACACCAAAAAAAGAAGACTAACACGGTTTGTTTTAATCCTCTGAAAAGTATTTTTTTTCCTTCAAAGCACCTAGTGTTTCTTTCCTTCCATATGGACCACCAGATGCAAAATGGGATGAGCTTCCACCATTCTTCCTTTTTACCTTTGCTTCCAACTCCTGGCCAACTGTTCAAAAGCTCCAAAGTGGTCTTTGGCATCACCCAACTAATCCCCAAAATGCATAAAAACATATTCCACAAACTAGCAGCTATTTGGCAGTGTATGAATAGTAGTTGTTTGCTTCAGCTTTCTGTTCACACATAAAGCACCTTGAACAAATTTGCATGCCTCTTTTGTGTAGGGCCTCATGAGTGAGACATGCCTTCTTGATTAGTAGCCAAACAAAACATGAGACTTTCAATGGACATTTCACCTTCCAAAGCAGTTTCCAGGGCAATCTATCAATCAGTGAGACATTATAGTTCATCTTCCAATAGCATGATTTCACTGTATAGACCCCTTTGTTGTGTATCTTCCATATTGGCTTATCAAACCTCTGAGAAGTACCTGGGAAATTATTAAGAACCCCTAATAACATAGCAACCTCCTCAATTTCCCAATCATTCAATGTTCTCCTAAACAGTCGATTCCAACCCTGTTGACTCCATACTTGTGCCACAGTGTCATTGTTTTGTGGACTCAATGTATATAGGTGAGGGAATAGGTTTCTCAAACTATCCTCCCTATCCATATTTCATTCCAGAACTCTGTCTTCATTCCATCCCCAACACTAATGCATATGTTGTTTCTGAAATGTGGCCATAATCTTCTAATGGTCTTCAAGACACTACATCCAAATGTGCCCATAACCTCTTCAGTTGTCCACTAGTTAAGTTAACCACACTTTCCTGCTATAAATCTCCTCCATAAGGCTCTATCTTCAGTACAGAATCTCCATAGCCATTTTTGGAGCAAACAACTATTCTGGAGACTTAGGTTTTTTAGTCCTAAGCCTCCTTGGTTTCTGCTGAGTGTGAGAGTATCCCATTTCACCAAGTTTTAGCCTCTCTTTTCCTTATTGCCTTGCCAAAGAAATGATCTCCTTAGCCTATTTATTTTCTTCTCAATGTTCTTGGGGACTGGAAATAGGCTCATCATATAAGTAGGCAATCCATCCAATACTGACTTGATGAGGGTCACCCTACCACCTAGTGACAAACACTGGCTTTTCCATCTGGCTTTTTCTTCTCACATCTCTCCAACACCACATTCCACACTTCCAGCTCTTTGTTCTTGGCACCCAAAGGTAGTCCCAGATACTTTGTTGGTAGTGTATCTACTTGGCAACCTAATGTCTTAGATAGCTCAAGTAGATTGTCAACTTAGTTGATAGGGAAAAGATGACTCTTCAACTAGTTGACATGGAGGCCTGAAATGACCTAATAATAGTGAGTATAGCCATTATGTGTCTAATTTGTGCCTCCTCTGCCTCACAGAATATAAGAACATCATTAGCCTAGAATATGTGTGTGATCTCCAACTCCTCCCCTCTCCCAGCAAGTGCACTAAATCCTCTCACCCACCCATTAGTCTTTGCCTTCCTGAACATATGATTCAACCTCTCCATGGCTATTAAAAATAGGAAAGGGGACATAGGGTCTCTCTGTCTAAGACCTTTCTCGGACTGAAAGAATCCTTCAGTGTTTCCATTTATGAGAAGGGAAAACTTGACACTTGAGATGCAATATTTGATCCAGCCAATCCACTTGCTACCAAATCCCATGTCTTTTAAAATTTTTAGGAGGAAATTCCAATTGACATGGTCATATGCTTTCTCAATGTCTAGCTTACACAGAATCCCTGGTTCTTCTTCTTTACCCTGGAGTTTACCAATTCATTGGCCTACAGTGTTGCATCCATTATTTGCCTACCTCTCAGAAAAGCCATTTAGTGTTCATCAACCAATTTCCCTATCACTGTCTTCATTCTCTCATTCAGCAACTTGGAGATGATTTTACAGACTCCACTAACAAAGCAATGTTGATCACACTCTATTCATAAGACATCAAAAGGGTGAACTTACTCTTCTCTGGAGGAGGTAAACAAGTTCATTCAAACTCAAATTTTCCAACTCTTCTGGCTGCAGTTCTCCTCTCTGAAAACCCCACAGATTTGTCCATGCTCATAGGCAAATGAGGTTTTCTGTTCTCCTTACTAGTTGTGCTTCTCAAGAAGTACCTTGGAGTTTCTCTCCTCTCTGCAATTGGTGCAGAAGTAACTGATTTCCTAGCGCTTTGGAACTTCTTAGGCTCTCCTTTTTCCCTGGAAGATTCAACTCTAACTCCCAAATCATACATGATACACCAGTTTTTTCTCATCCCAGTGTCCCCACCCTTCTTCCACTTCAATCTCTCATTCCTTCTAGCAGGGTACTCCTCAAAAAATCTGCCCCTTTTGAATAAAGGACTTCAATGGTACAGTACTCCGGATGAGGTTCCCAATCTTCTTTGTTGCTGCTAGCCCTCTTATACAAGAATGGTTCCTTGTATAAGAGTTTTCCTTTATATACAATATGGGAGATAATCATTCTTTATACCTAACAGCATATCCTATAGAATATTTTCCTTACTCGAGTTTAGTTATCGACATTTGTGGAGCTATATACATATTCTCTTAATATCCAACATGCCCCTCAAAATTGAAGTGAGAAAAACAACTTGATCTTATTTTGGAAACATAGAAAGCTGCCACCAAAATCTCACCGGAATAGTCACAATCGCAACAACAAAAAAAGGCAACATTGCCACTCTTTCCTCTAGAAAGTAGTTGATAACTGCACAGCTAAAGAAAATGCTTTTACACATGCACATGAAAAGGAATCTGTTCTCAACCACCAAAAAGTGGTGTGGTGTTGCAAATCTCCAGAACATCATCAGTGTGGCTTGAATAGGCAAATAATTACAAGAAACTCAAAGTTTGGAGGAGAATGGTGGTCGAGTATGGAGGAGGGCTTCAATCACCATAGAGAGGAGCAGCACCAGAATGGTTGTCAAAGAGAAAAGGAAGTCAATTAACAGAGAGAAAGACGGCACCAATAACCGCAGAAAACTAAGAGAAAAGAAGAACAAAATTGGCAGGCAAACAGTGGAGGCAGAAGCTAGTTGAGAAATTATACCAAGATCATAAAGGCTCTCACACCAGGAAAAAAGAAGAGAACTTCTTAGTGACTTGATTTTTAATTAACAATGTCTAGATTCAAACATTGCTAAATTCATTGAAATTGAGCAAGGAAAATTTCATAGATAATTCTATGGGATATGTTAAGATATTATTATGTACTTAATACGAGAAAAAAGAGGAATAGGCGCGGCAGAAAAGGAGGATATGACAAGTTGTGCTAGGAAAAAGACCTGCGTTTGGGGAAAAAAGGGAGATGGAGCTTATGGAGGGGTTTGGAAAAACTTGTTTCCCCTTTCTCTTTAGCTTTTTAATTTGTTGGTGAACTTACACGTTTTTACTTGCTATTTATCAATTTTCCAGTTCCCAATATGGCCATCCCACGTTGTTACCTTCTCAAAAAATATGGTCATCCCACGATGAACCCATGTTTCTAATTTTGCTAGAAAGGTACCTCAATTTAGCTAGATTAGGAACAAAGATGTTGAATGTTAAGATAACATGTGTCCAAATCCGCATATGCCTAGCTTCTTTGAACTTGAGTACAAGTTCAAAGAGCCTATATGACTCGGTGTATATGGAAAGTTGCTAAGGCCATCAACAAAATCTGGACAATGACACCTGCTAACATTTTTTGTGTATATGGACAGAAAGGAACAGGAGATGTTCTGATGGGGTGTCTACTCATATAGGTTCTTTAATGGCTTTGCTAGCTTTTTTAGTTGGTCTAGTTTATATCCAGCAAGCAGTTCAGTAAATTCAGTTCAACTTCTGGAATTTATTAGCTCTTTAGTTCTGGCATAGTCTGTTTTTGTATAGTTGCCAAATTTTTTGTAAGCTTCAACGACATATCTGTAACTACTGCATCTTCTTGATGTTTTCTTTAATGAAATCACTTCGTAAGAAGCCCCCAAGGCCTAGCTCGAGTGGCAAAAGGTGGAGGATTTGTGGCTTAGGTCGCAGGTTCAAGCCCCACACCATGCAAAGCGAAGCCCGGTATTTAAGTGGAGAAGGGTAGAGGGACGAGCCCATTATCCACCGAGTTTAGAAGGCTGTGATTGGTCCAAAGGGTCACAGACGGATTTCTCGGTTATCAAAAAAAAAAAATCACTTCGTAAGAAAAGGAATAATATAGCATCCTCATTTTCTATTTATATAAATGCTTACCTCATTAAACAACTTTCTTTTTTTGTTTAACAGCTTTTCAATATCAATATGGCCATCCCATGATGATCATGTGTTTCTAGTTCTGCTATAAAGGTACCTTGATTAAGCTAGATTAGGAACTTGCATTCAACATCTCATATAAATATGGTTAATAAGGCATCTCTTTTTTAACATAGATCAGGTAATCATTCTATGTGGTTAATAAGGCAATTAACATGGAATGATTACCTACAGCTGTACGCAATCTAGATTTCTTATATAAGGAGTCATTTCTTCTATATTGTTAATCAAGCAAATAAGAATATTTCTCTTCTACTTTACGAAGCCTCAATGATTTTGGTAGAGCCACAAGTACCTCCCACCTGGCGGTGGATTATTCTACACCGCTTGGCAGGCAAATGATTTTCGTCTCTTTTTTTTAATTTCCGGTGACCAAATCCCCCACTCCCTCCAACGACAGACTGCTCCTTTCTCTGACGACCAGCGCCTAGGATGTTCATAATTCAGTTTACCAAATTGAACCAAAAATTCTGATCTTTGGACTCAGTAATTATTTTGTATAAACAAATTGAAATATATGTATTAGGATAATTTGATTAATAATTACTCCCTCCGTCCCATTTTATGTGGCACTCTTTGACTTGGCACGGTGTTTAAGAAAAAAAGGAAGACTTTTGAAATTAGTGGTCTAAAACAATTTTTGGATATTTGTGTGGTTGAGATCCATTTCATTAAGGGTAAAAAGGGAATTTTAAAGTTATTATTTCTAATTATAGTAAGGTGACATTCTTTTTTGGACGGACTAAAAAGAAAGGGTGCAACTTAAAATGGGACAGAGGGAGTACATTATATCAAAAGCAAAATTTGAGAAGAGGCTATTAAGCCCAAATCGAGCCAAAACCGAATTGAAACAATTTGAATTGCAATGGAAAAAGAACCAAAACGAATTTTTGGTTCAATTTCACAGAAAAACTGATCTGAAATTTGGTAAAAACAAACGACTGATAAACACTCCTGGCGGCGGCCCTCCTCTTTCACGACTGGCACCGCTCATCTTGTCTCTTCTTCCCATGAATACCACTGCTCCTCTTTCTAAGCGGCCTTTCCAGTGGCAGTGTGCATCTCTGGCCATCATCCCAATAGCAATTCTCCCACAAAATTTTAGTGTCAATTTTCTATATTCAGAACAAGCAAACTCAAATTTGTTTTACCACTTTGTGTTTGAAATGGCGTGTTGAATATTAACATAGTATATGTCCAGATTCACCATACATGTCAAGATTCATCAAAATTGAATAAGGAAAATACTATAGAATACTCTATGGCATATTTTAGGATACAATTTATTTAATAATAAAATATTGCTTACCTTATTAATCTGTTTAAAAATTCTTATGTCAGTAAAAGATGTAGAGCCAACCATTTGGGCCAACTACAGTCTTCGAAACTGCAGCCAACCATTGTTGTTACTTACTTTACTAGCCATAGAGAATGATCACCTACATAACCCAAAAGTCTTAGATAAAGGGTCCCTCTTATACACTGCTAACCATTCGAGGCGATAAGAATTTCTTTTATTTATTTTTTTGATGACCGTGGTGTCCGGGCCAGCTTTCACACGCCTAGGCTAATTCCACGGGATACATCCCACCTCCCACCTATAATAGGTACCAAGTAACTTTGTCCACCAAGGCTAAGACAGGTGGGAAGAAATTTTATGATCAATGTTTAAAGAAACAAACATCAAAACTAAGTATACTATGAAGATCTAACAGAAACATTTCTCATACTTTGAGACTATTATGGTGTATTATTTTTAATCAGGACCGCTTTTTTCCACAATAAAATATTGATTCATCATTGTTCTTCAGTAAACATGCATGCAAATTAGTGGAAGAAAAGGAATTTAGCAAAATGTAGAATCATGCCATCTAACCCCGAGATGAAATAATGCATTAAAGAAGTCAAGACAAACTAATAGAATTTTCGTTGATGCCATCAAAATGTGCTAATCCCAAATAGTTTCAAACCTTAGTTTGGCATGTGCACGATTACACCAAGATAATGACTTCAATATAACATCTTTTTATTTTATTTTTGATGAGGTGACTTCAACGTAGCATTAAGTAAATTTACTCTTTATTACAAGGAATTTCTATATCATTTATCCTAGCACTTGACATACTCAATTCCCAAAAGAATGTTTAGCAAGTGTTGTCTATATCCATACTCCATTTATGTGAGTTTCCTTTTATTTGTTCCAAGAATTGAATTAGGTTGATGATCAACATAAAATAATCAAATCATGAATTCATATGGAATGTGAGAGATTCCGGCCTCATTTATTTTCATTAAGATAAAGACATTTGAATTTAGCGGTCTGAATCTTACATCTGAATATTAAGATGTTGCATTAAGATTTGAATATTAAGATGTTGCATTAAGATTTGAATATTAAGATGTTGCATTAAGATCAGAATATTAAATAGTTAAGATTGTTTGTTTTCTAAATATCTGAATGTATAATTATCTCTGTTTAAAAAATAATAAATATAAAATTCAAATAAAATACTAAATATTATATCAATAAAATATTTTTAAAAATTTATATGGCAATTGGTGGTGGTGATGACAAACAATGGTGGCTGTGTGTGTCAATTTAGGATGGTGTTGACTAATGATGGTGGTTATGGGTAGTATCTTATGGTATAGTGGTTGGCAGTAGTGATTTTTGTGGTTGTTGGTAGTGGCGGTTAATAATTAGTGGAATGATACTGATAGCTCATGGCGGTGATAAATGATCATGGTGGTTAGTGATATATAATATTGACTAATGGTGGTAACTATCTGTAGTGATTAGTAGATGTAATAATGGTTGGTTGGTAGTGATGATTGCAAATGATGGCTAATGGTGATGACAATTGATTTTGGTGATTGGTGGTTGTGGTTGGGTTGAGGATGGTGGTTTTAGATGGTAGGTGCTAGTGATTGATGATGGTGGTAATTGTCGCTGAAATGGTGGTTGTGGGTGGTGGGTGAAAGTAGATGGAGTAGCGATAAACTGTCATCTTTGTAGAAATTCTTAAACAGACACTTAATGATATCAAACTTTGTTATAGATATTAATCACTCAGACATATTCATACCCATTAAGTGGTTGTAAATTATTGATTAAGATTCAGACCTTGAAAACAAACAAACGTAATGACTAAGATCTAAATGATTAAGATTAAGATCTTCCTTAACTGCAAACAAATGAGACCTTAGGGAGCATGCATCTCTAAAAAATAAAAATTATTGAGCATTAATATAAAACAGTTCCAAATAGAGCAAAAGGAAAATAAAGGATTCATATAGCCAACCCAACTAGTGCAGGATTAAGCCATAAATTTACCTATACCTTTAAATTTTATCAACAAAAAAAAAAAGAAGAAGAAGGATTAAGCCATAAATTGTTGGTAAATATATTGTCTATTCCCAATATCAAACAATAGAATGGAAGCCTCTATCTCCACTACCAAAGAGCAAGTTCAGGAAGAAATGGGTATGAAGGAGAGGTTGAACTTCTAGCTAAAAGTGCATCCAAGTAATGTTTCTACAGTAGTCACCAAGAACATAAATAAATGGAAAATGTAAGAAATATGGAGAGTTCATTGGTAAAACCAAAAAAAGGACAAAGTGAATCGTCATGAGAATAAATGTCACTGTTACCTATCTGAAGAGGACTGAATCAAACACGTAAGACATCCATCAAATGGGCAGCAGCAAGCATGGATGAAGTTCAAGCAACTCACAACCAAAAATATGCAGCAACAAACTTTTAAAGGTACTCTTTTTTTAATGTCCAGATTCTACAATTATCTATTTTTACTGAAAACACTAAGAAATCGCTGGAAGTTACTGGTACAGTTATTGTATGGCAATGTGAAGTTTCCTCAATTATGAGACGATAGTGATACTCAGAGAAGCTGCTTAGTCCATCTTTCTATTTACATTCTTTAAATCTTGCTATTTTTGTTTTGCTTACATCAATTTTACTCGTGTTAATCTTCTTCCCTTGCCAACATACAAATTCCAGTGAATAACTTCTCTTGCGGATTTTGTTTTTCCTTATTGTTTCGTCTTTTCAGTTTTAACAGAGAAACACACAGGAAAAGGCTTCTGAAACACATAATAATCGTTGCCTATCAAGATGAATAAGGAATAGAAAAACTAAAAAGCATCTTTAAATAGAGTGTTATTAAGCTAGCAATTTCTAGCACTGTACAGTCATGGATAGAAGAGGGGGCAGAATACACTAAAAAAAGGTATAACAACTAATGATGAACGAAAAGCTTATTTGCTTATTTTCTTGGTAATGGATAGAAAAGTACTAATTTCAGTGCACTTAACATACGAGGTCGAGGTACATTAGCATTATGTGATCCAATAGGAAAAATTACAAACAATTGAACTGCCCCACCCTTCTCTTCTAGTTTATCTTATGTGCGTATATGGTTTTCGCAAAATAAACATATTTCTATAAGTTATAAAAGGATTCTCAGTACTATGCCTTGCAATCAATGACCCTCCTTCCCGGCATGGATTCTTATGATAATTTATTTATTCCGATGCTACTTTACATTTAAAAACAACTTCCTTTTCCTTAACTCTGTCTCATACTGGCTAGAAATTTGGCAGTTACCCAGAGATTGTTAGTCCATTCATTGAACCAAAACCCCCTTCCACACAAACTTTGATGTTATATATATTTTCTCATCTAAGCACCTAAATTGCACTTGTGGTTCCACACAAACTTTGATGTTATATATATTTTCTCATCTAAGCACCTAAATTGCACTTTCCACAAGAAGTCATTTTTAATCAACTGGAGTAACATTGCATCACTCATATGCACGAAACTGTAAGCACATCGTTGCACAGACAATACAACAACAATTGGAAAACCATAGTAGTTAAGGAGTAACTTAAATAACTACAATGAGGGCGGGGATCGGGGAAAAGCTGAATCAGAAATTACATCAAACAGAAAAGATTACTTAGAGAAGATGATTACCTTTCAGAGATTCTTGATGGAAAAATTGAAGAGACTGAGAGAGAGAAGGAGGGGGAAACTTATATCGAGAATTTTCTTCCCATAGTACTCCACAAAAGTTTTAGCGGTGCCCTTAAACCCTTAACTTGTTTTGCTCTCTCCTTTTACCCTCTTAAATGTTCTAATTGCGTAATACAACTAATAAAAAGAGTTCTTTACTTGAAAATGGTCTATTTGTGTTTGGAGTTTGCTTATGGTATAATTATAATACATAATGTGGCTTTAAATTTAGTCTCAGTTGGCATCTATGTTCTCTATCTTTACGTGTGCATAAGCAAACACTTAAACTCGTATAAAAGTTCCTTCGTGGGAGATACTAAACACTAAGATACTGATATGAAATTACATATATACAAGGTCATGCAAAATTTTAAAATTTGACCGTGGGAGATACTAAAATCGACATAAACCATGTGAGCTACTACATGGAGTACAGTGTACTGCTCCCACACCAAAAAGAGAGTATCCAATACTTGCCAAGGCGAGGGACTTGGTATCTGAACTAAGGTGAACCCACTAGCTAATGTCTATCTGAGACAAATCCTAGGCTGGCACATAGTTTTAGGACTTAGGGATTGCTATTAAAGGTCCACCAACGCTAAACGGAAATCTTTATCCCTAAAGTCCACTCGGTGCTAAGTATATTCCCAACGGAAACATGCATAAATCTGGAAACAGTAATAATTTAATAATATTGAATCTTACTGATAAAATACTGAGTGGCTCATAAATCATGATAACTGCACATAATCTGAAAGATACTTTATTCGAAAGCATCTTAATTCATGAAAATTTGATAATCTAAGATATGCATCTGAAAATAACATAATTCTGATCATGAGAAATACTTGCATGCTATGGTTTATGAAAATATCATTGAAAATATTGAATTATAATTAAAAAAATCATGCAATTGAGGACTAATCATGAAGAAGAAATTAAATTCCAATACCAATATGAAACCATGAAAAACTTATAAACCCTAGTTTTGGAGAAATCATAACTTAATGAAATTGGGATTTCTTGGGGGACTTAGTGGGTGAAGAGAGACCCATTAATGAAGTTCCCACATACCTAGAACGAAACCCTAGCTTGAATATTTGATGGAAGGCTTGAAGCTTGGATCCGTTGTTCTTGCCTAGAGAGAAAACTAGACAGAGAAGAAACATTGATTTTGGGAGAATAGGAGAGAATGAGGGGTTAAGGTTTTTAGGAATCAATTAAACTCATTTAGCATTGGGATTAAAAGAGTGGAAAAAGACTAAAAGACCCATGATTAAAATCTGTCAAAAGTCATCTACGATCAGCATCTACGGACCGTAGAAACCTACTTGTAGAAGATAGGTAAATTCCTGAGTTTCGGAACATTGAACTACGAACACATTCCACAACCCGTACTGGTTATTCATAGAAGTTAGTGTGAGAAATATATGGGATTCTGAAGTTATCAACCACGAGACCCTCTTCACGGTCCGTAGAAGCATCTCCGACCTATACTTTTGTCTCTTCAAAGGCAGCTTACGATTATGAAATTCTTAGGTTTCAGGAATTGGTCTACGAGGCCTATTCACAACCCGTAAACATATTCACGATCCGTAATCCTCACTCGACCTGTTGAAGTCAAATTTTCAAGTTTCTAAAGTCTTATTTACGAGCCAGTTTCATGAGCCTTGCATCCACTTGTGACCCGTAAATCTTGTCCGTAAATCTCATAAAATCTGTAGACTTCAAATTTTCTGCTGTAAATTTCCTGATCTGAGTTACGGGACTTTTGGCTGTTACATGGCCCATGCGCAAGGATGACAAACACAAATAAAGAAATGGTCAAAAAAATAATTTTAAAAAAAGTTGAACAGATAGATACACATATTCTACATGACATGATACATGCAAGGCATCATGTAAGACGTAAATTGTCACGTAACACGCATATTTTTGTATTATGTCTTTGCTAATTCTTATAATCCCTTGAGTTTGTGTCTGACAAAGTGTTTTAAGTTTAGAAAAATGGGCACATTTTGTGTCCATCCTAAGAACATCCAAAATATTTTTTTATAATTTAATTGATTTTTTCAATATTGTTTTTTTTTAAAAGTCAAATGGTTCTTATGTTTGAATATTTTTTGTGTTTCCATTATTGTTCTTATACAATATTGGATAGACAAATCCTATAAGTTAACCAAATGCACATTTGGTCCAGTTTAACAATGCCAACATGGAATTCAGTAAAATGTAACAATATTGGAGTCAAAATCCCCTCTCCTCTATCATTTTTTTTTCTTATTCTAGCAAATTAACGATCATCAATATACATTTTAAAGTTGTAAGCTACATGTATTATCATTTGTTAGCCCATTTAGTGATTTTTCGGTCATACATCAATCTTTGACTTTTTAAGTTTTTGAGACTTAACTAGTTACACTTTTTAATTTGGTGTACCTAATGGCTTTAACCCAACTTTTAGTACTATTCTAAATAATTTGAGTAAAAATCTTGCTAGAATTTGAAGACATTTGATCCTATGAGGGTTAGGTTTGCCTCTTACTTGCTACTTTGTAAGATTAATTAATAGTGTGCACTTTAGAAAAGTCACTTAACTCGTTGATTGTAGTTAAATCAAAATTTTGTGCCCTGATATAAGGTTGATTAACTTTCTTTAATTGGTTGAGCACTATCAAAGTTTAGATTCTTTACACCTCTTGAATTATATCCATCTTTTATTTTCTAGTTTTGTTGTTGCTCCATTGTGTCATCGGGTTTTCTCATGCTTGATTGCCTATCAAAATGGTCATGTCGTGCGCAATCCTTAAGGAATCTCTTAGTTGCACGGGATGTTATCTCATCAAATTGATCTTCCACTACGGAACTATTGGAAGCCTTTCATTGTATCCATTTTAATTGTTTTCATTTTACTTTTTTTCATATATAACTTTTATATTTACGGTTGACTTTCAACTGGTTCCTCAAAATCTTGTCTTTATATAATATAATGTTCATTTGATCTATGATTTGTATGAAAATAGTTATATCGATAGAGATTGGACATTGGGTCATACACTTTCCAAATTTCTACACAAAAACAGAAGGAGTGATATAGACCAAGTTAATTGCAATAATGAGTAAAAGGAAAATTTGAAATCAACTATCAATGTAGTAATAGTGACAAATAACATAAAGATATTGTATAATTCTTGGTAACAACATCAAAATTGACGAGTATATAACATGTGTATAGAATAAAGTTTACACTAGTCAAATGTCGTTTCAATTATATTGATCCCACGAATATTAGGTATCTATTATGTTGATTATTAGTGATTACTAATTAGGAAATCGGTCTATTGAAGAAATATTTGTAATTTAGAAAGAAATAAGACAATGAATGAACGACTTATGTGATTTGAGCAATAAATTCCATAACAAATGTTTAAAGTAATTGGTTGACAGAGTTACAATTACACTTTACGCATGTTGCTCTTGTAATTCTTATTACACTTGCTATAATCCTCTTCTACAATATAAACACCTCTTTCGATTATGTCCAATATCTCACTAATTAATAACTCTTCTTATTATTTGATTAATAGTGATATCATAATGTTTAAGATATGAAAATTGTTGAAATAACTATTTTCGATCAACTATATTCACTCATGATCCATTACTAAACCAATTGGGCCTCTTGTTTAAGATGAAAATGGACAAATCATGATCATTTTCATGTGAAAGTAGAAGTTAGAAATTCAAATGACTTCTTTCAATTAGAAGTATTAAGTGTCACCATAAGTCAAATCGATCAATAATAAATATTGATGTATTTTATGTTGTCCATATGTGTTCTAAAGAACCGGGTTCTTCATCAACTAAATAAGAAGTAAGTGCAAAATTTAAATCAACATATTACATGAAAAAATTCAAATCTTAAGAGTCTTAAAACCATGCCCCCTCCCCTTTCCCCTCCCTCTCTCTCTCTCTCTCTCTCATTACCACTAAATTTGAGTTTGCAATGTTTTAAGGAGCTAACCGCTATAACACCTAAGGAGTTAATCAATATAGAACCTTACCCCCTCTCTATAATATGATTCGATTGTAGGCCTAGACTTTGCATCAATAACTCTACCTAGTTGTTGGATCCTTTACAATACAAGTCAACTTAAGAAAGTCATAGATTACAATCACTCGGCAAACCCTATTTGTTCTAAAGAACCACGTTCTTCAACAACTAAATAAGTAAGTGCGAAATTTAAATCAACATATTACGTGAAAAAATTATACTCTTATGAGTCTTAAAACTATGCCCGCCCCGCCCCGCCCCGCCCCCTTCCTCTCTCTCTCTCTCTCTTTCATTACCACTAAATTTGAGTTTGCAATGTTTTAAGGAGCTAACCACTATAACACTTAAGGAGTTAATCATTATAGCACCGTACCCCCTCTCTATAATATGATTCGATTATAGGCCTAGACTTTGCATCAATAACTCTACCTAGTTGTTGGATCCCTTGCAATACAATACAAATCAACTCAAGAAAGTTATAGATTACAATCACTCAGCAAATCAACTAGACAACTAGAACCATTATATATATTTCTTGTTACGAACAAGTCACATGCAATGTTGTTAGTTGACTCTCTCACACAAGACAAACATATAATTATCTTGTTGTGTGATCTCTGTTTGTGGTTATGACTTCAATATAACCATATTGATGCTTTATATAGGAGTAGGTAGAAGGTTCTTGTCTTCCCAATTCAACACAAATTAGATCAAGGCTTTCTAAGATTTGAATTCTTGTTTGACTTGGTTTCCTTCATGCATTTGGACATTTTTCACCTATTTTCTAAAGCTTCTTCCTCATTGGTAACTGTGATAATATTTTCATATTTTTCTTGCTTCTTGTTTCATGGATTTTCGCAGTCCTAATTTATCAAGGAATCATTCTTCGCGTTTTGAATTTGTCTTGGCTTAATCAACGGTTCTTTCAATATACTGTGAAAGACCTGGTTCCTTCTTTGCTTATTCTCTATATATGTTTCACTCTTGATAACAACTTTTTGTTGTAGACCTAGATAGGAGCTGGTTCCTTGTAATATTTTTCAAGTCATGAACATTACTAGTTTTTGTTTGAGACCTATGAAGGACTTGGTTCTTATATATGTTTGTTATGTTTTGCTACTCATTTACTAATCATCGAAACTTTATATTATTAGCGCTAACACACAACTCTCTAGCTCATATTACTCTTCCTAGCACATATAGCTCTCAAGATCATTGCTCATAGCTCAACAATCTTTCCCTTTTTGATAATGAAAAACACATATATAACAACCCATAAAAAATATGAAACTTCATTGTTGGTGCATGTGCACTCAGGCGCACAATTCTTTCCCTTAAGAATCAACTTTATGTTGATCATCATGACTTAGTAATATATGTCACGATCCAACCTACCGGATCGTGTGGACACCTACTCTAACACCTAGATAGGAGAACCCTTACCATCCAATTTGAATTAAAACATGCGGAAAATAAACAAAATACTTTCATTTAATACCTTAAAACTTCATGAAAGCAACAATTTTTAAGTAAAGCCTTTTACAAATGACTGAAAACCCTCCCCAAAAAACAAGTCTAAACAAGTAAAAGAGCTACTAAAGGAGTACAATTTATACAAAAAAAATAGGACACAACTTCCACCATAAGGAAAAGAAACATGGAAGTTGTTGGAGACCATTGTCGTCTGCACTTACGAAACATCACTGACCCTACAACCAGACTATGCCAAGTGGCATAATAAGAGTAGTATCAGCACAAACAACACGTACTGGTACGCATCATCTGTCAATCCGAACCTACCACATAATATAATGCAGATAATCAGAAAAGTCATGCAATATGGAAGTTACACCATCCCACCCTCTATTCACATCCTCTTACCCTTCCCATGTAGAATATCATGACTAATGCACCTTAGTCCCATACCCCTCAATTTCATCACTATACTTCCAAGTCATAGCTTAATCCTACTACCATATTAATGCCTATGAATACCATGCCATCGCTAGCCCTATCAACCAACCCTCTATCCTTTACAACCACTCATGCCAATTCCCTGGTCCTTTTTAGAATAGTACTAGAAACTGGTGCCTCAAACCAACTCATTCATGCCAACTAAACCCTAGACCCATTACAATACCAAGTTCATCATGACCAATAGAAATACAGATTAAGAACAGCTACGAATCGAGTCTTCATAAACTCAACCCACTAGTTAAAACAATTATACAGAATAATCCCAAGAATTCAATTACCAGTAAACAATAATATTCCTCAACCATCATAAGTAACCCATAATCCAGACTCCCAATCCTTACCTTGACTTACCTTAACATGAACCATGTCCCACATGATCACATACAAGTCAAACCTGAATCAACTCACCTTTCAAGTAACTCGGACCACTCAGGGGTCCAACATGCAATAATTATAGTATGAAGAAATAAACTAGGTTCACTCATGGAACCATAAGAACATACTTGGTCCTCTCATGGAACCCAAACTCAAACATTTAGTGTATAGGCGTGGTACCTGAGTCATCCTTAGTTAGTGCGTCGGTGTGGTACCCAAGTAAACCATATATGGATATCCCCATACCAGGCATTGTACCCGAGCAAATCATTAGTATATACTAGGTATGGTATTTGAGCCAGTCGTGGGGATATCATGTCCTAGGTGTGGTACCCAAGCCAACCATCAAACATAGACAATCATGCACAATCATAAACATCATGAACAATAACACTTGAAACCACAAGTCATATAACCAGTTCATTGCATGAGATCATCAACATGTTGTCACTACATATTTTTCCTATGTATTCCTTACCATGCACTGCACAATGATACTACAAGCCGTAGACATACATACACACATAAACCGAAAACATGCATCATCACCTAACAAGCGACTTAAGGCAATCAAGAACTAGAGATCCACCCCCTAGTCATTACTTTATCTTCGCCCTAACAACATAAAACAATAATCTCTAACCATCCAGACTCTATGCCCGAAGGCCTATACATGCCATCTCTGAACATCTGCAAGATATTATGCGTAAAAGCATGTCTAACTACTCAATTAAAAGAAAACCTAGCCTACTTGGGTGCCAAGCAATTGCCGATGAACCTTGCCCATGAATTTAACTCCGCGGAAATAACCTTTGGTGAACGAGCATCGGAAAATCCTTAGGCTTTAACCTTTCTTGTGCGGTAATTCTTCCCCCTCATTTCTCCTTTGCCCCGGGTGCCTTTGAAGGATTTTTGGAGCAGCCCTGGTTTATTTTCTCCTTTTAAAAGTGGGAGAAAAATAAAAAAATGATGCATTATTTAGGTTGTAGAATTTTTGACGTCCTGCTATAGCGGCACCACCATAGCAGGAAGCCTCCCGCTATGGTGGGCTGACATCAGCCTGTCCAAAATTCGATTTAAGCCAAACAATCATCATGTACTCAAGTTTTAAAAATTCTTGCACCACACTTACAGACTTTTGGGACTCTGCACGAGATGCCCTTAAGTAACGACGGATCAGGTTGTTACAATATATAATCTCTTATCTAACTCTTCCATGAGAATAATCTTCCACTCATCTTAACCTAGTAGGTGTATAGGTTGTGTGAACTTAATTAGATCCATATCATATTTTCTCAAAGGATCAGGCTCATTCATAACTCTACACATAGACCTAGTTCTTTCATCAACACTCATGTGTATAGTCCAGTAATCAGGTTTCTTCTTGTTGATCATCAAAGTTTATTAGACATAACCAAAAACCAAAAACACTTTACCTTATCTTCCCTTTTATGGAATCACTGAAAATAAATAGTATTTAATATAGTTTACATAAGAGCATAACAATATCTAACTCATGACCATTGCGAAAACATTTATATGAACATATTAGAGCTTGAATGACAATCTAACAACATTACCAACTCAACAACTCATCAAAGCCTAATAAAATATATTTTTATGCATCTCTTTAATCCCTTGTGACCAAACTAAATAGACAAACACATAAGCTTATATCACTACCATGAAAAGGTTTTTATTTGGTTTTTGTTTTCAAATGGTAGCTAGAAAATAGGTTCTCTTGCTAAAAAGGAAGGGTTTTTAAGTGAGTTCCCAAGTAACTTGTTAAGGGAAGTAGTGCCATTCTTCAATTTCTTATTTTTTCCTCCTTCAACTTCAAATCTTTGATCCGTGAACCTGATTTCTTCCCCCCAATGAAACATCAATGGTAAGGTCTTTTTTATCACACTTTTTGATTTATCCATTCACATTAATTTGATGGACTAAAACCCTATGAACTAAGTTCTTTACCAATCTCTTTATCTCTTCAACTCTTTATCAACATTAAAGATTGAATTTTTAGAACACCAACTTTCCCCTTTTAATTTTCACCCTTGATTTTCATAATGGTGAACTTCTTCAATTTCCATCAATATTTTTTCTTGTAATCTTGAGCTATCTTCATCTTCATAGTCCACCTCCATTTATTTTTCCTTTTAATCACTGCCTCCTCTGTATGTTGATATTTGGTTTTGGGATTTTTTGTTAGTAGGGATTTAGGGATTTTAAGGTAGGAGATTCTCATATTTTACTTGAATTAAATAAAGAAGATTTTTAAAGGGTTAATCTTTGTAGGGATAAGAAGTGATCTAGTATCCGGTGATTGGTTTCAAGGTTGATGATAATGTGATTTTGGTAGGATGATATCAAAATATTGCTTAGGGACCTAGATTATAGTGTAGCAGTATAACAAGCTTATGTGACTGACGATTAGGAAAATAGATGCATACCCGACTTGTAAGAACTAGGTTCTTTGACTTTTATGTTCTTCAGTGTGCTTTATCATTCTTAAGTATAGGACAATATTATTGGACATTATCTAGACAACCTGATCATTCCATATATGCATATTAATTAAGGTATAAAAGTGAACTAGATATTTGTCTCAGATTCATCCACTATCACTTTGACTAGAACATAGTCATTCACTAGGAATCAAGAGTTTTCCTCATCTCATCTTGATCAAAACCAACAACTTCCTTCTTTTTCCATTCAGTCAAGCATCTTCTTAAGGGAAATGTTCTTTTGCTTGTCTCTTTTCTGTTGTCTAGTTCCTCTTACAAAATATTCTTCATGCACATTATTCAAAGAACTAGGTTCTTTATATTGTTCCTTTCTATTCACCTAGGATCATGCAAAACTTTGATTTGATCTTCTTACATATATCAACATATGACCTTATTTATCATCAGCATCCTCTTGTTAGCTTCTTTCTTTTTTGATTACTCAAATTTGTTGAAGATCTTATTCATCAATGATTCTTGCTTCATAGAATATGAGTTTTGCAAGTGTGAACCTGGAAGCCTTTAAATTTTGATGAATTGATCTACGATCTTTATTTATTTTTCCGAACTCAAAAGACTTAATGTTATTTTCTAGGGGGGACATGATATCTTTTGTATCTCTATATTTGTGTTATATTCATCATAGAACCAGATCCTTATATATACTCCTCCTCATCTCCTCTTCTAATCTTCATCACTTAGCAGTGGAATTTTTTAAATATTCATTATTGTGCCCCACACTCCCTGTTCAAAGAATTTCAATAGGAGAAAATATTTTTTTATTAGTTGTCATATGTTAAGACCTATCCACATGCTCTTGGTTACCCTACCTCGACCTTATTTTCAACTAAGACATGAGTTGTGGGAACCCAAGATGTCTTGAGTTACTTCATGTGAGAATACAAATGTCTTGTTCCTTGTCATGGTTGTTGTATGGAACCAGGTTCTTCTCTTCTTTTCCAAATCAAGCTTGTTTCTTTTAATTGACCACATCTTAACCTTGTAAGTTTTTTATGTACGCCCATAGTATTCATAGTAGAAGAATTAGGTTTTTGAAGACAGAGAGTCCCGTGATTTTATTTTTGGTCCTTACCTTTTTGTGCCATAATCCTCATACAAAGATGTCACAATCATAAAGGATATAGTCTTTTGATGTGTTCTGTTTATCTCATTCATGACCCTCTTTAATTCTTCTAGAAGCACTTTATTATTTTCATCTTCATCATATATATCATCATTGTTACCCTTTATAATAATCGATAGTTCTTCAAGGGTATTGTTAGTATGGTCCTTCTCTTTAATAGGTACATCTAGAAGCTTTTCAATCTCCAACCCTGCCTTCTCATCTTTCAATGTGAGAGTCTCGTTCTTGATATCATCAAATTCATTCTCTCCATTCTTGTGATTTAATTAAAGGGTTGCTTATTATTCCATTAATTTATCCCTATTAATATGAATCTCTTAGAAGGCATCAAGGACAATATGAGTCACAAGCTCTAGTGTATCTTTGGAGTAAGTGTGTATTCCTTTATGATTTTAGAGGAAATTACCTCACCAATGTTCTCTTCAATCTACGAATCAGAGTTAGCCATCAATCTAGGATCTTCCCTAAACATTTTCTTTGGCCAGCAGGATTGGTTGTCATCTCTATATTTGTCATTCTCATCAATACTTGAACAACTTCCTATTGTTGTCAATGCTTTTTTTCACTATTATGCAACAATGGGATCTCCCTTGCTTCTTGTTGTATCGATTTGCATGCCTAATAGACATATTGTTCCTATGGATCTAGTCCTTTCTTCATCTGTTAAGATCATTCTCTTACTATTCATCTTCTCATTATTGGCATGTTCTTATGCAATGATCAGAACTTCCACACATATGGCATACCTCGGAATTGCTTTGCTCTGGTACTCTTGATATAAAGGTATCACCTTTATTTAGGAACCCCCTTTTCTTTATTAATCTTTGAAATCTTCATGTGATCAGTGTCAAATCCTCATCAGCAATCATTATTTTGTGTAGCTTTAAGGACCAAGTTTACTTCTCTTCTTAGGGAACATTTTTATAACCTTGGAGCTTCCTTATCTTATAGGTTTAAAGTTTTCCATGAGTTCTCCATTGTCATTATGTACAAGTCCTTTGCCTCTTATATTCATATTTCTCTCCCAAGAGCCTTGTAAGATATCAAGAAGTTTCTCAATCATTTTAGTTAAAATAATGATTTCTCCAAGATATATAGTTCAATTCATTAGTGATGTCAGTGAATCTATTGAACATCTCTTGAAAGGATTTGCAACACCTCGTACCTTCAGGTTAAGGTTTGATCATTTAAAATGAATACTTCAACCCAAACAAAGGGGATATGGTCTACTTGGGAGTTAAGGTCCAATTATGATGTGTTGTGGTGTTACACAAGTGTGGATTTGCTAAATAATTGAAATAACTATGATTGGAAATTGTGGGTTGAAATATGGTACAAGGTACGATCGTAAATGAGACCTATAAACCATACATGAACCATAGATGGACTTATGATAAAGAAGTTTAAATGACTCAAAGTATGAGGGGCATGTACGGTTGTACATGGTAACATATAGATCGGACCATACATGGAACCCCCTCCCCCTTAAAAGTGAGCAAATGGATTGAAACCAAAATGTACGACCACACATACATGTATAAATAACTATTTCAATCCATACATGGCACCATAAATAGAGTTTTTAGAATATTTGGGGAGCCCAGGTATGGCTCACCTAAGGTCATAGATGACCAGGTATAGACACACCTGCATTATATGTCAAGTCTCTAGATAATTGGGACATGCCAAGGACAACACCACCTACAATTGCAAGTGGCACCTACTAGCCATACTTGGACCGTACTTGAAATCCTCTCAAAACATAGCCACTTCCTAGTCCAGGTTCCCATTCACGCCCCACCCATGGACCGTAGGTGGAATGTATGGGTAGTACATGGTATCATAGGTGTCCATAAGTGGCCCACTGACACAATTTTAAATGTGCATTTTTTCAAATTTTTTAGTTCATTCTTCACTTCTCCAAGCCTTAACATGAATTTTCTCTCCCATATCAAGGTAAGGTTCTTCAAAGTATTTCTAATTAGTTTTAACATACATATATGGATTCTTAACAAAATTCTACTCTACAAACATAGAATTTTCAAGAAAATCCTTCTCAAGGGTTCAAGTGAAGATTTTGGTATTCTTCATCATAGTTTGGATTTTCATATATTTTGGAGAAATTAAGGTATTTAAGCCTAACTATCTTCATGTCGGAACATTTATTGTTCTTCCCCATGTCACGTTCTTCATACCCTAGGTATTTTCTTCCCTTATAACTTTAGTAATGAAAGCACCATGTATTGTTTATGTTATCTCATTACGAATGTCATGAACTCCATATGTTATACTTTCCTTATTATATTCCTTTTTCATGGGTTCCATTGGTTCCACCATAATAATATGATAAATGATGAACTTATTATTTCTTTTCTTCAAAGGCAATAACTTATTTTTTAATTTTTTTTCCACATATGCTATGATTCACATGACAAAGAATTATGATTTGGGCCATGGAGTCATCTTTATCACGTAAATGTTTGAGAGGACTATTGTTAACTAAGAAGACATGTATTTTAATGAAAAGCATTTAAAACTATGCATATAAACATATGATTAGGGATGTATTGTTGGTTTAGGCGATTCCTCTTATGTTACCTCAATGAGGATTTGATACGCACCTAAAGGCTAGAACATGTAATGTATATTTCATTACCCCAACAAGGTGGTAGGTTGGATTAGTTGATCGAGCTGAGATTAGACTTCATGTGTTCATATGGTGGTATATCGGTTATTAAAAGAACTCCCATAAATAAATACCTTATGTTACTGATGTACATGTTAAGATCTTCCTAATAATAGAGTGACTTGATTTTTTTCATGTCTTTTTCGTGTTGCTGTGGAGTTTCCCTTCCCTTTCATGTTCCCCTTTGTTCTTTTAGTTATGCTTTACATACGAATATTATTCCATATGTACTCACGTTCCTTATTTCACGGGCACTACATTTCATGATGCAGGTTAAAATATTAAGGGCGATAAAACTTCACACTAAGTTTTCCACTCATTCAACTTTTGGTGAACCCTACTTGATCTTAGGAAACAAATTTTCTTATTTAGAATTATTAGCTTTTGGGCATACTGGATATTTGTCCTGATAAACGTTGCTATTCACGATTATACTTTAGAGGCTTCGTAGACCAATAGTTCAATAATAAAAATGTTGACAATATTTTCATTTTGGTTGATGTCTTAATGTTTTGAAACCAAAAGAAAGTATTTATGAAGGGAAATCTTTTAAAAACTTTATATTATGGATTTATCTCATCTTATTTTATGTATGGCTCAAGTATATATCATGTAGAGTTGATTCACTTGGTCAAGTTAAGGCATCGGGTTCCAGTCAGCCTAGATCAAGGTTTGGGTTGTGATAAACTTAGTATTTGAGCACTAGGTTTAAGTATCTTAGGAAGTCTATGAATTTGTGTATAGTAGAGTCTACTTATAGGTGTGTAGCATGCCACACTTATAATTAGGAGCCTGCATGATATTCAGGAAATGTTACCCTCTTTTCATATTCTTGATCGTGTAATAGAGATATACCTTAAGAATTCGTATGTTACTACTTTTCTTTCATAAGTGCCTATGAAAAGGAAATCAACCCATGAGTCAAATGGACAATACTTTTCCATAAATGAACTCCAATGGGTTGCCTTAGACTCAAGGAGTTCTAACTACGACTATCATCTGGCCATACACCTTAGACTTCATTTTCACTTCCCATTAAAAGGCCTATGGAAGTCCCCACGATAGTTATGCCACCACCAAGTTTAAGATTGGTCAACATGTTTTAGAATTAAGGAATTAATTTGTATGAATCCTCAAGTTTTCACGGGGTCCAACACCGAATAGTATCCCAAAACTTTATCAATAAAATATACAACCTTTTTTGAGTTATACATGCTAATGAGACAGAGGAAGTTGAATTTTTCTCCTATCAATTGAAGGATGTTGCTATTATGTGGTATGAGTCATGAGAAGATTAGTGAAGAGGGGATACATCTCCCATAATCTAGGAGGAGTTTGTATGAGCCTTTGTTGATCCCTTTAGGCTTTAAAGGATATAAAAAGTATTGAAGTTTTCGGATGAAATGGAACTTAAATAGAGATTCCTGTCGATACCATCTGTGGAACGAAGTGCAGTTCGTAATTAGCATTGTGCAGCACGCATGTGTGGTCTACATATGCTTCTAGTGAGTCGGTCAGCTCACTACCTTTTAGTTAAATAGTTATAACTTTATACTCCGAAATTTGATTAATGAGCAGTCAGTGGCTTTGGAAAAAATGACTTGAAAATCTTTGATTTGATAGGTTATGGTCCACATAAATCTATATATTCAAGGATATATGCTTGTTTGAATTTAAATTAGGTAAAAACTCATACCCAAACTCTAACCACACTAAAGATTTAACCTTATCACCTATGCACCATTAGTAATCATTTGTTACAAGCCTATACATATATAAAGAATGATTTGGGTCTTAGCTTGTAATTTTTGAGGTTTTATAGAATTTGTCGATCTAGTATCTGAACTGGTATCTCCTCAAAAGATAAACTATCTTTCACCCTAACAGTCTCTAATTGAACGATGAGTGATGGATCGCCAACACACTTATTCAGCATAGAGACGTGGAACACGAGATGCACTGTTGCCAACTCCATAGGCAGCTCTAACTCATAAGCTACCTTTCCAATCTTGTTTAAAATATAGTTAGGACTAGTATATTGGGGACTAAACTTTCCCTTTTTACCAAAATGCACCACTCTTTCATGGTGAGACTTTCAAGAAGATCCAATCATCAACCTCAAACTCTAAGTCTCTTCGCCTCACATCAGAATAAGATTTCTTTTGGCTCTGAGTATTTGTCAACCACTCCCTAATCAGTGTCATTTTCTCCATAGATTGGTGGAACAAGTTTGGACCTATAAAAGCGGCCTCACCCACCATAAACCATAAAACATCTACACCTTCTCTCATAAGTTCCTTAAATGCAACATCTAAATACTGGAATAATAACTATTATTATAAGTAAATTCAATAAGAGGTAGGTGATCATCCTAATTACCTTTAAAGTTAATCATGCAAGCCCTCAACATATCCTTTAAGGTATGAATAGTGTGCTCTAATTATCCATCGATACGCGAATGAAAAGTTGTATAGAGATCTACATGAGTGCATAAACTCTTCTAAAAAGACTTTCAAAAGAAAATAGTGAATTGAGTACCCCTATAAAAAATGATAGATAAGGTTACTCCATGAAGCTTGACTAACTCTCAAATATACAATTTGTTATAATCCTCTACTAAATATGTAGTCTTAATAAGCAAGAAGCGGGCATACTTATTCATCCACTCTATAATTACCCAAATCGAATCATGTCGTCGACGCGTACGAGGTAGGATTTTTATGAAATCTTTGTTACTCATCTCCCATTTCCACGTAGGGATGCTTATATCTTGAGACTTACCACTAGGCTTTTGATGTTTAACCAAATTTCCTTTTTCATAGCATTCAACCGGAAAACTTCTCTCAAATAATGGTACATCTTGGTGGAACCTGGATGAATAAAGTATCTGGAATTGTGAGCCTCTGTCTAAATATGCTATTTCAACCCATTCACATCTAGAACACACAACCAACCTTGATATCGAAGAATACTATTTTTACCAAGAGAGAAAACTTCAACTTTATGCCATCATACTGCATCTTTCAACAGAAGCAATATGGGATCACTATCTTGTTTCTCATTCAATTCAACCACTAATAAGGACTCAGTACTATTTTGCACTATCACACAAACTATCATCAGAATCCGTGAGACAAACTCCCAAACGTGCAAGTTTATGCACCTCCTTCACAAGATCTTTCTTACTTTCTTCTACATAAGTAACATTCCCCAAGGGCAATATGCTAAGAACATCAACAAGAACATTTTCCTTACTCGGATGGTAAAGCACACTCATGTCATAATCCTTGAGAAGGTCAAGTCATTTTCTCTGCTGAAGATTCAATTTTTTAGACATACTACAAAATCTTATGATTCGTGAAAATATCAACATGTACACCATAAAGGTAATGATGCCAAGTTCTCAAGGCAAACACCATTGCTACTAACTCAAGGTCATAAGTGAGGTAGTTCTTTTCACGAACCTTAAGTTGTCTAGAAGCATAAGCAATAATCCTTCCATTCTGTATTAAAAAAAAACAACCAATACTAACTCTGGAGACATCACAATAAATCACAAAATCATTTGTACCCTCCAGCAAAGCTAAAACTGGAGTAGAGTCAATAAAGCCTTCAACTCCTGAAAGTTTTTCTCATAAACCTCAGACCACTGGAATTTGGCCTTTTTAATATCAATCTAGTCAATAGGGGCAGTAATAGATGAGAACCCCTCAACAAACCTTCTGTAGTGATTATCTAAAGCTAAGAAACTCCTAATATTTGTCAGAGTAGTGGGCGTAGGCTAGTTCTTCACTACTCAATCTTTTGAGAGTCAACCTGAATACCTTCACTGCAAATGACATGTCCAAGGAATGCAACTGATCTCAACCAAAATTTGCACTTAGAGAACTTAGCAAATAATTGTCTATCCTTGAGGGTTTGAAGAACAATTCTGAGGTAATCAATATGTTTTTCCTCACTGCCGGAGTAAATCAAGATATCATCTATGAAAATAAGAATGAAAATATCGAGGTACTGTTTGAACACTCTATTCATGAGGTCTATAAAAGTTGCAAGAGCATTAGTTAGTCCAAATGACATAATAAGAAACTCATAGTGACCATACTGAGTTTGAAAAGTTGTCTTTGGAATGTCACGCTCTTTGTCCTTCGATTGATGGTACCCGAATCTGAGATCAATCTTAGAGAAACAAGTGACACCCTGAAGTTGGTTGAATAGGTCGTCAATTCTAGAAAGGGGTATACTTTCTTAATTGTGACCTTGTTCAACTAGCGGTAGTCAATGCACATTTTGAGAGAACCATCTTTCTTATGCACGAAAAAGATTAGGGCACTCAATGGGGAAACACTAGGTCTGATGAATCCCTTATCAGAAGGTCTTTCAATCGTTCTTTTAATTCTTTTAACACATCTAGAGCCATTCTATACGGAGGAATAGAGATGTATTACGTATCAGGAAGAATGTCTATCTCAAAGTCTATCTCCCCATCAGGAGGGACTCTGAAAAAATCATTGGGACAGACTTCTAGAAACTCACATAATATATAAACTGAGTAACGAGATGAGGTCTTGGAGTTGGGATCCTTGACCCGGACTAGATGGTAGATAAAAACCTTAGAAATCATCTTCATCGCTTAATGTGATGACCTACCACGTCATCATGCCACATAAACATTATGTAAGTGCCACATGACACAAAGTTGCCCATGTGGATGCTTACATAGGAGAAAGACTTGTCCTTATGGATGATTCTAGAGAAATATAGATATTCTCCACGGATGATTATAGAATTACATAAAAGGTCCCTAGAATATCCTAGATATATAGAGAGTTCTAGAAAAAAAATACCTGAATGTAAATATGTACGAACTTATGTAGAAATTATTATTTATATTTTAGCCCCTAGATGAGCATTAAAAATAGAGGGGCACCCACTTGTAAAATCATCCAGCAAAAATCAATTAAAGTTCTCCACACAATTTTTCCTAACAATCCCCGGTCTTATGTTCTTTCTTCTATTATCTTAGTGATTCCTAGAGTTTTAGATTGACTTAGCATAGCAAGATTGTGAGCAAGTGGTGTAAGAACGCGAGAAAGTTGTCAAGTGTCACATGTGTGCTTAGTAGAAGACCAAGGACATGACAATATGGTATCAGAGCAAGGTTATAACTAAGGGAATGACAAATGACAGAGAAATGAATGTTTCTAACACTCAAGCCAACGCCACCCAGGTTGCTACCGATAAGAAGGGCTATGGCAAAAAGAGAATGTCACCAACAAGAACCAAGAGGTACTGCTCGAAATTGAGCCAAATGAAGGGCTTACATTCCAAAAACCTTCTACCACTGAGGCAATCGAGGATGATGTGGAGGTCCTACCTGAGAACGTCTCTCTTGGTAGAGAGTGGGTCACGAAGGTTAATGTGGGGATAGATGTAGTTGAGATATTTGGCCAATGCTTGGGGAAGATAGAGGGCACTCTAAGCGTTCTTGATGGACATACTCTTGAGGAGATCAAAAACATCTTAAATGACTTGGATGGGCGTACGCAGACTGAGATAGAGACGAGGCAAACCATTGCTACCTTAGAGTGCAAGCTCATGGAGGTGTTGAGAACTATCGATGCCATATAGGTAAAGATAGAGGCACTTGAAGAGCATGTCAACATTGGCATGACTGAGACCTCTAGGAGTGTTGTCGTGATAAGGGAGGCTAAGATTGAGGCTCCTAAGCCACCAATGTTCAAAGGGGTTCATGATGCATAGGAAGTAGAGAAATTTCTTTGGCACTTGAAGAACTATTTTCGACATGGAAATGTAAGGGATGACGATGCCAAGATCAACACCATAGTGTTATACTTGTCAGAGACTGTCATGCTATGGTGGAGATGAAAATCGATTGATGTTGAGAGAGGACTATGCACAATTAGAATGCCAGATCAGTTTAAGGCCGAGTTCAAGTGTCAATTCTTCCCAAATAATGTTGTATATGAGGAAAGAAGAAAACTTAGGGAGTTGAAGGACACATGGAGAATACGAGTCTATGTCAAGTAGTTCACGACCCTTACACTTCAAATCCCCACCCTCACCAATGATGACTTGTTGTTCCAATTTATGGATGGATTGTAGAATTGGGCTAAGCAGGAACTGCAACGGCGACAATTCACTGATGTAGACCAAGCCATAGTGGAAGCTGAGTCTTTGATGGATTTCAGGAATGAAAAGTATGGCAAGGACATAGGCAATAAGTTAGAGGATGACATTGCTAATGGTAGAAGAGATTGTGGTAAAAGCAAGGAAGTACATCAACAATACCACAAGACTCAAGATATTCACAAGTCCAATAATAATAAGTCAATTGATCGTCAGAGCTACATAGAAAAGAAAGTACAGTCCGAGAGGAAGGGATGCTACATATGCAGAGAGTCACATAGTTTCAAGGATTGTCTTGACTTAAAGAGTCTTAGCACTACGGTACGTGAACAGAAAGAGCAAACGCAAGGAGAGAGTTCGGTCACAGCTCAATAAGGAGTGATTGGACTATGTGGAGCCATCATAAATTCAGTTATCCAAGTTAACGAGAATACAAATCAGTATGTGGACCTTATCATCAACAATAAGCCTGCTCGTGCATTGGTTGACCTGGAGCAACTTATAATTTTATGATCGTGGCTACAACGAAGAGCCTAGAGTTGAAGCATGCTCCAACTAACTCTCGCGTCAAGACCGTGAATGTTGATCCTCAAAATGCTCATTGTGTAGCTAATGGTATTGGAGTCAAATTGGATAATTGGAAAGGTATGACAAACTTTACTATTACAAAGATGGATATCTTTGATGTTATTTTAGGGCAAGATTTCTTCACACATTGTTATACATTGATCGAACCCTACCTCCACTGTATCTGGATCATGAAATGAGAAGGAGCTTGCATGGTGCCTACAGTAACTATACTAAACAAGTAGAATCAAGCACAACTTTTGGTTATACAACTTATGAAGGGGCTCAAGAAGGACGGGCCGATGTTCTTGGAAACCATTACATGTTTTGGGGGAGGTAGAGACAAAAAGTCATCACTGTGTTCCACATTTATTAGAAGGAGAAAAAGTCGGGGGAATCTACACGAGAACGATATGAGGAATTGTGATTATTCAAAGATAAGATTCAAGAGTTTATGTAGGAGCAATGCATTGTGTTAGTCATAACATCAGGTGGGAGAGAGTGTGATGACCCATTACGTCATCATGACACATAAGCGCCACATGGCACAAAGTTGCCCATGTGGATGGCTTACATAGGAGAAAGACTTGTCCTTGTGGATGATTCTAGAGAAATATATATATATATTCCATGGAAGATTATAGAATTACATAAAAGGTCCTTAGAATATTCTAGGTATGTAGAGAGTTCTAGAAAAAGGACCTAAATGTAAATATGTAGCGACTTATCTAGAAATTATTATTTATTTTTAGCCCCTAGATGAGTAGTATAAATAGAGGGCACCCATTTATAAAATCCTTAAGCGAAAATCAATCAAAGTTCTCTACACAATTCTTCCTAACAATCCTCTTGTGTTCTTTATTCCATTCTCTTAGAGATTCCTAGAGTTTTAAGCTAACTTGGCATAACAAGATCGTGAGCAAGTGATGCAAGAATGTGAGAAAGTTGTCAAGTACTGCACGTGTGCTTAGTATAAGACTAAGGACGTGATATTAAGATATGAAAAGAAATGACCCTTAGGCACAGTAGAACTACCCTTCACTCTAAGACTGGCTCATTAAGAAACTGCAACTTTACAACTCTGGTTCTGCAGTCTACTAAGGCATAACTAAAATACAACCAATCCATAATTAAAATAATATCAAAGTTTATCATATTTAAATCTATTAGATCAGTTGTGGTATATTTATGAATACTAAAACAACACAACTCGTATAAATTTGTTTAGCTAAAACTGATTCTTCAATTGGGGTAGAAACAAAAAAAGGGTTCTAAGAGTTGTTCATGACTAAATCCAAATTTTTGCAGCAATATAAGGAGTTAAAGTTAGCTTTGGGGTCTAACAAAGCATAAATGTCAAGATAGAAAACTTTTAACATACCGATAATAACATTGACGGAATTTTCTTGATCTTGGCAAGAAGACAAGATATATAGGCAATTTTGACTACTGTTTGCACCAGAAGTGGTGCCTTTTTGAGCATTTTGGCCTCCTAGAGCTAATGATATAGTAAACTAAGTTTTGTTACCCCCATTATCCTATCTTTTAGAGGGGCAATCCTTAAGCATATCGCTCATTGGACCACTTCTGTAGCAACCCTCTCTACTATAAAGACACTCACTGGAATGAATTTTACCATATTTTTTGCAAATAGGGTAAGTGAGTACCCTTTGGCAACATTACCTTGAGACCGAGAACTAGACTTTTCCCCTCTGATCATTCATTCGCCTTTGTGCTAGTGCATTGGCTTAAGATAGAACTAGTCATTAAGACCAATTATTACCTTTGTCAAAGTTTACTTACAATAATAGCTACTAGTCCAACATTAATATGGCTTTATATTTGTATAATAAGTAGTGTTTTACTCTTATTAGTTAGTTTGATCTTGGTGAGGTTCAGCCATGGGGTTCAAATTTGATAAAATATGCTTTGAAAAATGTTAAGTTGATTCAAGTGCGGCTTCAGCCAGTCCAAAGCAGTCAAAAAAATTGTATGAATCGGAAGGTTCGTATTATAAGATCTGTAAGGGGTGAGAAAGTGTTGTTGAGAATTTCCCAATAAAGGGTGTGATGCATTTTAGGGGAAGGGGCAAATTAAGTTTGAGGTTCATAGGTCTGTTTGATATTATGGTGCGGATTGGAGAAGTAGATTATAGATTTGCCCTGCCATCGAGCATTACAATGGTTCATTCTGTTTTATGTATTTATGTTGTGAAGGTACATTGGAATAATTTTCATGTATTGCAATTAAATTTGGTGTAGTTGGATGAGAACATGACTTATGAGAAAGAGGTGACGACTATTTTTTGACAAATATGTTCGAAAACTGAGGTAAAAAGAAGTAGCTTGAAAGTGCTTTGAAAATATCACTCAATAAAGAAAATTACTTGGGAGAATGAGTCAAGTGTGTGTAGATGGTATCCACAACTATATGACAACCCAAATGCAACTATAAACTTGTTTGGGCATGAACATTACTCTAAGTGGTGGGTAATATAACAATCTAGCATAAACTTTTAAGTTTCAACACTCTGTTTCAGAATTTGAGACTTTGTACAAGTAAAAATAGGTATTTGGGACTTGTTCAAGGGATTTGGATTGGGCCCTGAGGGGTTTGAGTGAGTTTTAGAATGAGAAAGCCACATTTGAACATAACAATTTTTTTGGTGTAGAAGTTGCATTGTGGAGCAATGTTTCGCTATTGCCAAAGATAAGGGGTATTAGTCATTGTCGTTGCATGAGGGCTGTCGTGGTCATGCAACGTCCTGCTAAATTTCTTTTTGTGTTCGTGGGAGATACTATCATAGATGTGAAGAAGGATGTTGTTAGGTATAAAAATAGAAGTTTCAAGAATTTATTTCATTCCAATTTTTTTTGGGGTTTTGAGGTCGGCTGGGTGTGTTTTTGGAGATAAGATCATCAACTAATGTGGGTAAGTCTCTTAAACAATTGGATTTACTTATACGTTATGATTATCCATAAATCTAAGCATTTAATCATTATTTTGAAGTGTAAAACTAGAGGATTTGCCCTAGGTTCTAGAATGTGTATTTTGAGGACTTGAAGGTCAATTTGATGTCAGATTGAGAATATAAGTAATACATTTAGACTCACAAAGTTATGAATAACCCAATTTTGAAACTAATTTTAATTTTGATCTTGGATCTCAAGTTCAATTTTTGTTGACTTTGACTTAAATCACATATTAAATTACGAGAATTGATTCCTTAGCTTCGTTTAATATAATTGAATATTATTTTGGCTATACTTGAGCCATTTGAATGTGTTTGGGCATGGGATGGCGATCCAGAAAGGTTGAAAGCTTACTTTAATCGAGGTAAATTAAGACTTTGACTACAATAAGAGAAATTTCCAACTTGTGTATTGTATTTTTCTTGTAATATATGGGATAACCTATACATGGCATGACAAACATATATATGATAATTAGGTGTAAATGGGAGATTTCTTGAAATATTAGATTTTAGCTTTGTTTCCCATGTTTGTGTTTATATGAGTTGATGTAATGACTCGACTCTTAATTTTGAGTTTTAAAATATCATTTTAGAATTCAAGACTTTATATAGGTCAAAATAATTGTTCGAGGCTTGTTTTAGGGGTTGGGGTTGGAATCATGAGGTTTTGGGTGAGTTTTGAAACACGAAAACAAAAAATGGAAAATGTTGAGAGGTTCAACTAAATGAAAATTAGATGTTTGATGAAGTTCTAGATGCGAATAGTGGAAATACAAACTTATGAAATAAGGTTTAAAAGAAAGAAATGGTATTTTTTTATTAATGCGTTTTATAAATGTTAATCGTAGAAGGTCCTACCTGAAATATGCATATCAAGTGTTTACAATTGTTCGACAGTTTTGAAATAATTTCGGGCTTGTTAGTGGATGAACGTATATTAAGTTATGGGTAAGTAATGAATCGAATTTTAGTTTTGAGTTTTAATCCCCCGTTTTAAGATTCGAGATTTTGTACAAGTTTAAATAATTATCTAAGACTTGTTTTGAGGGATTGTGGTGAGTTTTGAAACAAGATAACACAAAATGGACAATGTAAGCATATTTTTTATGCATACCAATGCTTCATGATTATAATACATTGGACCACGATCGCATAGAGAAAGAAATTTAGGCATCACATTTGCGAGGGACTAGTCACATTCGCAAAAGAGGCTCGCTCTATTGCCCTTCACGGTCATAAGGTCTCCTATAGTGATTGCGTTGGGCAAGTATTGAGGTTGAAGCTTCAAAAATTATTTCATTCCAATATATTTTTGGTGCTTTGAGATTCGCTTGATGAGACCTTTGAAAGGATATCACTATTAAAGTTGGGGTAAGTTTTCTAAACTCAAATTTGTTATCTATTATGATTTAATCATGAAATTTAAGCCTTCAACCTATGATTTTGAAGTGTAAAATTAAATGATTTTGCCTTAGATTTAATTCTCATATGATTTTATTGCTCATGAGATTAAGTCAAGAAAAACTAGTAACAACTATAGCAAAGAGTAATGATGAAACAATTCTTTGATTTGAGAGCATGCTTCCAATATTAAATAAAAATAACAACAATGGACTTACTAAATGAAAAAGGAAACATCTATATGGTATTGGCATAATGTTTTTACTCTATTACAACATTGAATTATGTATCTTACTAGAAAGCTCATGTACTAATCATATTTGACATCACTCAAGATAATAATAGAGTAGTGAAATTTATAGCATGTAAAACTATGACAATTTTATATATCATTTTCATAAATCACATATTAACTTTCATAATATGATTTTGATTCTCAATCATTAACAATGACATGAATGAATAAACACCTTAAAAGCAAATGGGATTTGTTAAGAAACCATACACATTTGATCTATGCTTAAAACTAGAAAGACTAGACATACTTTTTTGGTGTGTTCATCCTCAATGACATTTGAACCAATAATTCGATGGTCAAATCTAGTTGGATTTTTGTGATTCTTGATTCTATGGACTCCTCTGTTTGTCTACTATCAAATTGTACAAAATAATTTGAGTTTTATCCAAAGAATTTCCCTAAAATGAGCAAATACCACAAAACACTCCAAGAAAATCATTGAAATGACCCCTTGCTATTCCAAACGAATTATCTCCTTGATTTCTCAACCAAATAATCCAAATAAACACTCTAAATATAAGCTTACGAAATTTACTACACGTTGGAGAACATTTCACTCAAATCCATCAAGTAAATTGCAAGTTATGTCCATATCAATTGAGCATAGAAGCACACCTCCAAGAAGTTGAACATTGCATTCCATTTTTGATCCCAATCCTTGTCTTGGTCGCCTACCGGTCAATACCGTTGATAAAAGTTACATCTAACGGCCTAAATTTAAAATTTCGGAAAGCTATGAATCCGCGTCAAATGGGTCTCGACCAATCAGATTTCAGCTTATGGATATGACTCTTTTTCCTCTCACTATTTAAAGCCTTCTCAAATTTCCTGGTTTATTCACATCAAAGAGAGAAATCTCAGTAGAATCTACACCAGCAGATCCATTTCTCTTCCCCATTGCCTCCTTTCTTCTATAAACCCTAACCCTAGTTCTCTCCCTATTTGGGAATTTCATTTCTTCGCTTTGAAATGGCAACTGAAGAACCAGTCATCGCTAACGAGGTTGCTGATGAACTAGCCGCTCCTGAACCTGTGAAGGAGGAGGCAAACCTTCCGGCCAAGTCTGGCAAAGCAAAGAAAGAGACTAAGGCGAAGAAGCCTGCTGCACCGAGGAAGAAAAGCGCTCCTCTGGCTCATCCTCCTTACTTTGAGGTAATTGATAATTGAACTTTCAGTTTTGTGAATTGGACTTTGATTATATAATTCTTTTGCTTTGTGAATGTGTTTTGAAGTTGATTTTGGATTGTATCATGCAGATGATTAAGGATGCGATTGTGACATTGAAGGAGAGAACTGGATCCAGCCAATACGCTATTACCAAGTTTATTGAGGAAAAGCAGAAGAATCTTCCATCCAATTTCAAAAAATTGTTGCTGAACCAGTTGAAGAAGTTTGTTGCTTCTGAGAAGCTGGTGAAAGTTAAGAGCTCCTACAAACTTCCATCGGGTTCTAAGCCTGCTGCTGTTGCTGCCCCGGCGAAGAAGAAGCCTGCTGCAGCAAAGCCAAAGCCCGCTGCTAAGGCTAAGCCCAAGTCCAAGCCTGCTACCAAGCCTAAAGCCGCCGTCAAGCCTAAGGCAAAACCAGCTGCCAAGGCGAAACCTGCTGCCAAGGCTAAACCTGCTGCCAAGGCAAAGCCCGCTGCCAAGGCAAAACCTGCTGCCAAGGCTAAGCCGGCTGCTAAGGCGAAGCCCAAATCTGCGGCTGTTGCCAAGCCCAAAGCTGCTGTTAAGCCTAAGGCTGCTCCTGCGAAAACCAAGGCTGCGATCAAGCCAAATCTGAAGGCGAAGACGGCGCCAGCTAAGGTTGCAAGGACGGCTACCAGAACTACTCCAAGCCGGAAAGCTGCACCAAAGGCAACACCTTCCAAAAAGGAGCCGGCTAAGAAGGCACCTGCGAAGAACGTGAAGTCGCAGGTGAAGAAGGCTACCCCAAAGAGGGGAAGGAAGTAGAAGCGCAGGAATAGAGGATTTGTGTGTAGGGATAGTCCTGTAAATTCCCTGAATCTTGGGTTGATTTGGGTTTTTTTCCCATGGGAAGCTATAGAAATCTGGTTTATTTTTCTCTTTTCTTAGCTCTTGTTAAACAGTGTTTAGATTTTTTATTTCTTTTTAATTTCGTGTAGGGATTTGGAACAGTTCTGCTCTGTACTGATATATCATTCTGCTTATGAGGAATTAGAGTTTATGCCCCTTATCTTATAATTGTTCATTTCTATTCAGCAAATTTGTTCTGTTTCTCATTTCATATGAATTGCAGTATGATATTAGGTTACTTTTTTCCTCTGAGAAACGGACATACCTGTATAAAGATTCGGTTGAGGAAAACGTGAAAAGCCGATACTGGAATGTAGAAGCAGCGTCTTTTGAACGCAAGTAAGTGTAACAAATTGACAACTCTTCTATGCATCGAGTACAGAACACTCTTTTGGTCATCATCTTTGCTTTAATTGGACTAGTTTTAGTTGAAGTTTTCTATAATTCTGTATCCTTGCTGTTGCTCATTGCTACCTACTTCATATCTGGATCACTTTGTATTGTTAATATTCCGTGTGTGTGGTAGTGTTCACGTGAAGCCATGTTGGTTTATCAGTATATTAAACAACTTTTTGTGTATTATTGAGGTGAACATTCATTTAATAATCACCATTTTCATGCCAAAAGATTCTATTTCTATGGCTTATGGCTAATCTAGATTGATTGAGGCATGATAGTTAAAATGTTAAATTAACCCAAAAGAGGTAAGCAATCAAGTCTAAGGGTGCAATTACACTCTGCTTTCTGGGAAAGATATCCTGCAAAAAAATTTGAACTCATGAAAACTACATGAATAACAAATGGTGAATGGCTTTGGCTCGCAATTACACTCTGTTTTCTGGGGCTCTTTGCTTTAAGCTTAGGCCAATTCTGTGACTAGGCTTTGTAAAATGGTGAATGTCTTTGGCTAGCTGCAGATAATTATCATGATTAAGCAGCTGATTGTTTGACAATCCTCTCAACTTACTCGAAAATCAGTTGTCTTAATGAAGTGCTAGGAATTCACTTGTTGTCTTCTCTATCTTGACCTAATGCTAGGGAGATGCATAATCTTTTGGATGAATATTGTAGTGACAGTATATTGAATCTGAACATGATATTTGGATATTTTACTTTCAAAAGCTTTCTACCTAGCTTGGATAGTAGTGACAATTAGTGCCATGTTTTAGTAAAGATGGAACTACTCATCCTTCTCATTAATGAAGCAAGCATAGAGATTTTATGGAACAATTGAGCATGTTGAGGTGCATTGATTGTGTTTATACCTAATGGTGAGTAGTAAACTGAAATTTCTGCTTAAAAGCTTACTTTTTAGAACTATGTTACAGTTGTCCGGTATACTACTAGGATTTACTTTCCAAATGTATCTTGTTTCAATCCTTGCACTTTTGGTATCTCTTCTAATATTTTTTGATGGTAGAATGTACATTAATTGAAGTTAGAGAAGACACACTCTGATGTGAAGATTTCTGTAATAGTAACATTTTTGTGAAGATTTCATCGTGTACTTCACCTTCTATTCGTTATTGACGTGGCTAGGTATGTAGTTAAGGAAACAATATTCCTTAGCGCTCATAGATGATGCTGATGTATGGATACCATGTTTATATTACCTATTTTACCTAGTAGTTTTATTTATGGTTGGAGAATAGCTTTATATTAGCTTTTAATACACATTTTATATGGTGAGTCAAATCTGTGTTGCATGAAATTCGCTTACCATTAACTTCGGAACTTAACGTATTAAGTGATCCTGTATAACATTAAACAGGTCTCACATCAATGCACTTAATATGTATAGTTTAAGTGCTAAATAGATTATCAAGCAATCTCTTAGTAGAGTTGTTGCTATAGCCAATCACTTACAACATCTTTTTCATGACGGGCAGTGCAGATGTTGCAACATTGCCATAATAAACAATTATTCTTGCTTCCACCTGAAGCACCACTTTTTACATTTGCTCTTTTAGTGCTTAGTTCAATGTCAGCATGTTTTAGGTATGGTTCTGTTGAACCTTAAATATAGCAGTTCACGAATCCACAGATATTCCTAACAATGTTCTTTTGTTGGCACAACTGATGCAGAACATGCCTGTAGATCTATATGGTAATGGTGTACTATATACTTTACAAGGTTTCATAACTCGTTTATCTGGGACATGCTTGCTATGACTTGTTTTTACTCAGCAGTTTTCTCTCTCTCTCTCTCTCTTTCTTGTATATTATTTTCTTTCTCAACTTATGGAGTTCATTTGAACTTTTGGTTTCTCTTTTCAACAATCATGTCAGTTCTCAACTTATGGGGTTCATTTCTAGTTTTGGTTGCTCTTTCTATTTTGAAAAAATCATCGGACATGTCAGTGTGTATCACTTCTCTGTTTCAGTGCCCAACATCTAAATAAAGTTGATGTCAGCAAACTATGCTAAAGTTTCCTAATATATATAGGTTTTAGTATAGAGAGCCTCGAGTCACAGCCTCGCATGTAATAATGCAAAACTGAGTGATACACTGCAAAGGAGAAGAATCATGGTCTTCTGCACATATATATGTAACCATTAAGTTTAACCTAATACCATCCTCTGTCTTCAATCCCAAGTACTTAAATCAATGAACTTTTCCTTCTTTTCACTCTAAAAGCAATAGTATTAAACGGGATTTCTACACTCTGTTCCTGCATATGTTTTGTGTTTTGTTGTATTTTTCTTTCAACCCTGCTTCGAAACTTCTTTGAGCCGTGGGTCTATCGGATACAGCCTCTCTACCCCAAAAAGTTAGGAGTAAGGTTCACATACATCCTACCCTCCCCATACTCCACTTGTGGGATTACACTAGGTATGTTATTGTTGTTGTTGTTGTATTGAGTGATTTATAGTGACTGAGAATGATACAGTTGTTTGGATAAAAATAGATGATTAGTTACAATTGTGAAGTGGAATATTACTTAAAATTCTTCTTAGGGTGGTTGTGTGTGTATAACCAAAATCTGGCAGAATGACCCCTCTTGACTAACAGTTCTTTGGATATATATGGTGATTTCTATATCTGGAATGCATGATTTTTATTGCTCTTTATGTTAGTGATTCTTTTCAATGAACTTCATATTTAAGGTCAAACTGAAAAGGGGAAGAGGTTTCAAGGATCCTCTTTTATTTCATAGTCTTTTGTGTTTGTTGAGGTAAAGGGTGAAGCAAATGGGAAAAGTTGTTCTGTATAATTGGTGGAGGGAATTCTCCAACACCTCTGCTGGGCAAGCTTCTTGCAATTTTCATCATCGGTGTTTGGAAAAATTAATGCATCGTTGTGCTTCTGAAGTGGAATAATAACTCTAATGTGCGTTAAGACAAGGAAACAAGGTTCCCTTTTTTGGTTTGGTTTTGGGAGAAATGATTTTTGGGTTTGGCTTTTGGAACAATTGAGTTCTGATTGATGAGAACTTTGCTGCGCTCGTTCTCTCTGTGTTTCAAATCATTTTTCCCTGTTGAGGATTGTGTTAGCTCCTTGCTACAAATGCTAATAACTGAAAGTTCGCATGGAAGATTGGACTCCTGAGTTGTTTTGAGTTTGCTGTCGCATAAATATTTATCAACACTTGTTAAGTATCATGGAATCTTGTTCAAGTGTTGGCTGTTCAACTTGAAATAGCAGATTTGGAAAGAGAAATGGAGTTTAATTGTAAAATAGCTCATAAGTCATAAGCTTCTCACCTATCCCTAAGAAGTTGCTGAATGTCACTCAAGCCTTTTAGATTACCATTTGCAAATGCCTTTTTCTTATAGTGTGTCACTGCCAAACAGTGCGGAATTTAGGCTTAAGGAGTGTGAAAAGAAGTGGAGACCAGAAACTTGTTAATTTTTTCATGCAGAAATCCATAATATAAGCAAAGAATGAAAGTAATGTCCGATAACAAACAAGATTCACCTTTGCTAACTTTTTGAGTATGGCCTGTATCCAAAATAGGAGTTTTATGTGTTTGGAGTGGCTTGCCTCTGTGATTTATATGATCTTTATTGAGGTAACTTTACATTGACAACCAACCTTTCTGAACTTTGTCAAGGACTAAGTGTAAAGCGTGTACTTCCAAATACTATTTGATAGTTAAGTGAAACATAGGGCAGAGGGAGTTGGGCGGTCGTAACTTAATAGATTTACCTATTATGGCTATTCTATGTTGTGAACCGATTGAGCCCCTCGTAGTTTGCAAAGATGCTTGTTATTATTACTTTCCTACTATTTTGTTCTTTGAGTTTAGAATTACATGTTGTTTTCTTAGCTTCTATTATCATATGATTTATTGTTGCTACGATTCTCCTCCATTATTTTCAGTATGACTTATATAAACTTTAGCAATCTAAACCATTCATGAGCTTAGAATAATCATGTAAAAGGAATGAAGAAGATTAAGTGAGGGAGCATTTTTGTGGAAGCTTTTCTCAGATAATAGTTGACTAACTAATACAAAAGCAATGTAGCAGTGTAGTTTCAGACTAAGTAAATCTAAGCTACTTAACCTCAGCTTAATATTTACCAACTACTATTAACCAACAAGAAATAACTACTGACAGATAAGCTCCAGGCGGACACTATGTCCCCTCTGTACACTCGACAAGCTGTTCAACACCTCCACTCAAGCTAGGTGATATGGAGATATTCTTCAAGCCTAGATTGGAAAGCAAATGATCATGGTGGAGTGTGGTAAGTCCCTTTGTCAGAACATCAACATGCTGCTCAGCAGTGGGAATATATCATGTAGCAATTAAACTATGTCGCACTTTCTCCTAGATAAAATGGTAATCAATATCTATGTGCTTCGTATACTCATTAAATACTGGATTTGCTGCAATTTGAATGGCTTACTTGCTGTCATAGTACACATGAACATACAGTTTCAAAAACACATTCAGTTCCTTGAACAAACCAGCTACCCATACAACTTCAGCAACAACAAAAGCTAAGCTTTATTTTCTGCTTCAGTAGAACTTCCGGATATAGTGGGTTGTTTCATAGGCTTCTAAGATACAAAGGAAGAGCCATAGAAAATAAAATATCCTGACACAGACCTTCTAGTATTGGGCAGAATGCTCAATCAACATCATAATAGGCTGCCTAGCTGCAACAATCTAAGTTGCTAGGACTCGGATGCGGGTATCCAACGTGGATGCGAATCCGAGGGTCGGATTCGGCAAAATCTAAATTTTAAGATTCGGGGGTACGGATCCATGTATGGATACGGGTGCTGGGATTTGGCTAAAAATCCAAATTTATAAAATAGAGCTATAAAGATGTTCTAAATTATGGAAGATCTTCTAGGTCGTCTTTCCCAAGACCCTCAACTTCTTCTTTCAAGTTCTTTGTTTCTTTCCCTCAAAAAAGAAAAAGAAAGTCATTCAAGAACCTTCCACCAACTCTCCTTGCAGATCATTGCTACTATCTACCAAAAGTCAGAACACAACTGCTTGAATTCTTAGCTTATTTTTGTTTGGCTTGAAACATGAAACGATGAATATTGACCAAGAGGAAAAGCTAAAAAAGAGACAAAAGGACTATAATATTGAAGGTATGTCATTCCTCATGTCTTTAAATCTATTTTATCTTTTATCAAAATCTCAAATTTCCCCCAAAGTTGTCCATGGACTCTGGTCAAAGTATCCGATGTGGGTTGGCCAAATCCCACACGTATCTCGCACCCGCACCCGTCTCATGTCGACACGGGTGCGGTAGCAAAAATGAAGAGTCCGCGCAACTTAGGCAACAATCAACAGCCGACAAGAACACACCTAGACTAGGTGCCTGTTTGATATACTTCACTGCTCAAATGGTTGCATCTGTGTGAGAAGAGTTGGGAGCCTGCATGAATTGTCTCAGACATTGAACAAAAAAACTATATATGGTCTTGTGTTTGTCAAATATAGGAGCCTTTTAAGTCCATAAAGTGACTTAAGAAGCAGGCAAACCTTTCCTAGTGAGTGAGCAAAACCTTGAGGCAAGTGCATGTTTACTTCCTCATTGAGGTCTCCTACAAAAAAAAAACATTTATATCCATTTGGTGGACCAATAGAAAGCACACATTTTTTTTTGAATTTTAAGCCATCACCATCACATCTTAGAGCTATTAGGTGGGGAAGTTTGAATTGGCCCTTAACATGTCTATACCCAATAAAAGTTACATAGAACAAGGGGGGGCATGTACCTAACCTCTTACAAACAATAAATAGTGGAAATTAAGACAACAAAAATGGAAAAGGCTACAAAGTTATAACCTTTCACTCTATAAGCAAAATACAAGACTCAACTAACAAAAAGAATTACATGTCATTATCTTCTTCTTATGCAAGGTAGTTCACATCTATTTAGTTGAATTGATAAGAGAAGTAGAAGGTACCGTTTCAACTTGAAGAAGCTAAATTGAATGAGAAAGCCATAATGAAATGGCAAGTATAGGAACGAGAGGTTAGGGTCACTAGGAATCACTTAATCCCACTTAGAATAGTCCAAAATGACGTAGTATAGGAATCAAAAGAGTGAGAAAATACCAAAATGATCCTCATTAAAAATTGTCGGAGGTCATCTACGAGGGGTTTCTTCAGACTGTAGAACCCTATCCGTAAAAATCAGAGGAAGACTTTAGGTTTCTGAACTTTCAAACCACAAGACAAATCTATGGTTCGTAGTTCGCATTACGACTCGTACTGTCTGATCGTAGAAGGCAGGCTAGGAAATATGGGGTCCTGAAGTTTAATACCACGAGACCCTCTTTACTGTCTGTAGTTGCTTCTACAACCCGCAATGATGGCTCGTAAAGTCAGGCTAGGGTTATGAATTAATGAGGTTTCAAGACTTTGGTTTATGAGACCTTCCACGACTCGTAACACTATAGACCTTCTCATCTTGTTCAAGTAAATTTCCAAGGTTATGAAGATGAATCTACGACCCTTATCTACGACCTATAGAAGGATTTATGGCCCGTAAACCTGGCTCGTAGATCTCAGACTTAAATTCCTGATATTTCTGAAGTCTCATCTATGGACCCTTTCCACGAGCATACTTCCATTTACGACTCGTAATCACTACCTGTAATTTCCAAAAATCTGCAGACTCCAGATTTTTCTGCTCTCTTTCTGGTATGATCTGAGCTAGGCACTTTTGGAGTGATACAATATCTCCCCCTTGGGAACATTCGTCATCGAATGGAGTCTAACTAGGCTGAAAAGAGTAGGGACAGATCTGCACCAATATTGAAAGCTAAACACTGACAACTAAATGAGTGATTGACTCCAAAATAAAACATGAAGATTAAACTGATTTCATGAACATGCATGCATACTGACACATGAGAATAATTGAATGACGTGAATATGAAATAGTACTAAGGAGGTCCTATTACCTTACGCTGAAACTAAACTGGAAGGGAAAAGATGGGGGTACTTGGACATCATATTTGCTTTAGCGTCCCAAGTAGCTACCTCAACTAACTGATTTCTCCAAAGGACTTTCACTGAAGCAACTTTCTTATTCCTCAACTTACGAACCTAAAGATCAAGAATCTCAACTGGGACCTCTTCGTAAGAGAGACTTTCCTTCACACTGACACTCTCTAAAGGCATAATGAAGTCAAATCACCAATGCACTTTTTCAACAAGGACACATGAAATACTGGATGCACTGATGCTAAATCTGAAGGCAAATCCAACTCATAAGTCACATTACCAAAATGTCTCACAATCTAGTAAGGGCCTACATAATGGGGACTGAGCTTTCCTTTCTTACCAAACCTCATTACCCCCTTCATGGGCGAAATTTTCAGATAAACCCAATCATCTATAGCAAACTCAAGCTCTCTTCTTCTCATATCTGCATAAGATTTCTGTTTACTCTGGGCTGTTCTCAACCTATCTCTAATAAGTTGAACTTTCTCCATGGCCTTATGAATAGACTCGGGCCCTATCAAATCCACTTCACTAACTTCAAACCAACCTATAAGAGACCTACACCTCCTACCATAGAATACCTTAAATGGAGCCATCTAAATACTAGAATGATAACTATTATTACAAGTAAACTCAATCAAAGACAAATGATCATCCTAATTATCTTTAAAGTCGATCACACAAGCTCTCAACTTATCATCCAAGGTCTGAATAGTCCGTTCAACCTGGCTATTTGTCTGTGAATGAAAAGCTGTGTTGAGCTTAATCTTAGTACCAAGGCCTTTATAAAATGATCTCCAGAACTTAGGTGAACCGAGTACACCTATCTGAGATGATGGATAATGGAACTCCATGCAATTTCACCAATTTCCAAATATAAAATCTAGCATAATCCTCAACTGAATAGGAAATCTTAACCGGGAGGAAAGGTGTTGACTTGGTCATTTGGTCTACAACTATTCAAATAGAGTCATGCTGACAACAAGTGCGAGACAAACCTGTGATGAAGCCATGTTCAAATCTTTTCACTTCCAAGTAGGAATACTGATATCCTGAGTCATACCGCATGATTTATGATGTTCCACCTTAACCTATTGGCAATTTGGATACTTAGCCAGAAATTCTGCAATATCCTTCTTTATCTCATTCCACTAATAAACTTCCCATAGATCATGGTACATCTTAGTGGCTCTCGGATGAATAGAATACTGATAATTGTGAGCTTATGATAATATATGTTGCCTCAACCCATCAACATTTGGAACACATAACTGACCCAATAACGAAGCATACCATCTCCCCCTTGGGAGAAAGCCTTTATAGCTTTTTCGAGTACCACTTTCTTCAACTCAACCAAATTCAAATCATCATTCTGCTTTGCTTTAACATCCATCACAAGAGATGATTTGACATGTTCGGAACAATAACTCCACCATCCTCTAAATCAATCAGACGAACTCCCAAGCGAGCAAGTTTGTGAACATCCCAAACTAACTCTTTTTTCTCATCCTTAATGTGAGCAACGCTGTTCATAGACAATCTACTAAAAATATTTGCCATTACATTGACTTTATCCAGATGGTAAAGGACATTCATGTCATAATCTTTCAATAACTAAAGCTATCTCCTCTAGTGAAGATTCAAGTCATTCTTCTTGATTACATACTGAAGGCTCTTATGATCTATAAACACATCAACATGAACACCAAAATGTAGTGCCTCCAAATCTTCAAGGCAAATATTACTGCTGCCAACTCTAGATCGTGAGTCAGGTAATTTTTCTTATGAACCTTAAGTTGCCTAGAAGGATAAACTATGATCTTACCATGTTGCATCAACACACAACCAAGGCCAATTATAGAGGCATTACAATACACCACAAAATCACCTAAACATTATGGTAGAGTCAAAACTATGGCTGAAGTACATCGAGTCTTCAACTCATAAAAACCCTTCTCACAAGCTTCGGACCATTGAAACTTCACCTTGTTCTGAGTCAATCTAGACAAGGGAGAAGCAATAAAAAAGAATCCCTCAACAAGCCCTGAAATACCTCAAAAACTGATAAGTTAGTAGAGTCTTGTTCATGAGTGTGAAGCGCTCCACATTTATGATTAAGAGGCTACGAAATGTTTAAGAAATACTTCACTTCTTTCATACTCATAAGTCGTTCGATATAGTTGAACTCTATAAAGTTTTCTTCTAACTCTTGTTCTATGCATTTTCAGAACATGCCTCCAAGGATAGCTCCAATGAGAAGGAATGTGAATGGGGAACCGAAAGTTCCTTAAGCTCTGGTCGACCCTTTGGCCCAACAAGTCTCACACGCTGAATTTAGAGCTGCTTTTAAGTGTTGGCTCAAGCTATGATGACACAAGCTAATAGAGAGGTTATAACTCTCATGAACCCAAGTATGGGTACAATAGTGACAAGGGTAAGAGGCTTCACGAGGATGAATCCTTCGAAATTCCATGGTTCGAAAGTGGATAGAATCCACAAGAGTTTCTTGAAGGGATTCAAAATATTGTGGACATTATGGGAGTGACTCCGGTGGAATAGGCGGACTTGACTGCTTATCAATTGAAAGGGGTTGCTCAAGTGTGGTTTGCTCAATGGAAGGATGAAAGGGATATTGATGTAGGTTCTTTGGATTGAGACAAGTTCAAAGGGGCGTTTCTTGATCAGTTCTTTTCTCTTGAGATGAGGGAGGCTAAGGTGCAATAATTTATCAACTTGAGGCAAGGCAACATGAGTGTGAAGGAATACTATTTGAAGTTCACTCAATTGTCCAAGTATGCTCCAACAGTGGTTGCCGACTCTAGGCACGAATGAGTAAGTTTGTTTCGAGTGTTTCTGAAATGGTGGTTAAGAAGTGTAGAACCGCCATGTTTATCAAGGAGATAGACATCTCAAGGTTGATGACTCATGCTTAACAAATCAAGAAAGAAAAGCTTAAGGAGAGGTCTAGAGAATCAAAGAGGGAAAGAATGGATAGTGGTGATTTCTCTCACTCGAGGTCCGATAGAAGTGAGTGTTCTCAATTTCGACAAAAGTTCTCTGGTCTTAATCCACCTAATGTGTCACGACCTAAAGTACACACTAGATATGACATGGTGAATAGGACCCTGAGAGATCCTAAACAAGCCGCTTGACATAAGAATGATGTAAAAGAAATACAATAAGAGAGATTACTAGCAATGTAAGAGACATAAAAGATATCAACAGAGTACATAAGAGAATATGTGGAATACTACTAAGTCTGACATAAGCCTTCTATCGACATATGTGACTAGGGCAAACCCTTTAAGTCACGAATAAAATCTTAAAACTAAAAGACATCAAAAGTAATAAAGCAGTCCATAGCTTTGCCCTCGAAGCATGATAACTCACCAATCCAATCTGTAGCAAAGCAATCTTGGTCTAGCCACGTTCGAGAGGAGGAGCGTCGGACCCTATATTATGAAATAATATAGGCACAATATGCATTTGTACCTTAAATATACAGAGTATATGAAAATGCTTTAAAATGTAGGCATGATAATATGATGAACTTAAACATGATATGCATGACCAAGTAAAATGCAGTAAAAGGCTTTAAAGAGAAATCATAGTTCATGAACAAGGTCAATGCATATTGAAAACCATAGAAAGGCTTTAAAAAGGACTTTTTAAGAAAAACATAGTTCATTTGTGGGATATGTACCGTTAACCGATAATAAAACCATGTGACCTATAACATGAAATCTGGTGTAACTCTCACACCGAAAAGAGAGAGTCTACTTGCCAAGGTAGAACTCCATATCATTCATTATCGTTAAAGTGGATCCACTAGCTAGATCATTTAAAACAATCCTATGGGGCACGTAGCTTGGGACAAGGAGATTGCTCCTAGAGACCCAACCTCTACTAATGGGATAACCTTCATCACAAAGTCCACTCGGTACTAAGTAAAATTCCAACAAAAATAGTCATAGTCATACTTATATCAAATTACTAGGAAGGGCAACAATTAAGATTACCAATCCAATCATCAGTTCATATTACAATAGGTCCTTTCAAAACCATGATTTCATAACTTCATTTATTAAGACACTTACCTATTTAAGCATCTAAGTCATGATTCCATTCAAATGTGGGAGAACCTTTCACAAATCATTGACACTTTTATCTTAAAAGCATCATTTAGTCATAAACTATCAATTTCATAAAACATGCTTAGATTCATAATCATAGTTCATAAATTCATAATCGTAGTTCATATTCATAAAATAGACATAGACATGGGTCCATATGAAATTAATTAGAAATCATGTGATTGAGTCAAACCATGCATAATAAGATTGAATTTGAGCAATTGAATCATAATGAATTGAACCCATGGAGAATAGCATAAAACCCTATAAATGTAGGTGAAAATCAATTAGAGAATTGAGTATCTTTTGGAATCCAATGGATGAAAGGAATCCATTTGTGAAGTTCCCACATACTTATGGTAATCAAAGCCCTAAAAGTGAAGAAGAAACCTTGAACTTGAAAAATCCTAGAAATCTCCCTTGAAGCTCCTTTGGAGATGAAACCCTTGAGAGAATTTGTGAGTTTTAGTGAATGGGAGGGAATGAGTATTGTTTGAAGGGCAAAATCAATTACAGGGGTAGAAATAGGGTCAGAACGACATAGTTTAGGAGTTTAATAGGTAGGAAAAGACCAAAACACCCTTAATAAAAATTCTACCTGAAGACTGTACCACTTTGACCTACGGATTGTCCTTGTCGGTCGTAAAACATGTACCCTATAATCCTGATCACTTTCCATGGGACCTTCTTACGGCCCATCACACACTCCACGGCTCGTAGGACCAACCCATAGAATACATGTTCAATTTCAAAAATTTACTAAGTCTGGATCACTTTTATGAACCCTGTTACGACTCGTAACCCTTTCTACGATTCTTCCTGCTCATTCATGGACTATCATCAGAGACTTATCATTTTCAAAAATTCAACCTAAGCCCTATGACTGCCTTCTTACGTCCCGTAGAGCTTCATAGGTCCATAGGTTGACTAGTAGAAACAGGCATTAACAAAATTTTGCAACTTTTTTTTTTTCTAATTCGACTTTCCAATTTCTGAGGTATTACAATATCTCCCCCTTGGAAACATTCATTCTTAAATGTGACTCAAGCTATCATGAATAGAGTATGAAGAGAAACTAACAACTCAACATGAATGCAATTCACATCAAAATGCACATAAACAAAGACTAATCGGCTCCAAGCTAAAACATAAACTTAAAACAAGTTTTCATGAACATGCATGCATATGGAAACATGTGAATGACTAAACCACATGAGTCTGATAGAATGAACCATTAGGAACTTAATACCTCAAGCTAGAATAGGAGCGGAGGGAAAGAGATGAGGATACTTGGACATCATATCGACTTCAGCCTCCCAAGTAGCACCCTCAACTAATTGATTCTTCCCAAGAACTTTTGCGGATGCAACTTCTTTACTTCTCAATTTCTGAATGTGATGATCCAAAATTTCAATCGGAACTTCTTCATAAGAGAGAATTTCTTTAACTCCATAACTTTCCAATGGCACTATAGACATCGGATCTCCAACACACTTTTTCAACAAACTGACATGGTATACTGGATATATCGATACCAAATCGGTAGATAACTCTAATTCATAGTCCATTTTGCCAGTACACTTCAAAATCTGATATGGGACCACATAACAGGGACTAAGCTTCCCTTTCTTTTCGAACCTCATCACACCTTTCATAGGTGAGATTTTCAAATAGGCCCAATCATCAACATTAAATTCAACTTCTCTTCTTCTCACATTGACATAAGACTTTTGTCGACTTTGAGCAGTTTTCAACCTTTCACGAATAACTCGAACCTTCTCCATAGCCTCTTGCACTAACTCGGGCCCTATCAAAGCGACTTCACCAATTTTAAACCAACCTTTACATCTCCTACCATAGTGTCACGACCCAAGCCTAGGGCCTAGATATGACCGGCGAATGGGGAACCCGAAGGAACCCCAAACAAGCCTCATAGCGTATCATTACACATCCTTGGTCGCGGAAGCAATTAAATGACCATAAGCGATAAGCATAATCAAGGGGGAAATCGGGACTAAGGGAGCAAGAAAAAAAAAGAAATGATACATAAATACCATAGATGAGTCAAGCTCAAGCATAATACACAACTTGTCCAACACCACCTCTAAACATGAGTACTTAGCGGGGGCCAAGACAAACTACCGGGCTCACCCTCATAGTCAAAACATAACTAGAAAGGAAAAGTTTTATACATAGCAAAAGATCATGAGCAACGTCCCCGAAATGGAGGACTCACCAATAACCACTATAGAAAATCGTACTAGCCACGCGGAGGAGGATGGTCAAGCGGTGCTCCGGTCCCTACATGGTGACATCATGTAGGCATAGAGTATGCGTTAGTACATTTGAATGTACTAGTATATGGGATGCAATGCAATGCTACATTAGATGGACATCATAGGAAAAATGCGTAATCATACCCAATAGATAGCATATTAATGAAATGATATGTATAATGATGCTTACATAAAAATCATATTTAGTGGGACGTAGTACATGTGTGGCGAGTGACCATCAATATAGTATTTCCAAGGCCTACCACCCCCTTGGAGAGGCGAAAGAGGTACAAACCCCTCAATATGGTTACACGGGCCTACCACCCCCCGAGCTAGGGACCAAGGTACAAACCCCTCGATATGGTTATACGGGCCTACTACCCCCCGTACTAGGCAACCAAGGTACCAACCCCTCGATACGGTTATACGGGCCTACCCCCCGTACTAGGCCCCCCTATACGGTTATACGGGCCTACTACCCCGTACTAGGTTTGGTCGACTCACAACACTTATATAGAGAAAATCATATACATGTGTCCATTTCATCATCATTTCAGTAATTACATAACCATCCGACTCATAGGACGTACCTTGGACCTTCCCTTTCCTAAGAATTCTATAAATGGGCATTTTATCAAACACAAGGTGGGCAATTGTTCATGTAAATGAAATCATGTATTTCAAGAATACTAAGTCCAACCAATTCCAAAATCCATATAAATCAGCCCACCAACAACATACATATATATATCAACCTTCATAATTTGATCATGGAAGCATGTAAACCATAAACATCACATAATAATTCCATTTCATGATAATATGCAAAATGGACCATAATAGGGTGTGTAGTAGTAATTCCATAATTCAAGAGTTCATAAATAATCATAAGGACCCATAAACTTGAAGTAGAAATAGAGGATAAATGGTTGGACTTGTGGAAAGGAAGGTTTCCACAATCAAACCCACATACCTCAACTTTGGAGAATCCTTGATGAAGATTGGAATGGAGAATCGAAGCTTGAGATTGAGTCTTGAATCCGGAATTAGAGCTTGAGATGTTTGAATTTGGTTGAAGATCTTGGTGGAATTTTTGGAGAGGGCTTAGAGAGTGTTTTTGGAGTTAAGAAAAATGACTAAGTATGGGACATATCCCCTTTTTATAAAAAAAAAAGTCTCCAACCCGCCTAAAAAAATAGCTCACTGGAAATTGCAAATCTGCACAGACAGGTTTTACGAAAATGGTCATAACTCCCTCATCCTAACTCGGAATGAGGTGAAACCAAGTGCGTTGGAAAGCTAACTCAAAGAGCTTTAATTTAATAGTTTGCAGCCCTTCCAATTCCTTGTGTGCTAAGAGATATGCCCCTTTAAAGTTGACCCTCCAAATCGCAATTTTTGCGATTTTTGAATTTTGATACGGTTGCTCTAAAATTCGGGTTAGACCCATTTCCCACTCAATTTGACCCCACAAATAAGAATATGAAGTCGAATTTCCGAAATCATGCACGGATTTTGAGATATATGGAAATTACAATTATAGGTGTTTCCGAAGCACATTTTCGGGCATTTTTGGGGTCGTTTCACATAGAGAGCCTCAAAATGAGCCATTTGGATACTTAAGTGATAACTGTTATTTTAAGCAAACTCAATCCAAGGAAAGTGATCATCACAATTACCTTTAAAGTCAATCACGCAAGCTCTCAATATATCCTCTAAAGTTTGAATAGTACGCTCGGCTTGCCCATCGGCCCGAAAATGAAAAGCTGTACTAAGCTTCACTTGAGTACCAAGACCTTTCTGAAACAACCTCCAAAATTGAGATGTAAACTGAGTAACACAATAGGAGATAATGGATAAAGGCACCAGATGCAACCATACCATTTCCCTAATATAGAGCTTAGCATAATTTTTGGCTAAAAATGAAGTCTTCACAGGAAGAAAAGGAGCTGACTTCGTCATCTGATCCATAATAACCCAAATTGAGTCAAACTGGCGACGAGTACGAGACAAACCTGTAATGAAGTCCATATTCAAATCTTCCTACTTCCAAGCAGGAATGCTAATGTCTTGAGCCAAACCACTCGATTTTTTATGCTCAACTTTAGCTTGTTGACAATTAGTACAATTAGCTACAAATTCCACGATATCCTTCTTTATCCCATTCCACCAATAAACTTCTCACAAATCACGGTATATCTTTGTAGCCTTCGAGTGAATTGAATATCAAGAACTTTGAGCTTCCACCAAAATCTGATTCCTCAACTCATCGACATTTGGAACACATAAGTGACCTTGGTAACAAAGAACACCATCTCCCCCTCGGGAGAAAGCCTCAATGACTTTTTCAAAAACAGACTTCTTCAATTCAACCATAATCGGATCAAGATCTTGTTTAGCCTTCACATCTGATACAAGCAACGATTTTGAACCATTTTGAATAATCACACCACCTTCATTGGAATCAACCAAGCGAACACCCAATCTAGATAACCTATGAACATCACAAACTAACTCTTTCTTACCATCCTTAACATGAGCAACCCTACCCATTGATAGTTGACTAAGAGCGTCAGCCACCTCATTCACCTTACCCGGATGATAAAGGGCACATATGTCGTAATTTTTCAATAACTTAAGCCATCTTCTTTGGCGAAGATTTAAGTCTTTTTGGGTGAACATGTATTTCAATTGTTTATGGTCGATAAACACATCCACATGAACACCATAAAGGAAATATATCCAAATTTTTAAGGCAAAAACCACCATCGCTAACTCCAAATCATGAGTCGGATAATTATTTTCATGCACCTTCAATTGCCTTGAAGCATAAACAATGACTTTCTTATGTTGCATCAAAACACAACCTAGACCAATCCATGAAGCATCACAATAAACCACAACCATCAGATCCTTTCGGTAATTTCAATATAGGGACTGAAGTGAGTCTATCCTTCAACTCTTGGAAACTCTTCTCACAAGCTTCTGATTATAGAAATTTCACCTTCTTTTGAGTCAACGTCATCAAAGGCAAAACAATAGAGAAAAATTCTTCCACAAACCTTCTATAGTAACCCGCCAAATCCAAGAAGCTCTGTATATCTGAAGCAGACAAAGGTCTAGGCCAATTCTTAACTGCCTCGGTCTTCTTAGGATCAAATTGAATACCATCACTAGAGACAATATGGCCAAGGAAGGCAACATACCTCAACCAAAAATTACACTTGCTAAACTTAGCAAACAATTGACGATCCTTGAGGTTTTGAAAAATTATCCTTAAATGCTCAACATGCTCATCCTCACTCCATGAGTAAATCAAAATATCATCAATAAACACAATCACGAACATGTCAAGATATTGTTTGAACACTCTATTCATTAAGTCCATGAAAGCAGCCAGGGCATTAGTCAAACCAAAAGACATCACCAAAAACTCATAGTGACCATACCAAGTTCTAAAGGTCGCCTTCGAAATGTCACTTTTCTTTAATCTAAATTGGTAATTCCCCTATCGAAGATCAATCTTTGAGAAGAAACTAGCACCTTGGAGTTGATCAAACAAGTCGTCAATCCTTGGGATAGGATACTTATTCTTTATTATGACCTTGTTCAATTGCCGATAGTAAATAAACATTCAGAGTAAACCATTATTCTTTTGAACAAACAACACCGGAGCACCCCATGGATACTTGTTCTAATGAAACTTTTATCCAACAAATCCTTGAATTGATCCTTTGATTCCTAAAGTTCTACCGGAGTCATACGGTAAGGGAGTATAGAGATAGGTGCATATCTGGGAGTAAGTCAATATCGAAGTCTATTTTCCTTTTGGAGGAGTACCATAAAGATCATCGAGGAACACTTTTGAAAATCTTTTACAATAGGAATTGACTCAAGAGTAAGGGTTTCAGAATCTGTATCCCTAACACGAACAAGATGGTGGATGCAACCCTTAGAAATTATTTTTCTAGCCTTTAGGTGAGATATAAACTGACCCTTAGGCGTTGAATTTCCCCCTTTCCATTCTAAAATAGGTTCGTTCGGAAACAGGAATGTGACCAATCGGGTCCTACAATCTTTGGAAGCATAACAAGAGTGAATTTAATCCATCCCAAGAATGACATTAAAGTATAACATATCAAGATCTATCAAATCAACCTGAGTGACTCTATGAGAAATAGAAACGGGGCAATTTCTAGACTCGTTTAGTAACAATAGAGTCATTGACATGTGTAGAGACTAAAATAGATTCTAAAAGAATATCGGGATAGACATCAAATATCATAGCCACTAAAAGAGTCACAAAAGACAATATAGCACCTGGATCAAGCAAAGCATACACATCAAGATAAAATACTTTCAACATACTGATCACAACATTCGGAGAACCCTAATGATTATGTTGAGTTTGAAGAGCATAAAATCTTTTTCGACGAGTAGCACTCGAAACAGAACAACTATGCTGAGCTTGCCTACCATCCCTTCCCTTAGTAGCGAGCACATGACACTCTCTTACCTTGTGACCACTCTTCACACAACCATAACAAACATCTGTACCAGCTAAGCATTTTATCAAGTTACTCTTGCCACACTTTTGGCAAGCGGGAATAGAAGATCCATTACCACCACCTCCTTGAGGCTTAGAGTTAGACACCCTATCTTTGTTGAACTTTAGGGCCGGAACATTAGAAGAACCTTGACCGGAGAACTTTTGCCGGAATTGAGGACGACTATGTCCATCGGAATTAGAATAAGAAAAGTCACCATCACCGGTCCTTGCCCTCTTTGACTCTCTAGACTTCTCCTTTAGCTTCTCCTCTTCGATTTATTGGGCATATGTCATCAAATATGAGATATCCATCTCCTTGATTAACGTGGAGGTTTGACATTCTTCGACCACCATCTCAGACACACCCTATACAAACTTACTCATCTTTGCCCTTAAGTCGGCAACCATAGTATGAGCATACTTAGACAATTATGTGAACTTCAATGCATACTCTTTCACACTCATGTTTTCTTGTCGAAGATTGATGAAATCAAGCATTTTTTCTTCCCTTATCTCAAGGGGAAAGAAACGATCAAGAAAATCCCCTTTGAATTTCTCCCAATCAAGAGGACCCGCATCAATTGCCCTCTCTTCTTTCCATTAATTGAACCATACTTGAGCAACACCTTTAAGTTGATAAGTGGCTAATTCCGTCTTTTCCACCGGTGTGACCCATAATCTCCACGATCTTGTGGATTTCCTCAATAAAATCTTGGGGATCTTTATCAACTTTGGACCCATGAAACTCCAGGGGATTCATCCTAGTGAAGTCCCTCACCCTTTTTTCCACCATACCCACCATTGGGTTCACGGGAGCAACAACCTCTCTATTAACTTGGGCCGTCATAGCTTGAGCCAACACTTGAAAAGTAGCTCAAAACTCAGTATGTGACACTTGCTCGGCCAAAGGATCGATCGACACTTGAGGAACCTCGGGTTCCACATTGCCACTTATATTCCTTCTTGCATTAGCTCTTCGAGAAGGCATATCCTAAAATCATTGGACAAGAGTTAGGAGGAAGACCTTTATAGAGATGAACTCTATGGCACGACGTTAGAGTAGTAAAATAAGTAAAATTTTCTAAATGCCTTGTAACCTCCTATTCATAAATGTGGCACGCTTTATACTCGTGAATAAGACTCTACTTGATACGGCTTGTCAGACAACCTAGGACCTTTTTCAAAAACCTAATACTCTGAATACTAAGTTCGTCATGACCTAAAGTACACCATAGATGTGACATGACGAGTAGGATCTCGGGAGATCCTAATCAAGTCACTTGACATAAGCATGACATAAAAGAAATATAATAAGAGAGATTATGAGAAATATAAGTCTCAATCCATAAGATGAAATAAAAGATACCAACAGAGTACATAAGAGAATATGAGGAATAGTACTAAGTCTGACATAAGACTTCTATCCATAGATGTGACTAGGACAAACCCCTAAGTCACGAACAAAATTTGAAAACTAAAAGACATCAAAAGCAATAAAGTAGTCCATGGCCTTGCCCTTGAACCATGAGGACTGGCCAATGTAATCTCTAGCGAAGCAATCCCAGTCTAGCCACATTTGGAAGGTGGAGTGTCGAACCCTATATTATGAAACAATATAGGCACAATATGCATCTGTACTTGAACGTACCGAGTATAGGAAAATACATAAAAACATAGGCATGATAATATGATAAAGTTAAACATGATATGCATGACCAAGTAAAACATAGTAAAAGCCTTTAAAAATAAATCATAGCTCATGAACAAGGTCAATGCATATTGAAAATCATAGAAAGGCTTTAAAAAGACATTTGAATAAAAACATAATTCATTTGTGGAATATTTACCGTTAACCGACAATAACATAATGTGAGCTATAACATGGAATCCGATGTAACCCTCCCACCGAAAAGAGATAGTCTACTTGTCAAGGTAGAACTTCATATCTTTGATTATCGCTAAAGTGGATCTACTCGCTAGATCATTTAAGACAATCCTACGGGGGCACATAGTTTGGGACAAGAAGATTGCTTCTAGAGACCCAACTTCTACTAACATGAGAGCTTCCATCTCAAAGTGTTCTCAGTGCTAAGTAATATCTCAACGGAAATAGTCATAGTCATACTCATATCAAATTACTCGGAAAGACAACAATTAAGACTATCAATCCAATCATCAGTTCATATTATAATAGCTCCTTTCAAAACCATGATTTCATAACTTCATTCATTAAGACACTTACCTATCTAAGTCATGATTCAATTCAAATGTGGGAAAACCTTTCACAAATTATCGACGCTTTATCTTAAAAGCATAATTTAGTCATAAATTATCAATTTCATAAAACATGCATAGATTTATAATCATAGTTCATAATCTTAGTTCATATTCATAAAATAGGCATAGGCATGAGTTCATATGAAATAATTAGAAACCATATGATTGAGTCAAATCATGCATAATAAGATTAAATTTGAGCAATTGAATAATAATGAATTGAACCCATGGAGAATAACATAAAACCCTTGAAATTTAGGTGAAAATCAATTGGAAAATTGAGTATCTTTTGGAATTCAATATATGAAAGGAATCCATTTGTGAAATTCTCACATATCTTCGGTAATCAAAGCCCTAAAAGTGAAGAAGAAACCTTGAACTTGAAGAACCCTAGAAATTTCCCTTGAAGCTCCTTTTGGAGAGAATTTGGAGATGAAACCTTTGAGAGAATTTGTGAGTTTGAGTAAATGTTAGGAAATGGGTATTGTTTGAAGGGTAAAATCGGTTGTAGGGATACTTATAGGGTCAAAACAACATAGTTTAGGGGTTAAATAGATAAGAAAAGGCCAAAACACCCTTAATAAAAATTCTACTGGAAGACTTTACGACCTTGACCTATGGTCCGTAGGAACTTCTACAGACGGTCCTGGTTGGTCATAGAAAAAGCACTGGAACCCAATAATCCGAATCAATTTCCACGGGACCTTTTTACGGCCCGTCACACACTCCACTACTTATAGGACCAACCTCTAGAACCCATGTTCAACTGCATACTCTTGCCACGTTCAAGCCTAACTCGTAGTCACAAGGTACTACCCATAAGATGATCATACTTAAAGAAATCTGACCCGCGGGATTCATGTTCTATACCTTTGTAGGGACTCTCATTTAGAGGATGCTACTTCTTCTTACCTCTCTACCACCCTCACCTGAAGCTCTTAACAAGAGTCACTAACAACATAATGCAATTAATCACATACCTACAAACACAACATTCAAGCCTATCATTCTTATCACTTTATAGCCTCTTGCAGTCAACATCACCTAAGGATTCTCATGTCTACCTTAGCATCTCTATATTCGCATTTGCATTAACTCCTAACAAAGGGCACTATACTCTTACCTATCTATTGCACACAACAAAATCCCATCTCGCTCTTCCTCTATGTCTATAACCTTAAATGGAATAAGCATACCACAACTATCACAATAAGGAACATCCACTCTCTCTCATCTGCCATAACTCATCTACTATCATCAACATCACTATCAAGACTAAAAAGAAAGGATAACTGGAAGGGCTTAAAGCGAAAGATCATAAGCACAATTCATTCAAGAAATCTGATCTGAGAACATTCATAATGTAAATGATCTCACTAGCCTTTTAAGGCCTATCATGAGATTATGGAACTGAGCATACTGTGAAACGTGAGTGTATATATTATGTCTCATATAACATAGGGCTGGAAGTTCTTAGATTCATGGAATAAGATCGGGATCGCTGAAGGAAGTTACCACTTCTCACTCTAGAAACTGAGCATGATCATGAATCAACATGAAGTGCGTGGGTCTAGGCTATGGGTATGGCGCTCATAAGCAAGACATGAGTAGGGTATCACCTCGACTGAAGTATAAGGAATGTAAGAGATGGAAAAACACTGATGTCTCATCCTGGTCAACTCATCACTTCTTAAAACTCAAGACCTACTTTGGTTCATTACCTAATCATCTCCCCCTTAGCTCGAAGGTCACTACCCTGAGCCTGCAGACTGATTCTCTACACTAAGCTATAAGCATACTCCACACGGCCAGGGTATCACTAAACACAAGAACACTTAAACTCTCTGGTTATACTATACTCAAAGATACAAAACCGCTACTAGGGCTTCTTTCTGAGATACTTCTCTTAACTTCCTTCTATCTTTATAGGCATCTTTCTATACTTGCTGCTCTTATTGGCGTAAACAGTCGTTTTCTCTAACTCTTATGATCTAACCTCTTCTCTTTGGTCTACTAACACTTATCTTCTAAGTTCACATATTCCTAACTTAGTTGAATGAAACTTGAACTATAACGGGAGACTCATCGTCATCTATATATAACCCCATCAACCCATTCTTATGGATACCAAAAAAAAAAACTTACATCAAGCCTTCTCCACATTGACAGCTAAAGGGCTAGTCACCCATAGAAAATCATAAAATTAGAGCCTCAAAAAACTTTATACTATCTCGGATACACATCTTAAGCCTCTTCTTACCTAATGACTTAGCCTCAATTCACTATTTTCATCTATGAGTCACATACTCCACATTTGTAACATCACACTTCTCGCAAGTTAATATCTTACTCTCGCATACGCTATGCCAAGCCTACTAGAGCAAATTCTAAAATAATGCCACACTTGTGCCACTCACATTCATTGCAAGCTAACATCTTTATTCCTCAGCTACTTTATGTCAAACCTACTAGATCAGATCTTAAAACTAACACCATCGCACTCGTAATGCTATCCCTTTTTTCTTCACAGCACTCATCTCAAATCCAAGCTTAAGGTCTTGTACTAACACGTATATCACACATTCCTCGCATAATATACTAACTTACAACTGCTAGATGAAATTAAGAAACACTCATCTGTCAAGACCTCATGAAAAGTAATCGATCTTCGTCTCACAGTTTGTCTAAGTATAATCTATCATCACATTCCCTTTCACAACCTAAGTACTATTTACCCACCCATTATACCTCTTTGCTTAATCAAACTCATAACCCTATGAATATCCTGGGGCTTTCCTTTCAAAATCATAAGCCTAGCTTAGATCTATCAACTCATAACTAATCCTCCCTTCTATCCACCACCTACAACTGGTCTTTACTAACACACTGACACATCAACATAAACTCCTTGCTAGGTTCAAGTATACTCTAACTCATTCTAACCAACAACTCTTCCTCTGCCTTTTATCCTGAAAGCTAGATGATATTTATTACATCTTTAGTCAAAGTCAAAGGAACTTGACTTCTAACCCTGTTACGTATCTTATGGATACATAACTCTAGTTACATACCTCGATCAACCACCATTCTCACTATTTGGTTTCTACTCTTCTAACTCCCACTTTCTAGCTCTCGGATCATCCTACTAATTATAGCTCATAATTCCTCAAATTATATTCCATCGGATGGTGACACTAATCATGTAGAGACACAACCTCTCTCTCAAGGATAACATCTGAAGCAAGGTTTTAGAGAAGAGAGTATGGGAATACATCTTGCTCTGGAACGCACGATTCATATGAATGAGAGTGCATTCTTTCAAATCAATAGACTTATGCACACTAATCGGCTCCTTGCAAGCCTGGTGCAGTCTCTTTACATTTTGGAAAACTTTATCAGAGAGTAACTCATCAATAGGGATTTGGGATTTACTGTTCCAACCACCTTGAGTATGATGGGTAGTCGAACGAATTTGAGCAACGCACGAATCTGGATAAGTTTTTTAGGGGACAACTCTATCGCACGATCTAGGATTTGAAAAAAGGGAAACTTTTCTTAAATGTCCATAGTCCCTCATTTATAGAAGTGGGGCCCTCACAACCATAAATAAGATCCTACTGACACGGCTTTATAGACACCCTAGGACACTTGAAACCTGGCTCTGATACCAAGTTTGTCATGCCCCGAGAGGGTACCCTAGGCGTGGCCGGCACTTTAAGACCATTGCTGGTCCCAAGCGAACCACTTAGTCTGATCACTCATTCAATCACTCAGCGAAAGACTTAGATAAATCAAAGATGACACTAAAGTGGGCTAACAATCAACAACTCAATAAAATGATAGTTTAAACACTCAGTTCAAGTCAACTCAATATCATAATTCAATAATGAAATTGTAGTTAAAAAAATAGACTCTGAAAGAATCATTCTAACTCAACTTAGACTTTGTCTATGAAGCCTCTAACTGACTCGTAAGAAGGTGCCGAGACTAGCCCACGACTACCTCAAAATTCTGAAAGTAAAGACTCAGGAGCACCTCCGAATGCAAAGAGGTCTTACCAAAATGCTAGGTGGAATCTGACCTTCAACGGTACGCCTGTTGAGGATCTCTATCACCTATGTCTGCATCATAAAATGATGCAAGCCAAATGGCTTCAGTACATGGAATGTAGAGTACGTAATAAAGCTAAAAAGGAACTTACTCAAAGATACTCAACTCAAAAGACTCAACTCTAAGAAATAGCTCAACTCACCAAGGCATACAATATATGTAAAACAATGATTTAAAAGATATGGATATGTAAATACAACTCAGTATATAAAATATATTATTTTACTCTTGAAGAGTTTTTCTAACCGACAACAATCACTTATGAGCTAGTGATGATACAACGTTTGCACTGCCGTTGCTGCAGCCGTCCAATACCTTGCCAGAGTAAGGGACAATCAGCCTCATTGGATCCACAATCAATCAAAGTACTCTTTTTGGGACTAGAGAAGCATAGCCTCTATCCTACGCTGGCTACGTAGTTTATGGGGTTTGAGTTGTTATTTACTCTTACCCAAATCGGCGCTCAATACTACTCCCAAAAAACTCAATGTGCTCATATGCTCAATCAAATCAATTTACTCGAATCATTTCATCTAGTCTCATTTGACTCTCATCAAACTCAATCTTATCTCAATCATCAATTCTTTCATTTAAAACATGTTTTCAAACTCATTCATATCTCATCAAGACTCTATCTCAATCAATCATTTATACTCAAAATACTCATGTTCAAAATAATAGAAGTTTAAGAACCTTTCAGACTCAACTCGGACTCAACTCATTCTCATTCAAAAACGCTTTTAAGACTTACTCACATCTCATCAAACTCTTCTCTCGAAAACATCATTTATGCTCGATTCTATACTCATAAGGCTCTGAAAATCATGCATAGTGAATAATAATGCAAAAGCTTCAAAAAACTCATTCTTAAAATAATGCATCATAATGGATGACTCTAGACTTTCAAAACTCAAATGAATGCACTCATGGAAGCTCATGTTTCCTCAAAACCTTTCTCTTACTCATAACATTAAAAAAATATTGTTTACCTAATTTAAAAAGTGCATTATAAGAAGCAATGTAGTAACTGATCTGAGGCCAAAAATATATTTTCTTATCATTATTTATCTCATATTTATTATTTATATTAGTCTTTTTTGAGCAGAAATTTTATGGATTATGCTAAATAGTGTATTTTATTTGTAGGATTAAATTGGTACAAAGTTGAAGAAATTTGGAGCTAAAATGAATTAATTATGAAAGATTGAAGAAGAAAATCAAGCAGGCAGCTTAATAGATTAAATTGAATATTATATTAATATTTATATATATGGAAAGTTTGAGGCGGCACAGTTTCACGTAGGAATCCAATTCCATTTTGGTTTTGGGTTCCTAATTTGTTTTAGACTCAGTTATTTTATTCAGGGTTTCCTACATCTATAAATAGTCCATAGAAATAATTATTAGGGGAGAGACTTTTGAAGGAAGACACTTTGTAAGGAAAAATTGTCAATACTTTTAGGGTTCTTTTCTTCTTCTTTTTCTTAGGCATTAGTAGCTAAAGACCCTTGTTCTGGGGCTGCGGCTATGGGTAATTGTTGAACATCGATTGTTTTGAATTAATGTTGGTTATCGTTTAAATTACTTTTGTATTCTTGTTTTAGTATTTCATGCTTGATCACCATAGAAATAAATCTATTGTCTATTCTTGGACTCGAGAGATAAAGAGGTAGATAGACCAGAGAATGCAAAGAGCTTGTTCTAACTTTGTTTAGATTCGTGTTCAGGAGTGACGCCCGGACGAACACCTCGCTTGGTTACGAAACAGGATGAAATATAAATGCTCGCCAATTAGGACTGCCTATCCCCGCTCAACGATGTAGTTAGACAGCTAGTTGGAGTAGGCGATTAGAGGTCGAGAGATCATGATCATAAAATCAACCCTGTAAATCAGTAATTTGATAACCTTAGTTAATTCATTACATGAGATGCGATACATGAAACCCTATGCATGCTGCAGCCCTGGAATTGTCCCAATCACTGTAAGTTAATCTTAGTATTTAATTCTTGCATTCTTTTATTTCTTTTGACATTCTTAAATAAATAATTAGACTAGTATAATTTAGTAAATAGTTAATTGACAAGTCTCTGTGGGTTCGATATTCCGGTTCTTAAAGAGCCACTTATTACTTCTGCGACCACGTACACTTGCGTGTGCAATTGGAAGCAACAAGTTTTTGGCGCCGCTGCCGGGGACTTAGAAATTAACTATTCTTCTAGGTTATACTTCTTATTTTTATTTATTTAAAATTTTCTTTTTTTTTGTTTTATTAATTAGTTTTTTTTCCGAACAATAATTTTTTTCCCTTTGAATAATTTGGTACTCTTATTGATATGACTGATTGGGATAAATCGTGGTTGGGTGAGAAGTATCCTTGTAATTATTGTAATGGACCCCATTTGGATATCGAATGTCCTATTTGTCATATATGTGGTGGTCAATTTGGTCATTGGAATGGTTGTCCTAACTCTTATCCCCCTCCCCCCTATTATGATTCTTCTGTTATCTGTGATGTTGACAGGGGTGATGAAGTGGGGAATTCCCAAAGAGGTGGAGGTACGCAGAATTATGGGAACACGCATAACTCAAGTTGGAGGAACCACCCCAACTTCTCATGGGGTGGAAATCAGAATCAACACCAAAATCAGGCTCAAGGGCAGAACCAATACAGACCACAAGGTAATGGACAACAATTTCAACAGCCAAATAATCAAGGTGCGAAGCAAGGGGGCATGACTAAGGAGGAGTTGTTCCAAAAGCTAAGTACAGAAATCAACAACAAGTTAGGAGAAGAGTTGAGAAACACCCAATTAGCGCTGAAAAATCTGGAAAGGCAGTTCGCACAATTGGCTAATGCAGTCAATGTGCGTCCTCCTGGAGATCTTCCGGGTGACACGGATCCTAACCCAAGGCAACCGAATGCGGTGAGCACAAGGAGTGGATTACAACTGGAAGAATTAGCTCCAAAGAAGAGAAGTTCTGAGGCGGTGAGAGAATAAAAGAAACCCGAAGAAGTGGTTCAAGATGCGAATGTTGAGAGGATTGTTCCTCAATTAAAACAACCCCCTTCATTTCCTCAATTAAAACCACCCCCTTCGTTTCCTCAAAAGTCCAAAAAGCAGAACGAGGACGCATGCTTCGGTAGGTTTTTGTCTCTCCTTAAACAAGTTCACATTAATCTCCCTTTGGTTGATATTTTGCAGGGAATTCCCAAGTACGCCAAGTATGTGAAGGAGATAGTGGAGCAAAAAGAGGAATTCCAACCATTCAACTATACCTTATTCCTTAATGTCAATGTTGAGAAAGAGTACAAAAGTGAGAATGTTGTAAATAATGTTGCTTTGGAGTTGAGGCATTTGGATCTCATTCAAAACACTTGACTATAGATGAGGAACAAGGCCCCGACATCCTAAAGTTTTCTAATCCACATAGACAAAACGACATTCCTCACTTAAGGGCCAAGAAGTGCAAGATGCGACATTTATTACTTGGTTCTGTTATCTTTATACCACCGCCCCTAGAGAGGAGCAGAAAAATTGATGCGAAGTTAGGGGTACAATTCATCAGTTCAAAGTGGAAAGAAAAGTAGTGAATTTACTTGTGTCGTGCCACGACATTAAATTAGGCGCTTATTGGGAGGCAACCCAATTGGTAGTGTAGCTTCTTATTTTATTTTTTTATAGTGTCATTTTTTTTCTTCTTTTCTTTTGGTCTTGTTTTTGCAGATTAGGGGAAGTCTGAGTACCCAAGAATTTGGAGCTAAGGAGCACGTTTGAGCTTAAGGGTGGGGTGACGACCTTTGATGAAAATTAAGAGAACATGCTACTAGCTAGGCCTAGAGGCCTCAGGGAGTTTTCCTAACCCTTGTTTTAAATTTTATTTGATGCTTTGGGGACATAGCATCTTTTTAAGTGTGGGGTGGAGGAATGAATTCCTAGTTTTTACTGCTTTATCGAGTCTTTTTGTATTTTTAGGTGGGTTCCTCGGCTTTTGTTTTCGGTACTTTTCCTGAGGATAGTCCCTTTGAACCGATAGGGAGTAATTTTTTTTTACTTTTTTTTTATTTTTTTTAGAGAAAAGAAAAGACCCTTTTGAGTTGTGTGATACTTGCTATTTAGGCCTAATTTTAAGTAGTACTTCTTGTGAATGCTTGATTGCTATTGAAATTGCAGACTCTTTGACACTTAGGTCTCTCTGTTTTAGAAGTGGAATTGATCCATCTTGATTGATACTTGTGCCATGTGTGGTGAGAATTTGTTTATTCCATGTTTTGCATCTTAGTCTAGAACTTGCCCTGCATGTTATTGAAGCGAAATAAAAAGTGTTGCTCAGTTTAGGAGATGATAATAGGCTTTCTTTGATTTGTCTTGTAAATTTTAGCCTTTTCAGATATTATATCACTAGTTCGCCCTTTTGAGCCTGTAGCCTTTTGTTGGTAGCCATATTTTGCCCTTAACTATTTTGTTGAATCCCTAGTTTTTGCACCTTGCTTCCTTGAGCACTGTAGCATAGACTGATTATAATTGTTATATCTGGAAAAAGAAAAGGGGTGGTTGAATGACAAGAGGTAATCAATGATAGCTACAAAGTGATGAAAAAAGCCCTCTTCGAAAGAATGTGACATGAAAAAGAAAAAAAAATTCTTTGAGAAAAAAAAATGTGAAAGAAAAAAATGATTGAAGCATTCTTGAGATGATGAGAATTACTTGTGAAATAATTGTTGAAGAGAGGGCTGAAAATAAAGAGAAGAAAATAATGGGTGATGAAGTCTAAAAATACAAAGTGCTTAGGGAAGTGTAAGTCACTATTATATAGTTTTCCTACCCGTCCCCTAGCCTACATTACAACACTTAAAAAGTCCTATTTGATTCTATTCGAGCATGCTTAATTAGTGGAGATGTACATAATGGGCAAGCATATGGTTCTTTGAGCATACATGTGAATTTTATTTGTGAGTGTGAGATTTGATCTTTAATGTGAAGTCCTTAATTTATATTCAATCTTTTGAATTGAGTGTGTGGACTATTTCTTCTTGCGAGGGCACTTGTTTCATGATAGATAGGTGATGTTATTAACTTTCTTTGATGAGAGTAGGTGAGCAAGCTTAAATTTGATGAGTTCAGAGTCTTTCCTTGAGGTTAGGAGGTTAGAGGTTTTTTGTTTACTTGGATGTCTTGCATAATGAGCGGTAATTGTACTTGATGTTTTCAAATTTCAATATGGCCTAATTGTTTGTATCAACCAAAGTGATGGCTTCCTAGTATGATTTTTGAGATGAGATTTAATGTTTGCTCGAGGACGAACAAAGTTTAGTAACTCAAATAGGGTTCATGTGAAACTAGGCATGAACAGCGATTCGAGAATAAGACTCATATGGATAAACACCATCCCAATAAATAAGCATGGAACTCAATGATGGAAATCATACCTCATTCGAAAACTCAATAGCATTAGGGTTAGAACTCAACTTGACTCTTTAATTATGGAATTGAGATGTAAGGCGCGTGAACAAACTCAGTCCAACGCTATAAATAGCCTTATATACCTGGGACGATGATTATCTAAGCAGAACTCGAAGGTCTTGCATGAAACTCTTGAACCCTAGCTTTTCTCCTTCTCTCCAATTCTTGCTCACAAAAGATTCTGAGTGTTAATGAGAGAAAAAACACATTGGGTACTGATAATGGACAAATTTTAGTCCTAAAACATCTGGGTTTTAATTATAAAAGGGTGGGAAAAGAAGAAAACACCCCTCTTTAAAATTGTCGAAATGACCTACGAAGTCACCTACGGCTCGTGGTTCGACGTATGGACCGTAGGTACCATCCGTAGGTCTTGGATCCCAAAAAATTGAGTTTTTGAACTTTTTGACGACATGAGAACCACCCACGAGACCTACCTACAGTTCGTCTTTCAAACGACGGTTCGTAGGTAAGATTTGTCATTCACAGACTCAGAATTATGATATGACAGTCTTTTGTAAATTAACCATAACGTTTTACTGCAAGCTTGAAAAATGGAAAACTTGGTGGCGTTGAAAAGAGGACTCAAAGACCTTTAATTTGATAGTTCATGGGCTACCTAGTTCATTATGTGCTGGGAGATATGATCGTTTGAAGTTGACTCTTATATGATCTTATACAAAAACTTAATCGGTAGAGGATATTTGAACTCGACTTAGATCTAGAGGTTCCTTATGACCCTAATTCACCTCTAATACACTTCAAATACTTAGGAATAAATATATACCATTAGAAGTCATAGAGTTTGGGCCTACGCATATGAACAATGGCTCGGGTCTTAGCTAAAAATATTTTGGGGTGTTATATATAGTTCAAGTTTCCTCCATTTAGGTTGATATGAACTTAGAAGGCCGGTATTAGTGAGCTAAGAAGGAGAAGTCAGACTATTAAGAGTTAGATTAAGCGGCTTTATAAGCTAATGGGAAAAGATTAAAAGAAGCATCTTAGAAAGAAAACTTAGAAGGAATCTTAGTGCTTGCACATGGAGAATTTAGTAGCAATAAGAATAGCATTTTCCGGGTATTAGAGTAAATTGAATGTACACCAATTTAGAGAAGATGGAATAGATCCATAGCTTTAAAGTATCAGCTTCAGACCTAAGGGGGAGATGATCAGATAGTGATGTGTTCAGAAAGAATTAAAATGTTATATCAATCCATTCATACCCTAGCGTATTCCTCAAAGTTCATTCATTACAACACAAGTTGATGTCTCTTATATTAGAATTGTATCCATGAGTTATACTCATATACTTTAGACATATTCACATCTATGCTCAGTTCCCAGAATGCGGGGCAAAAAAAAACTTTAGCCCATTGATCTCAATCTTACTCCATAAATTTATGATTATCAGCCTCATAATATGAACCTATTCAGATAAGCACTCATGTGTCATAGTATGCTCAGTATCACAAATTCATGATTTGATCTCAATGGCTAGCAACATAATGTTATGTTATGCATATTCTTATATCATAATTCTCGAATGAATCATGCTTATGATATTTCGCCCTAAAGCTCTTTAAGTGATCATTTTAGTTAGAGAGTGATGTTGATGATACTAGTTGAGTGATGATAGAAGGGGAAAGTTGATGTTTCTTATGTTGGTAGCAGTAGTGTGCTTATTCCATCTAAGGTTATAAAAGTAGAGGAAGGATGAATGAAGTCTTACTATGAGTAATAGTTAGGTGAGAGTAGTTAGATAGTTCCTGATAGTATGCTTGAAATTTCAATTGATAAAGATGACGAGAGGAGGAGGAATTCTTAGAAGGATTGGTTAGTAGGAATCCATGGATTGGCTATAGTACTAGGCTTGAATGTGGTATTGTTACATGTGGATGAATACATGATGCATTAGATGCTTCTTGGCTAGGAATCGAAGTTTGGTTGAATGTAGTGGTAAGGAGTAGTATTCATGGGATGAGATTTCCTATAGAGGCATAAAACCTGAATCTTGTGGTTTAGATTAGTATAAACATCTCATGTTTAGTACCTCGTGAATTAGACATTAGGCTTGAACACAATAAGAGCAAGCGATTTGACTTAGATGTTTGTAAGAGTAGTCATATACTCTAGTGGGAGCTATGAGTTGTAGCTAATAAAGTGTAGTAATCAGAAAGGAGAGTATAGTTGAGAAGTGTTGCTAAGCTTAAAAACTACCAGTTATATCACTCGAGGCATAGTAGTCATATTCTTACTTCGTGCCCGGATACCCTTATTTCATGTCATGGCCTATAATCTTGAAATCTTATGTGAGCTTCGTGCCAAGTGTGCTCGAGTCCAGTTTCAAAACTCTCAGTATGAATCACTTCTACCTATGTTATAGGCAAGTTCAGAAGTCAAGAGAGATAGTGATAGTAATTCATTTCCCTTCCGTGCTCAGTTTAACCATCAAAGATAAAGGCTTTCATCCTTCCTGAATATTCTGGGAACTTTCTTCTATTAATTGTTTTCAAAATGCCGATTTTCCTGTATGCGCTAATGCTATAAGGAAAAAGAGAGGGGCCTTTAGTATGTGGGAAAAAAGGCAAAGCTGCAGGAGACCTGAACTATTCTTCAATTACATATAAGATCGTGTTGGGTGGTTCTTAAATTATACTTAGGTGTTAAGGTCAATTCTTTAGTGTGAGAATATATTTGGACATGAATTAAGGTCGCAAGAATCCCCTAGCACAAAGTTGAGTTGAAAGCTTTCTTACCGAGTTTTTAGTACATAAAGAATTGGGTGGCCCATAACCTACCAAATTAAAGGTCTTTGAGTCCTCTTTCCAATTCCACCGAGTTTGCTTTATTTCGAATACAGAGGAAAGAGATATGCCTGTTTTAGTGAGCCTCCCTCTTAAGGCACCTCATCAATTTTTCTAGAGGGGTAGTTTGGTATTTTCCCACCCCTTCTAAGCCTAAGCCTCATTTTTCTTCACCTAATTAAGGATCTAAACAGTGTTAAAATATCTTTTCATGTTCTTTAACACTTAGAAGAATTAGAGCAAGGTTCCAAGAGGAGAAAAGGCTAGGATTCAAGCGTTCTTCAAGTTCCATCGATTTCGTCAAGAACCTTTGTTCTTCCCAGGTATGTAAGGCTATCATAGTGTTGGATAGAGCCGTCAATATGGGCTAGGCCCGTTGGGCTGATCTGGTATAACCCTTGATTTGATAGGGTCGGGCTAAGAATTCTTTAGCCCATTTAAGAAAAAAACTTTTTAGCCCGGCCTGAATAAGCCTACTGATTTGTGGGGCTTGAGAAATATGTGTAGGGCCGGCCTGTGGACCAAATAAAAATTAATTAAAAAATAAAAATAAAATAAATTATTAAAAATAACAAGAGTCCAACTCAAAATCTATTTAAAGTTTTCAATATTAAAATTTAAATACAAATTATGTTTATAAAATATGTACTACATAAAATAAAAATTCCCTAAAATTTCTAGGGAATCACTATGTAGGTTGTAGCGTATGGAATATTGTCATATTTTTTGTGTTTTATTATGATCATTGAAAATAATTAGGTTAATATTTCTATTTAGCTATTTATACTTTTACTTGAAATCGAACTTAATAAATATTATAAAGATAATTTTATTTGAGAATTAAATTAACAAGTAGGCACACTAACCCCATATAATATTGTCTTGTCGATATTTATGATAATATTTTAAAATTATAATTTGATTTAAAAATATACTTTTTAAAAAAGTCGGCTGGCCCGGCACAACCCGTAGCCCACATACTTGTGGGTTGGGCTTACCATTTTCTGGCCCACAAAAAAAATGGGTCAGCCCGGCCTGGCCTGTCAAATGTCAAAGCATGTATGGATTAGCCCGGATGGGGTGGGTCAGCCCATATTGACAACTCTAGTGTTGGACTAGTTCGTCCTCACGTCCTACATCTCAATTCAGTTAGAAATCATCACATCTAAAGGATCCATTTGTAGTTCTTGATATTGAATTTAGTTATTTAACAATTGAGGTTTTGATTCTTTTGTTTTTGTGAATCTTATAATGTTGTTCATGCTTAGTATCACATGAACCCTATTGATGTAGTAAAGTTATTTTTTCAAAAGGAATTGTATGAAAGTTCTCATGTCTTGATTTTGAGTTTGAAAAACAAGTAGAGTTTAGGAACAATTTCCCAATTCTAAACTAATTTGGGGGTCCTAATTTAACTTGAAAATTTGTCGGGATGCTGGGGAGGGCCCTGGGGTGGCACGCTAGTAATGTTCCAAGCCTGGCCTTCAACAGTTTAGGCTTTGGGGCGGCGTGCCAGCAGTGCTTCCAGGCCTGACTTCTGAAGTTCAGGGCCCGGCGCCCCCGCTAGCAGTGCACCAGAGGTTGCCTGGGCCGATTTCTTCTTTATTTCATCCGAACATGTTCCTTTAATTTGTAGCTACACTTCCCTTCTCTGTATTGGCTCTTATAGACTCCATTTACTTTTGAAAATTCATGCATATCCTAATCATATGTCTTAATGCACTTTCAAAACTAAAGTGAGTTTAAGAGAAAAGTTCAAGAGCTATTATTGAGTTACTATTGAGAATCTTTTTTAACGAACAATAATCTTAAACTAAGTCTCTGAGAAAGCAAAGATGAGTTTTGAGAAGAGTTTTACATATAGAAAGAATATAAGGGAACTAAGTATTCCCAAATGAAACATTTTTACATTGAGAAAAGAGAAACTTTGATTTCTAAAAAGAGTTTATGAGTTCAGGATATTTCAGAGCAGTTACCTCCTTTAAGAGGTTATTATGAATAATCACCTCAAAACAGAGAAAGAGTATTTCTACTTGAGCATGAGTATATATATATTTATTGGGAATAGTATTGAGTACTGATATGGGGATGAGTTCAGATAAGTCACATTCCTCATAAACCATGTAGCCAACATGGATAAATGATCGTACTTTTTAGACGACTCCTTATTACTTTCGAGCATAGTTGTAGTGGATCCACTTAGTTGAGGTGTTTTTTACCCCGGAAAGGCATAGGATAATTATGGCAGCGTGGATGAGATATTGTATCATCACATAGCTCATAGTGATGGTTGTCGGTTAGAGAATCTCCCAAATAAGAGTAAAGAGTAATTTATTGTATATTTTATATACATCCTTGAGTTAGAATCTTTTATATATGAAGCTTTAAATGTTTCATCTCTTATTATTACTTTGTATGAGTTAGGTTGAGGTGAGTATTCTCCCAACCTAACCAGTTCAGTTATTGTTTTATTCAGCCATATTTCATACTCGTGCATTCAATATACTGATGTCAATTCGACCTGTATCTCTTATGATGTAGATACAAGTGTTCAGGATCATCAACGGGCATTTCGTTGAGATCACTTTGCACTTCAGATAGCTTTGGTGAGCCTCTTTGCTTTTCAGAGGATTTCACATTTAGTTTTCCTGTTATTGTTGAGTTGTCGTAGATCCTGTCCCGACATCTATCCTAGTATTAGAGGCTTCATAGATAGTTAGAGTTGATGAGTCTCTCAGCATGTTCCTTTGAGTTTTGAGGCCTTGAAAACTATTATTTATACTTTGTTAAGTATTTCCAGACCATTAATCGAATTGAGTTAATTATGCATTTAAAGTTCCTATTTGCTTGAGTAAGTCTTTCGCTAAGTAGTTAGCTAGGCCAAGGGTTCGCTCGGGGACCATCAATGGTTCTCGAGTGCTGGCCACGTCCAGGGTGTAGGCTCGGGGTGTGAAACCTTACTTACTTAGGGCTTTGATTATCAAGGTATGTAAAAATTTACCAATGGATCTCTTTTATCCATTGGGTCCCCGAAAGAAAGCTCAAATCTCCAATTCAGTTTCACCCAATTATCTAGGGTTTCAAGTTATTCTTCATGGGTCCTATTGATTATGATTCAATTAATATTATTTGATCTTATTATGCATGATTCAAATCCAATAATATGTTTTCCAATTGATTTCATATGGACCCATGCCTCATACTTGATTTTGACTATGAATTTATGAACAAAGCTTATGAAATAATGAATATGAATTATGATATGATTATAAAAGCTATGCAGGTTTGATGAAAAGGATGACTTATGAACAATGAAAGCTTTTAAGACAAGTATAATGATTTGTGAAAGGTTTCTCACATATGAATGAAATCATGATTTAGATGCTTACAAAGGCAAGTGTCTATTATGAAAGTTTATGAAATCATAGTTTTGAAATGAGCTACTCTATTATGACTTAAGATTGGATTGGTAATCTTAATTGTACCTTTCCAAGTATTTTGATATGAATATGATTATGTTCCGTTGGGATCTACTTAGCACCGAGAGGATTTTTGAATGGAGGCCCTACTTCTAGTAGAGGTTTGGTCTTTAGTAGCAATTTCCTTGTCCCAAACTACGTTCCCCCGTAGGATTATTGTAAATGACCTAGCTAGTATCCACAATAGCAATTATGGATGAATGTGACTGAATCCTACCTTGGCAAGTAGTTTTCCCTTTTTGCTGTGAGGGTCATGCCGGATTCCATGTTATAGCTCACATGGTCTTATTGTCGGATAACGGTAAATATCCCACAAATGAACTATGTTTTCCTCAAAGGTTTTATGAAAGCTTCTCAAGTGGTTTTAAGTATGCAATGACCTTGATTATGACTCATGGATTCTTTAAAGGTTTTTTATATGTTTTACTTGGTCATGCATATCGTGTTTAAAGTTCCTCAAATTATCATGCCTATGTTTTGATGCATTTCTCCATACTTAGTACATTCAATGTACTAATGCGTACTTGTGCCTATATTCTCTTATTAAGGACCGACATTCCTCCCTTCCACTTGTGGCTAGCTTGGATTATTCTACTAGCACATTTGATTGGTAAGTCCTCATGCTCCGAGGACAAAGTCATTGATGTTTTATTTCTTGTAGTGTCCTTTCATCTTTCAAATTTGTACGTAGTGTATGGGTTACGTTCTACCCACTCTTATGATGTTAGAAAGTCTATGTCAAACACGGTTTTGTATTCCACACTTACGTTAAGATATGTTTTATTGCCTATTCTCTCTTATTGTATTTCTTTTATGTCATGCTTATGTCAAGTGGCTTGTTTAGGATTTCTCGGGGTCTTGTTCTCCATGTCATGTCTAGGGTGTACTTTGGGTTGTGACAAACTTGGTTTTAGAAAGATTCTAGGATGTCTCACAAGTTGCGTTTAATAGAGTATTGTTCATAAGTATGAAACGCGCCACATTTATGAATAGGATGCTACAAAGAGTTTAGAAAACTTCACTTATTTCCCTACTCTAAAGTCGTGCGATAGAGTTCATCTCTATAAAGTTCTTCCTCCTAAATCTTGTCCGATGCTTTTTCGAATATGCCTTCTCGAAAAGGTAACACAAGAAGGAATGTGGAGCCCGAGGTTCTCAAGTGTCAGTCGATCCTTTCCAAGTGTTTGAAACCTTGAATGTGAATAATCGAGTCCTACAGTCTATGGAAGCATAACATGCATGAACCAATCCATCCTAAGAATAACATCAAAATTTAACATATCAAGCTCTACAAGATCAACATGAGTGACTCTACAAGAAACAGAAATAGGATAATTTCTATAAAATCTTTTAGCAATAATAAAATCACCAACAGGAGTAGAGACATGAAAGGAATTAGAAGGATTTCAGGACCTACATCGAATCTCATGGCCACATAATGAGTAAAATGATAACATAGCACCCGTATCAAGTAAAACATACATATCAAAATGAAAGACTTTCAACATACCGGTCACAATATTTGGGGAACTCTCATGATCATGTCGAGTCTAAAGTACATAAAATATATTTTATTTTGGGGCACCGAGTGAACCAGAACCACTGGATGAACTTGCCTACCATTCTTACCCTTGCTATCTTGCGATGAACAATCCTTCACCTTGTCATGACCACTCTTCCAACAATCAAAGCAACTATCTATGCGAACTTAGAGGTCGGATCATTGGTAGAACCTTGACTGGAAAACTTTTGCAGGAATTTAGGATGCCCATGTCCACCGGACTTAGAATGAGAAAAGTCACCACCCCCGGTCCTTGTCCTCTTGGACTCTCTTGCCCTTTCCTTGAGATTTTCCTCTTTAATTTATCGGGCATGTATCATCAAACAGGAGATATTCATCTCCTTAATCAACATGGCGGTACAACATTCCTTGATAACTAAATTGGAAACTCCTGAGACAAACTTACTCATTCTTGCTCTAGAGTCGACAACCATTATCAGAGCATACTTAGCCAATTGAGTAAACTTCAAAGCATACTCCTTCACACTCATATTTCCTTAATGAAGATTAATGAACCCAAGAACATTTTCTTCTCTCATCTCAAAAGGAAAGAATTGATCAAGAAAAACTCCTTTAAATTTATCGCAATCAAGAGGACTTGCATCAACCACCATTTCTTCCTTCTATTGGTTGAACCAAACTTGAGCAACACTCTAGAGTTGGTAAGCAGTCAATTCCTCCTTTTTCCCCATTGACACTCCAATAATTCCCACTATCTTATACATTTCATTGATGAACTCTTGAGGATCCTCATCCACCTTGGAACCATAGAACTTCAGAGGATTCATCCTAGTGAAGTCCCTTATTCTTGTTGTCGCCGTACCCACATTTGAGTTCACGAGAACAACGACTTCTCTATTAACTTGGGCTGTCATAGTTTGAGCCAACACTTGACAAGCGGCTCAAAATTTGGCATGAGTCACTTGCTCAGCCAAAGGATCCACCGGAACTTGAGAGACCTCAGGCTCCACATTCTCACCCACATTCCTTCTCACATAAGCTCTTCGGAGAGCCATATCCTGAAAAACATCAGATAAAAGTTAGGAGAAGGACTTTTATAGAGATGAACTCTATGGCACAACTTTAGAATAGTGAAAAAAGTGAAATTTTCTAAACGCCTTATAGCCTCTTATTCATAAATATGGTGTGCTTCACACTCTTGAACAAGACTCTACTTGACACGGCTTCTCAAACATCCTAGCACCTTTTTCTAAAACTTTGTGCTCTAAATACTAAGTTTTTCACAACTCAAAGTACACCCTAGAACACAATATAATTTAAAAAATATGAGAAAATTTAAGCAATAGGTCTCATATCATAGCAGAGTTCGACATAAGAGCGGAAGTCTAATCATAGTCTTGACAAGCCAATCTAATACTCCAAAAGAAGTGGTTGGGATGTAACTCATACACCACGTACAACATCTGAAAACTAAAGATATACAAAAACATAGTAAGGATAACATAGTCCTCGAAATATGAGGACTCACCAAGTCTTCACCGATCAACCAATCAACTAGCCACGAGCGGGAGGAGGAGAAACGTCGAACCCTACGTTATGAGACAATGTAGGCACAAATATGCAATAGTACATGCAATGTAATAAGTATAAGTGATATGCATAAAATCGTGAAACATGATCATATGGGAACATAAGGGAAAACATGATATGCATGACCAAGCTAAAACATCTTGAAAAGCCTTTTAAGGAAGAATCATAAATCATGAGCATGGTCAATGCATCTTAAAACATAATGAAAGCTTCATAAAACCTTTGAGAGAAACTTAGTTCATTTTGTGGGATATTAACTTTAACCGACAATAGAATATGCGAGCTATGACATGAAATCTGATGTAACTCCCACACCGAGAAGGGAAAGTCTACTTGCCAAGGTAGAATTCCATATCATTCATTCATATGCTATTTTTGGATCCACTAGCTAGGTCATTTAAGACAATCCTATGGGGGCACGTAGTTTGAAACTAGAGGTTGCTACTAGAGACTACCCTATTTGAGCCTCCACCTCAAGTACTCTCGGTGCTAAGTTAAATCTCAATAGAATAGATAAAGTCAATTATCAAAGCATAACATTAGGATAGGCAATAGTCAACATACCAATCCAAATCATGAAGTAATCATAGAGTAGCTCTTTAAATCATGAATCATGCATGTGTGAGAAAACCTTCATCGAATCATGATTTCTTAACATGTGAGAAATCTTTCACAATTTCTTTGGTGCTTATCTTAAAAACAACCTTAGATCATAAACATCCTTTACATCATAAATTATGCATAACTTTTATAAATCATGTTCATATCTTCATAGATTCATAGTCAAAATCATGAATAATACATGGGTCTATATAAAATCAATTCAAAAACATGTAATTTAAATCTAAATATGCATAGGAAGATTGAAATTGAACAATTAACTCAAAATCAAATAAGACCCATGAAGATCACATGAAACTCTAAGCAATTTAGGTGAAATTGAATTGGAAACTTAGAAATCCTTTGGTACCCCTAGAGCAAAATCTCTCTAGGCAGTCCTTTTTTTTTGTTGTGTTGTGATTTTCAAATGGTTTTTTCTTATTTCGAGGTTTTGTATCGGAGGATATTGTTTTATATTGAAGAAGTCAATCTAGGAGACTACAATTTTCAGCAGGGTCAATGTAAGTTTCTTCCCTCTTAACCCCTTTCTTTTCTATGAAAAGAAAGAGACAATTCTAGACATAATTAATTATACGAACTCATGGACGGTATTCAGAAGTCATGAGTTCAAGTTTTTCTTATTATGTTAAACTATATTGGGGCTATATTATATGTATTGTTGGATTTAAAGGTTGAAAACCTCATGGTTGGTTTTGGTTATGACTGCTTTGGATTTGGAATTAGAGGGTATGGTGATACATTGAGTTTTAATTATTTTTGGGGCATGCTGCCCGTTTGGTTGTGGTAGAGTATTTTACGGGCTCCATATTGTTATTAGATTCTAGAAATATCTTTATTATATATTTAACGGAGAAGGGCCTACAATGCCCCTCAACTATTTGAATTGATACAAAATTGCCCTCTATCCACCTTTCGGCCCCCAAATACCCTTGATGTCAACCTTTTGGCTTAAAAATATCCTTATGTTTAATGACTTATACTCATAAGGTGGATGGAGGGTAATATAGTACTAAATCACATAGTTTAAGGACATTTTAGGCCCTTTTCAGTTAAAATAATTTGAAACTACTTAATATACGGGCTCGTATGATTGGCCTGATTTTTAATTTCATTGTAAATTAAAAATAAAAAAGGTTAGTCATCTACTTTCTGTACCCCCCCCCAACCCCCAACCCCCACCCCACCCACTCTTCACTTCCTCTCTTTTTCATTTTTTTGAGATCTTTTCCACCATTTTAAATTTTAATTTTTTTCAATTCATGACAAAATAAGGAAGAAAAAAGGAGGAAAATAACAATGACATTTGTATAGAAATAATTAGTTTAATAAAAGATGATTTAACTAAGCAGCTATGTACATATATGCATTTTTCTTTTGTATGTACCCAAAATTAAAAATAAAAGAATAAAAATAACCATGTCTCCTATCCCCACGTCCACCCCACCATAATAAAATACAAATTAAAAGAATACCAATATGTAAGTTTATTTCAAGTTTGAGTCCTAGATATCCTAATTAAGAATAAGATATTAAAAAAAGAATAAAAAGAGAAAATGAACAAGACATTTGTATAATTGATAGAAAATTTTATATAAATAAAAATAATAATTTTTTTAGATGGACAATCAATCGGAGCGAGTATGGATTTTAGTTGGATCCCCATTTATGAGTTGGGTTATAATAAACCGGGGGTTGATTTATAATAGGTCAATATGAACATATCATGAAATTAATTATTTTTTGAATATTATTTTCAAGTGTATTGGGTCAAAATATGCATCATATGTGGTTTTTATTATTTTAAAAAATAAATTTAAAAATATGGTTTTAATTATTTATTTGGGAAACGGTTTAAATTTGGACCAATCACATTAGGTAACATAATAAATAAATATTTAATAATTTACTTTAAGGGAGCTATTAATAATAAGGGAAAATATGAGCCAAAGGGTTAATATCGAAGATATTTTTGAGCCAAAAGGTTGACGTTAGGCGTATTTGAGGCCAAAAGGTAGATGAAAGATAGTTTTATACCAATTCAAATAGTTGATGGGTATTTTAGGCCCCTCTCCGTATATTTAAATTATGGTTGTAATAAGGAAAAGAATGCAGAAAGAAGTATAATTATTGTTTCACTTGATTTTTCCGTAGATTTCCTACCATAAGAAAGAGTCATTAAGCTATTTTTGGGAGACAACTTTTAACATACTTAGTGCATATGTGTCATAGGCGGTTTGGATAAGGAGGACAAAAAGTGCTTCTAGAGGGGTTGGATGAGGTTGTGAGAGGTACCCCGCAGATTGAGAAAAATTTGTTAAGAGGAGATTTTAATGATCATGTGGGGACCACTTCAAGAGGATATGATGATGTACATGGCCATTTTTTCTTTGAGGATATAAATAAAAGGGGGAGTTTTGCTTCTATATTTCGCGAAAGGTTTCGAGTTAATCATAGCTAACTCCAGCTTCTAGAAGTGGGGAGAGAATTTGGTGACCTTTTATTGTATGGTGGCTAAGACTCAGATATATTACTTGCTTTTATGGAAGGGTGACAATTGTATGTAAGGATTGTAAGGTTATCCGGAGTGAGAATATTACAACCCAGTATAAGCTTGTAGTTATGGATTTAGATGTCAAGAGAAAGAAAAACAAGAGGGTGGCAAATGACCAGCCAAGGATTAGACGGGGAGGCCTAACTAAGGCCAAAGCTCAAGATATTAGGGAGAAGGTGATGGTTATAAAGGCTTAGGGCAATAACGGGGACACAAATAGTATGTAGGTTAAGACACCAGACTACATCAGAGAAGCAACTAGAGAGATGTTAGGGGTCTCGAAAAATAACCTAGGTGCAAATAAAGAGGATTGCTTGTGGAATGAAGAGGTTTCAAGAAAAGTTGAATCCAATAATGTTGCTCATATGACGTTAGTGAAAAACATAGATGAAGATGGCGCGATGAGGAATAAGGAGAGGTATAAGACAACAAAGAAGAAAGCAAAGCTAGCAGTTACGATGGCTAAAACAATAAATTGTTTAGCGCTTGTGTGAAGAGCTGAGTGCAATGGAGGGGGTAAGAAGTTGTATAGGCTCATCAAGGTAAGAGAGAGGAGGTCTTGTGATTTGGACCAAGTGAAGTACATCAAGAACGAGAATGACAAAATGTTGGTAGAAGGGGCACACATTAGATGAAGATGAAAAATGTATTTCATAATATCTTAAATAAAGAAGAGGACATGAATATCGTGTCGGGGGAGTTAGAGCATTCTGAGAGTCCTAGAGCATTTGGGTATTGCAGGTGCATAAAGTCTATGGAGGTTAAGAGGCTATTAGAAAGATCGGGAAAGAATAAGTGACCTGGACAAACGAGATCCCCATGATTTTTTGGAAGAATATAGGCAAGTAGGTATGAAGTGGCTGATTGGATTGTTGAATGCCATATTTAGGATAGTAAGAATGTCAGAGGAATGGAGGTGGAGTATAATAGTTCTGTTGTATAAGAACAGAAGAGATATTTAGAATTGCAATAACTATAGGGGTTATCAAGCTATTAAGCCAAACTATGAATGTCTAGGAAAGAATGGTCGAGGTGAGGATAAGGAAGAATGTGTTTATCAGTGAGAACCAATTCAGATTCATATTGGGGTGACCTACTACAAAACCTATCCATCATGTAAGGAGATTGTTAGAGAAGTATAGGGACAAGAAGAGAGACTTAAGGGTGTGTTTACACATAATGTTCATTTTCCTAGAAAAGTCATATGATAAAGTCCTAAGAAGGTCCTTTTGGAGATGTTAGGATATTAAGGAGTACGATAGAGCCAAGACCCAAGCTAGGATAGTGAGAGGTGACTCACAATACTTTTCGATCGTGATGGGATTGTACTGGGAAGGTGTGGTGGTATATGTTATTCTCATATGACATTGTATTAATTAATTAGACATGCGGTGGAGTTAACGATATGCTAGAAGTTTAGATAAAAGCCTTAGAATCTAATCATGTTAAGCAGGACTAAAATAGATTACTTAAAATGCAAGTTCAACATCGTAACACATGAGACATAGGTGAAGGTAAAGATTGTGGCACTAGAGAGGACGTTTTCAAGTATCTTGGGTCCATAATCCAAGAATACGGGAGATTGACGATGATATCGCACATCGTATTAGAGCGGGTGAGTGAAATGGAGGCTCGCCTCCGGGGTACTGTGTGATAAGAATGTATCACTAAGGCTTAAAGGTAAGTTGTACAAAGTGGTAATTAGACCAATATTGTTGTATGAGCGAGGTAGAGTGTTGACCATTCAAGAACGCACATGTTCAAAAAATGAAGGTAGTGGAGATAAGGATGCTCATATGGATTTATGGGCATACTCAAAGAGAAATGGCTAGAAATTAAGCTATACACAATAAGGTGAGAGTGGCATTAATATGAGGGAAGCAAGTCTATAAGTCATAATAATTTAAAATATTTAGAAGGTGTAGAAAATTGCAGTGACAAAAACTTGTTTGAATTTTAAAATACGAATAATATCATATAAATTGAGATGGAAGAAATAAAACATTTTATGGTTAAGTAAAAAGTAGCAAGGATTTTCCAGAGTTGCTTGAGAACAAAATGGATAACGGACATGATGTATTCCATCATTTTTTCAAATTGAAACTTTTCAATTTTCGTGATACACTACAAAAGAGTCCATCCTAAATCTTGGAGACACAATTGTTGTCGTGGCTACCTCAATTATAGCTAAGAAATTGGAGCAAAAGTAATAAACGGTGGCTACATCAACTATTGCTAAGATATGATCTATTTTCTAGAGTCTCATCTAAATTTTTAAAGGTGCAATTATCAATATTTTTAAATTTATATTTAGTGAATAGTGCAATTTTTAGTATTGTAATTTTTAAGTTTTGACCTGTTTTTTCAATATGTTAAGTTAAAATAAAATTTCACAATTCTCATCCAATCTAACAGGCTGATTTTATTGCTATATTAAAATATTTGATAGATTAAAATTTCAAGTCATTTAGTTGGTGGGATAAGTTATCCCACTATATATATGAAATAATTTATCCCATCATTCAGGTATAAATGGTGGGATAAATAATCTGAGGATTGTCTACTACCCTTAATCAAACGCAGGATAAAGTAACCTTGCATTTTATCTTTGGATTTATTATACCTTATACCTCACACCAAACGACTCCAAAATGTCAAAATTGCTCAGGTCCAATTGAAAGGACTATTTTGAACCTACACAAACTAAGCAATCATTTATGTCATTTTCTTTCAATTTGTAAGTCCAAAATGACAAATAAAAGAAGTTCGGGTAGTATATACAAATTATCCAAAAATACCAGCTCCCTCATTATATAAAACCTAGTGTCCCTACTTCTGTCAGTCTTTGGCAATTCTTCCTTCTCCCGCTCTTCTACACAGTTCGCACTCAAATCTCCTTCTTCGATTACGCAAACTTTCAATCTCTGTAAGTATTTCATGCTAACCATATCCAATTTACGAATTTCCTGTATTAAATATATGTTTTCCTATGTGTGCGCATATGTATATACCTTGTTGTTTGCAAAATCGTTGTCAATTTTCCTGTTTGCGGGAGGGTTTAGGATTGTTTATGTGTTTCAGGATGATGTGTGTGCGTGTGTTTTTTTTTGGGAAAGAGATAGTTCTAAAAGGTTTCAGAATTGCGGGTTTTTTGAATTAGGGTTTTAAGACTTCAGGGAGCGTTGGTAAAACCCGAGGGTGATGGTGCGAAGCTTTGGGTTTGCCTGAGTTTTTGGCAACGTGGGATTCCCAAGGTGTTAGGGTTTTGGATTTTACAGGTTCTAGACGTAGGTTTCTTTTGAAACTAGAAATCTACGATTTCCAACTATTTGCTTGGACTCTCCAAAAATGTTGCTGCATCTGTGTTGGATCCTCCTAAAATGCACTACTTTTGGAAAATTTGACTCACACTTGATGGCATTTTTGATGAGTCCGAGCAACATAGCTTTCAAGTAGATAATGAGCTCACCTCTCTAATTTTCTCTTCTAAATACCAGACCTAGTTCACCATTACTCTATTAAGATTTCGACTTGTTTAGTGGCATCTCGTTTAGTATTTAACTTTGCAGTTGAAGCGTTGGGGCTTTCTAGACTTACTACTAGAGGATGATTTCGATCAAACAAATGAGTGGTAATATATTAGAAGGCATTGGGTTTTGTGACTTAAAACTTCAGTATGATTTTTGCTCTCGAGAAGGAGAGGCTCATGATTGAGAATTTTTTGGGGCCGATGATGCATGCATGATAAAGTTTTTTAATGTGTTTGATTCTTTGAGGGTTCGTGATTCCAGCATGGATTTCAACTTTTTAGTTATTCTCGGTGCTTTATTGTGGGTCCACAGGGTTTAATATTGTGTTTTTCATAAACTTCCACCTTGTTTCACTGTTTTAGTTTTGATGTTCTAAATCTAATTTCTTGAAAATCTCTATGGAGATTATCTTAGAAAGGATGCACATTTTCTTTTTTCTTATTTTTTGGGCAAGCATTACGGTATCAACTTCATGAAGGCAAACTGTTTTGTTCCAGCTTCTGCACACGTGAAATGCAAGAGGCCTTTCAGAGTTCAATAGTTCATTCAGCCAATTGCTCTTGCTGGATATTTTTCTAAATATCTTTTTGTTTTTCTTCCAGGAAATGGCTGATGAAAATTTTGAGCAGCCTGAGATGCTTAACTTGCCTGACACAGAAAACCTGGATAATATGAATAGTGTTCAAGACAATGATAATGTGAACGGCAAGGATAATGTGCCCGACACCAATCATGTGCTCGATGCTGATCACGTGCTCGATGCTGATCACTTGCATGATGCTGAACATGTGCATAACATGGATAATATTCATGACTCAGATACTATTCCTGCTGTGAATGGTGCACCTGAGGAGACACATCCTTCTGAAGAGGTCAAAGTTACTCCAGCTGATGCAGGAGCTGGCGAAGAAAAAAGATGGCCGGGCTGGCCAGGAGAAAATGTTTACAGGATGTTAGTTCCTATTCAGAAGGTTGGTGGTGTCATTGGTCGCAAAGGAGAGTATATTAAGAAGACCTGTGAGGAGACAAAAGCTCGCATTAAGGTTCTTGATGGTCCTCCTGGGACCACTGAAAGAGCTGTGAGTTGCTGATAACTATTTAGGATCTATATAATGATGGATATCTTTTGTATAAATATATGCATTCTAATGATGTGAAATTATTTCCATGAGATAACCGATATTGCTGTAGCAGAAAGCCACATGCTCCATTTGTCTTACTGTTCGTGAACTGTCTTTATGGCTTGGACATGTTAATATAGGCATCCTTGTGTGAGCTTCACCCTCCTGCATGCATGTAGGATTATGACTATTTATCTTTTTTAAGTCTTGCAAGTTACCAGTCAGTTCAGCGGTTGTCATGCAATAGTTTAAGGTTGATCTACAAGTCTTAATGCTACTATTAGTACAGCTTGCTTATGGTGAATTCTTCGTCTAGTAAAAATGCTTGCTTATGGGGAATGATTTTAGATATTGGTGTTTCATGGTTCTAGAAATCTGCCTTAAGCATATTTTTACTTAGGCTCATTTATTATTTACGTTCTACGAAGTAGAGATTCTTAACTTGCCCACTCGCCCCACATACCCAAAAAGAAAGAATAGAGGTTCATGGAATCCCTTTAGGCTCAGCCCTACCTTCAGGTCTAGATGTTATTGTAAGCCAACTGAAATGGTGTTAACAACAGTGTTGTACTCCCTCCAGACCTCTTTTCTTGTCATCCTTACTTAGTCCAAAATAGTTGTCATTTTAGAAAATCAATATATAATTGAGTACATTCTTTCCATTTTGCCCTTAGTAATAATTATTTTTGGAAGTAATGAACATTGACTAATTAGCATAGAAAGCCTAAGTGAAGAACACATACACATACTTCAATATTGTGATTGCATAGATTAACAATTTTTTATTTATTGAAAAGAGATTAAAGAGAATATTTATTGAGGAGACATCAACATTTTAAATGATTAAAGATAATAAATAAGGGTATGATAGACAGAATATATATTTTCTTAAGGTGTATGTAAACCAAAAATGTAACAAGTAAAGTGGTCCGGAGGGTGAAGTGATTAATCTTACATGTAATCTACGTAAAGGAAAGAAATAGGAGAGAAACAGAAAAGAAAGAAAAATCAATTAGCAATCAACTATCACAGAAAATAAAGTGAGGGAGAACTAAGTTACCTGTTTTCAAAAAAAAAAAAAAGTGAGGGAGAACTGGTAAAAAAAGCAATATACAAATTGAACAGTAATTATGCTCAACTTCTTTAACTTCATGAGAGAATTTTTAAGTATTATTCAACTAATAGAACCATAACTATGACTAACTTCTTCAAAGTGGGTGAAAAACAAGACTTTAACGCAACCAAAATGATTGAGAGTTTCTTTGTCATAGTAACCAACATGAGTGTGTGCAGGTTCTTGCCCATATAAGGAAACATTTCAATGAAAGTGGTCTACACTAGAAGAATCAAGATCGGGACTGCAGTCATCAGCATTGAGCATTACAAGTGTTGTAAAGTTGTTCCGACAATCCATGAGAATAGCCTTGATTCACTATCAGTTCCAAGAAGCATTGCACTATGTCTGGTAACTTCAAAACTTGGTCGGTTGATGTCTTGCCAGAAGGTGGTGTTGAACTGTATAAAAGAGAAAGTTAACAAATGTAACTAACAATTTGCAGGACATAAAATCCACATGAAAAACATTTAAAATCATTTAATCAGACTTATAAAAAATCATCAAATAGAAGTTTATATGCTGGGATATAGTTGAACAAGAAGCTTAGAAAAAGAACTGGGTGGCATTCATCTTTTTTAATTTATGAAAAATGGCCTGAAATATAGCAATAATGTTTTTATAGACTATCTAGAAGGATCCAAAATTTGCTTTATATTTCTGTGGGTATGCCTAGCTAAATAGTAAACAAATGAGCAACTGAATACATATTTAACAATTCATATGGTATTAAAAGGTTAAAATAGGCATTTTAATAAGTGGGCATATCCATAGGAATTCAGGCTCAATAGTTTATAGATGTAAATACACTTGTTGCAAAATGCCTGTGTCCTATGAAAATGTTTGATTTTTGTATGAGGCCTATCGAATGCCTGTTGATTTACTTATAAATTGTAGGTCTAGTGCGATCTTACTTACATTTTAAAAAGTCCTCTTTAAAAAGTTCACTGCAAGGAATCTCTTATTTTCATTTTTGAAGGGATGGGTTGTTTGGTAGTTTGTTGGAAAACGAGCTGGCAATAATTGTAAAACCGGCATATTGGGCTCTGTTTTCTCACTTGATTTTGGCAGTTTTTCCTGGAAGCTTCTGTTCTTAGCACTTCTAATCTACTTATCATACCAGAAGACAACCCTATACTTACTGATGCTGCATTATCTGTGTAATCAACTGTGATATTGATTGAACCCTGAATAGGTGAACACACTCTCAAAAGCCATTGGGCTTTGACAAAAGTTGAGTTAGCGCATATTTTCCTTATATCTTGCTGCCCATGGATAGATAATTCTTTTTTGTTGTAGGTGATGATATCGGCGAAAGAAGAGCCAAGCCTATTAATTCCGCCTGCTATGGATGGTCTTTTGAAGGTTCACAAGCAGATTGTTGATGTTGACACTGATTCAGCTAATGCTCCACCAGGCGCTGGGAGGTCAGTCACGACAAGACTGCTTGTGGCAGCCTCGCAGGCTGGAAACTTGATTGGGAAACAGGGTAGCACTATTAAGTCCATTCAAGATACATCTCAGTGCACCATTCGAGTGGCTGGACAAGGTGCTTCTCTCTTTAACTCAGATCCTTGTCTCGTGTTGTTTCCTTGAGAATTTAATCCTTCTCGCTACTGATCCCCTTGTCATTTGCAGTCCCTAATAGCCGTAATTCCGTCTAGCTATAGGGTATTTCAAGAGAAATTTGGCACTGTTGATATTCTTGATATAGGATAAGGATGTGTTTTCACGTGAGCTCTCATAATTTGGGCAAGTGCACTTTGCTAGCTAGGTCTCTAATCTGTATAGTGGCGAAGAAATTAGGAAGACTCTTGAGCATCTAATATGGGTTTACTGCTCACTCCAGCATTGTCTAAAGTGAAATGCGAAGGGAAGTCTCATGGTTTGTTGCTGAACTTTAAGTGTAAAGCTCTTACTAGAGAAAGGCACAAATGTAAAAAATAATGTGCAATACAAGGAAGATAACTAAATTTCCTGATAAAAAGAAAAAACTAATTGTGGACTAAGGAAGTAAGGAGCTAGAAAATATGGAGTCTTTCATAAAAAAATTGGAATATATGAAGTAAAAATGATGTTAGTCAAGTGTGGAAACTATTTCAAATTTTAGTTAAGATGAAACAATATAGTTGTAAGTTTCTAATTCAAATTTAGCAATTAAGTTTTTTATACTTCGTAGTTTTCCGTTCTTAATCACCTACATATTGTCACTAGTAGAAGAGTAAATAATCTTATTAATTAGTGAAATTACAAATTGTATTTAGTGTTATTTTTTTTCCTTGATCCCTGCTCTGAAATGTTGCCTAAGCGAGACAAAGCACAAACCTGCTTCCACCTAGTCCCAGAGCTTGAACGCATCTCCAGTGAGCCTGTAACAACACTGGTTGAATGAATGAGTTTCCAAATATACATATGCTCTCTTATTGTCAATTTCATATGTTAGTAGAACATATGGAATTAATACATTTCTTATCCATTTCGATTTTGCTTGTTGTAAGTGGGCCAAAGTGGTGAAATGATTTAATCTAAGCCAGGACAATTTGCTAGCTGAAAAGTTATTTATGGATGTATCCTTCTCTGTAGTTGTTTTTCAAGGAAAAGATATGTTAACTTAAAATGACACAGGGGAGGGGTAGCTTAGTGAAAAGGCCCTTTCCATTGCCAACTAGATGATTCTTAGTTTGGGTCATCAAGGGAAGCTAAGACTTCCACCTCTGACCAGGAGTTTGGTGGTTATAGTCACTAAGGGAACTAAAGCTAAGACTGAATAAGCTGTAGGTTTATAGATAGCTCTTTTGGACTTACTGGAAAGGCTTGTTCATACTGAATTTTTGTGAAGACCATATCGTTAACAATAAACTTTGCTTCTAGGATCAAATTTGCTTTTGGACTTCTTGAGAATCTTCTAGACCCTACCTTTTTCACCTCCTTAAAACTTAAAAGGACTTCTTGGAATTCTTTAAATATCTTAGGAACTTGCTTAAGATTCCCCGCCTTTTCTCATCTCTTTTTGTGAACCATTATGATCTCGAGCTGGCTTTAGGTGGGTACATATTCCTAAAGGGACATGGAGCTAACCAGTGATGCTAGTGAATATCGTGTGTGTCATTTGTCGTTGTTGAACTAAACAAAAACCAAGATAATGATAATTTTAGATGTTGAAAATTTGGAAACCTGAATTTGTTGGTCAAAAGATAGGAGAGTAGATAAAAAGCTGTGGAGGAACAATCAAAGTAACTATTCCAAGGAAGAATAACACAGTTTCTGGTCCTTTTGGTTAGTTTCCCTTTGTCTTGTTTGCTTCTTGAATTATATAATAATTAAGAAAGGGCTATGTCGTGAACTTGGTAAAGCTTGTTTGTTGTGAAGTCAAGTGGTACGCAGTTGTGTCGTGTGTTTTATTCTAATTTCTCCTTTTTTCCTTCTGGAAATGTTATCATATGTTTGATTTCCATCAACTGGATTCCGCAGAGCACCTTCCACTTTTTGCTCTTCCTGATGATAGTGTTGTTGAGATACAAGGAGAGCCCGCCGGGGTGCATAAAGCAGTTGAAATGGTTGCATCACATCTCAGGAAATTTTTAGTTGATCGTAGTGTAGTTGGATTATTTGAGATGCAAGTAAGTCTACTCTCTGGTTTTACGGGAATTTTACCTTCGTTATATATATATATTTTTTAAATTATGACTTGTCTTGTCTGCTCAGATGCAAATGCCAAATGCTCGATCAAATCAGAACAGGCCTCCAGCTGGACTTACTCAGTCATGGGCCCCTCCTCCATCCAGTTTTCCTGGGATTGGACCTGGTTTTAGACCCAACACTCAGTACAGGCCGCCTGCACGACAATTTGATAATTATTTTCCACCGGTAGACATGCCACCATTGGAAAAAAAGCCTCGTCAGGGCCCCTCTCCTTATAGTAGAGATGCTTCAAGGGGATCTTATGGTACAAATGTGCAAACACAACAATCTGTGGTTACAAAGGTGTGTTCTTTTTCTGCATTCAATCTGTTGAATGCAACTACTGACCTAATTTACACATTCCCTGCAAACTTGGGATAATTTGGGGAGTTGGACTCTGATCTTGATTAATGAATCACCCAACGAAGGTGCATGAAGAGGTGGCGTATAAGTCATACTATTTATGTTACACATGATAAGTATCAGATGGCCTTTTATGGATACTACTGAATAGATCCGTCAAGTTGCCAGCACTGTCTTGCCTTCTATTTTAGACCTTCAGTTCTTATATAGTACTCCAATGTTCTGTTATCTGATGCTCCTTTTCCTTAATGTATTTTCTTTTGAAGGTCACCCAAAACATGCAAATTCCTCTGTCCTATGCTGATGCTGTTATCGGGACCTCTGGTTCAAATATTAGCTATATTCGTCGGGCCAGTGATGCGTCTATTGCAATTCAAGAAACAAGGGGTGTTCCTGGTGAGATGACTGTTGAGATAACTGGATCTGCATCAGAGGTGCAAACAGCTCAGCAATTAATTCAGGTAATATCTTCTGATAATTTAATTATTGAACTTCAATTTACCTTTTGGAAATCCAACAGTAGTAGTGCTGTTTCTGGGTTTGTAACATTGATATGGGATTCAAATTCTCACCCAATTAGGGTTATTTGGCATGGTAGGAGAAATGATGAGCTAGCTGCCCTGGGAGGGTGTTGCAAAGTTTTTTTGTTAAACTGGAGTAGAAAAGTAGAGAGGGAGGTGGTGCTACCATGTTGCAGGAGGGGATCAGTTTAAAAGGTGTGATCATAAGGCGAGATGCTTTACCTACCATGGGGGACAGGGTGCAATCCCAAAGGCATGGGGCATAAGCCCATCAATTTTTAATCTATAAATATTTATAAACTAATAAAATCAGCATAAATTACCATAAATTGTGAAAATACATTAAAAAATTCCAAAAATTGAAAAATTACCAACAAATGTAGGAAAAAGTTAATCATGTTTCCTGTTGACACTTTTGTCCACTTCCAGTATATAGGAGCATACTAACAGGCATATGTTAAATACAAAAGTGTAAAATGACTGATGTACAAATTAAAATCAATCTTCTAAAAACCCAAGCATCAAATGGATAAAATGCTTCTCTTGATCTATGATTCTGTATCTCCAAGCAAAACTATCTTCACTACCATTTCCAGAAGCCCCATTGTCACCTGTGACTTGTGAATCTGAGCTTTATGTTTTAACTTCCAAAGAATGAGTTTGCCATATCAGTCTTATACAACTGAGATTTCTTAGAAATGCATTGTGTTCTTAACACCCTCCTTATGGTGCAGAATTCTGTTGCTGATGCTGCCAGCTCAATGCAGAACATGGCAGTTGGACAACCTTCCCAAGGATATAATCCTCATTCTCAAGGTTCTGTATACACTTCACCATCAGGTGGCACTGGTCATCCATCTGCTGCTGATTATGGTTCCATGTATGGATCCAGCTATGGCTATTGATGGATATCCTGCTCAAGACAAGTCATGGTTACAATCATGAGATCTGAAGTCATAAGCTGTTTAGAAAGTTTTTTTTCAGTTAGCTGTATCATGAATAGTAGTAGTGGTGGATGCATTAGCTATTTAGGTGGAATTGCTGGTTGGTTTATCTGTACTTTTTTACATTCCGTTTTGAAACCATTCGTATATCGCACAGAGTAAGTATGATGTTTCACCTCAGTTATACAGCAAACTCATATTAGATGTGTTCATGCTAAGAGATGAAAAAGAATTGCTTTCCTTTTCATGGGCAAGATGCTTTTTAGTTTGAATCATTAATTAGCTATGGATATCTTTGGGTGCTTTTCTAAATTTACATCGTGTGAGTTTTGTTGTTGTGATAGCTCTATTCTCGTGCTTTCACATAAGGGGTTGCCAAAGTGTTGAAATGGGTTAAAGGCATATGTATGATCCAATAATAATAAAAATCCATTTTCTTTCCTCTCCATGCCTGCTTGTATGGCGTTGTTTCATGGGTATAATGACTCTTGTATTACTCTCTTTCCTGTGAGGGAGGTAGTTTTGACAATGGTTGCTTGACTGACTTTGCAATCAATAGAGCCAAGATGAGCAACATATATGTTATAGAGGGATGTTTCCAAATGTGTGTAGGAGAGAAGCTGCAAACTTTGCTGCCTAGACTGTGTCCGTGTTCTCAGACAAGTTTTGACATTTGGAAAGCTCTTGCCCCAAGCATTAATTTGAAATAGGATATATCATATCATGCCTGCAATTGCTGAGGATAGTTGTCTGAAGCAGATCCATGATTTTAAATTAGTGGAACGCTGCATCTTTAAGACTCTGCAATGGACATATCTAGTTACTATTCATATTATTAGTGGACGAGGAGATGGAGAAAATTAGTGCTGATATAAACCTTGCCAATCTACCCCATAATCAGGCTTGATTGGCACATAAATAAATTGCAATATGACTAACCAGGGCCAAGGCAAAGGCCAAAGCCAGACTTGATTGACACATGAATAATAGGGTATCTTACATCACCTCTACCTTCTTAACAGTCTTATCATCGTCTAGCTGGTCCTAGGAATTGTGTCTGGTAGCAAGTTTTTATTTTGCTATTTAAGCTTTATTCAATTATTTTTCAAATTATAGTCAATAATCAGAAAAGCGTCACTAAGAAGTGAGAACACAGGAATTGTGGCTTGGCCAAGTTTGGATTCGTCTTTGTAAATAACTAGTCTAGTCTTTTATCCTTCTTTTCTTTTCTTTTACTTTTTTTTTCCAGCCAAATGTTATGTTTTGTTTAGTTGGTGACATATCCTATGATCAGTTTGTTTGGTTGCACTAATTCAGTCATTCAGGCATATATATATATATATCTGATTTGAACTTCAAAAGTAAATGCTTGAAATTCATATATAAATGCTAAAGTTGTCATATGTCTGAAGTTCAATAAGACAACTTTTTAATACTTAAGATTCATGCCAAACTAGATCCAGTATAACACAACTTTCCTCCAAGCTATTGCTCCCACCATGAGACTTTATGGTGGAATAACAAAAATGGTTGATAAGAGTTGCCCACAAATATGTATGAGATCTAACATATTTACTTAATAGCCAAGATTAAAAGAAACAAATGTGACACAAACAACTGTGCAAGTATGCACGTCTAAAGTTTGCTTGCACAAACAACATGCCAAACTTCAGGCGTGTATATTGAAAGTTGAGTCTGAAATAACTAGACTTACAAAATTTTATGAGCTTATGCCATCATCTAAGTAGGGGTTACAAAATCGGCTATATGTGCACTTGCCTCTACTTGGTCAATGGCGAACTAGCTCATCTTGCACAAATGATGAAAGTTAAATTGCAATCTCAACGGGCATATAATGGGAAGGGATACACAAAATGAGTGCCCAAGTGTCGTTATTGTTATCATAAATGGGAATATGGACTTCGTGTGGCAAACATAAATTAGTGTCAAGTTAAAATCAAACAAAAGATTAAGAGGAATGAAGTATTATTTATAGAAAAAATAACTTTTTTCATTAACAAAAAAAAAAAAACTTTGCATCTCAAAAATAATTTTAAATATACTAACAATACTGTATCATAAAAAACTAGAAGAATAAATTAAAAATTAAAAAAATTAAAAATTTAAAACCTCACATTTATTTTTGGCTAGCCGCCCCTACATCTACAAAATCTATTTGTCCTAGAGAACTGCATCATCTATAACTATTTGAAGGAGTTAGTCATCTTTGGTGCAAATTCAAGCTTAGGCAGCACTTCGGATACCACCTTTTGCAGGGAGACACGGTTCAACTGACTGTTACCATTTACAATAATTTTTGACAGTACAGATACATCTCGGCAATTCACATTATCATTCAGTAATGAATCCCAAAACTTGCCATCATCATTCAAATTTGATTCCTTTAATAGTTCCTGGACCTTCTCCAAACTGGCAACATTTCTACCAGCACCACACCCTGTAGCAGTTGCAGCACCCACCGCATTTGCAAGGGTTAATGTATAACTCAAGGGCAAGTCATGTATGAAGCCAAATGCAACTGCAGCCACAAAACTATCTCCACAGCCCACAGTGTCAATTAAATTGACCTGTTACAATGAATGGGCAAACAGAGGGCATGTATAAGAGAAGACATTTAAAATCAAATTTATGAAAGATACACTTCAATTGAAAGGATGTAGAAAAGTATGATGAAAGGATGTAGAAAAGTGTGAAATCAAGGGTTGACTCCCATATCACAACAAGGCCAGAAGAAATTGTATTTGTATGGTTCCTACTTAGCCCTAAATTACGGAACCACAAATCCCAAGACTTTGATCTAGTGATAAGAACACATTCACACAAAAGCCTAGCACGTAAGTAGAAAAGGACAAAGGGTGAGCCTATTATCAATCAAGTTTTGTATCATGACTAGTGTCAAAGATTTCTCAGCTATTAAAAGGAAAAAATAATAAGAAACTATATGGTTACGTTTGCTGGAAAGACAGAAATGAAAGTTGGGTAATTATTTTAGAAACCATGACGTTTGACCATAGATTTCAAATATGTTTTAACTTTATCTGAAATTTATGAGGCTGTATTTGGTTATGCTTTTTGCAACTAATATTTGGAATAATGTTCATACTTAATTAAATACAACTTCCAAAGTGAAATGTGAGTTGGGAAACATGTTATAAGTTGTTTTCAATTTTGAAATTCAAATTCAAGTTGGATACACTGTTTTCAAATAAAGTGAAAATATTCTAGAAAAAAAGTGAAACAATTTTTATGGCCAAACAGATAGTTGCTTCAATTTTCTTAAATATTCCGAAATGTTGTGCGGTCATTAATCAACTGTCCGCCCTCCAAATGGGGGTCCTATGAAGAAAGAGAGCCCAAATAGAACATAAATTTATTTGGGATAAGCTAACTAATGGTGAGCAGAGGGTCTATTGGAAATATCCTCTCTACCTTGTAGGGGGCTTACACACCACTTCCCCAAACCCCACTTGTGGCAATTCTGGGATTACAATGGGTATGTTGTTGTAAGATATAACTAAAGGGGACAAAACAAGTAAACTTCTGCTAATAAGATGAATCGGGTACTTCTTTTACAAGAATCAATATTCCAATCAGCTATAGAATTGATACCTTGAAAGCAGGTGCACACGTTATGCTCGACTTGGTGATTAAAATTGAACCCTTTGGACCCATCTTAACAATTACCCACTTAGTACAAACTCCATTATTGAGCAACTCCTGGCCCGCTAAAATTGGATCACTGATACCAGTTAAAGATGCAGCCTGGAGAAGAAATTATGATTCAGATATATAACATACATAAAAGAGTGGAGAGAGGGAGTTGGGACATCCTCAATGCACTAGAAGAAATTACTACAGTAAAACCGTCCACTGATTTACAGGAAGGGGAAACATCATAATTTCAGCTACATGACCAGAATATACAAAGTATAAGTTCAGCAAAGATAACCACTATTATGCTACATTATGATATAGCAACAAGGGAAAAGCCAACAAATCAGCTTGAATGTTACAGTAGATCGAGAGGTCAACTTTACAACTACACAAACCATAGTAGGGATAACGCTACATCCATGGCTCAACCAACCCAGACCCCAACCAAGATGGAACCCTTTTTGCCTTTCTTTTCTTTCTCTCACACTTCCTCTCTGTTCGTCTCCGACTTATTAACCTAAAAATGTACATGAAAATGGGAACGGGTAGTGGTACTGCAAGGAAATAGGTCAGTAGCGGATCTAGAATTTCACGAAGATGGGTACACTGCTACAGTAAAAAATTATCCAAAAAATTATCCATACTTGGTGTTTACAACAAACTATACTAATTTACCATAATTAAGTGATAAATTAGGTAAAGTATGTATTAATTAACTATGATTTAGTTATAATAGTATACATGAAGACATGTGCTGTATATTCATTTGGTAGATATAAGCACCGGATACATTTAAGTTTTTAAATCACTACTACTTTTAATATATACACTGGGTATGTTGTTGTTGTACTACTAGTAAAACATATCGTCACAATAACTCAACGAACAAACAATAATTAAAGTAGCTATTTAAATAGGTTATAATTGGCAATTGAAAACAAATGATAGAAAGAAAAGACGGGAAAAAAAGGGAAAAGAAGAGCTACAGGAACAGAATAAGTGGATTTCAATCCCTTCTCCTTTGGGAAACAAAGTAGCTAACCATCCAGTGCACCTCTCAAGTTAGACCATGGGGGGCAAATTTTGAGGGGCAATTGGGTCTTTAACCATGCTAATGCATGCATTAAAACCCCTAGCATTACTAATACCATGGATTTCCAATGATTTGTAATAGACACCTCAATACACAATAAAGTGTATAACTAAGGCTGAAAAAGTATATCAAACAAGGTACTACTAATACACAAAGCTAATGCATGTATTATTTCTTCTAATACACTCTACCAAATGACCCCTTAAAGAGTTCTTGAGAAGAAAAGTAGAAGCCGGGAGAGTATAGCAAGAGAGATTGCAAAAGTTTATAATGCTAGAGCATCTCCTAGCATTCAAACTGCTGTACATGGATTTAGATTCTAGATTACAGCTCTGTGTTAGGTTGGTTTTGCTTAAGATAACAGGCTGTGTTTAGCCTAGTTATGGATCTTGTAAATAGTTCACTTGGTGATTAATACAAAAGTTTAGTTACCCAAAAAGAAAAATAAATAAAATATATATATATATACCGTGTACCAGTTTTTTCTCCCTAACCTGTTAGAACCTCTGAAACTCATACCTCTTTTGTCTTTGTTACTCCATTTGTCTCTCCAACAAAGCAACGAAAAAAGTACAAAAGTCGATGATTTCGGTCTAAATGCATTAAAACTAGCTTTACACATAGCACTCCCATTGTCAAATGTTCACCAACCTGGGGTCAAAAACTATCACTTCCAATTTTCAAAAATATCAAAGATGGAATCAGAAATTGTAAAAAAAAACAACAAAAATACAAAGGATATAACGCGAAAGAGATTTATAGAAAGCTTCAAATGCAAGAAACTCTATAGCCTGGAGCAAGTATAACTTTCTTGAAATGACTTATTTATACCATAAATTCCAGCTGTCCCTGAGCTGCACATATTTTGTCAATAAACCGAAACTTCAACCAGTATTTCCAGATTCCGGTATATAACAGAACTTAGCCTAATATCACATGTTCAGTGAGATACTATTTAGCTACCAGAAGAGCTCTTTTAAATGGATTATTTAAACATTAAAATGCACACAAAGAAACAGATTATGCTTCCGATCTTCACAAAATTGGGTTATATATCTTTTAAAGCCACACATTAAGATGTTGGATAGCAGAAGGCACAAGTGTGACAAAAAAAATTTGCAAGTAAGAAATACAAACCTCCTCGGAAGTCAGTAGAAGCACTTCACTCATCCTCAACAACTTTCCAATTGTTCTTTGTTCTTCAGGTCTTCCTGCGATAAGACTCTTACCTCGTGGTCCAGGGTCAAAAAAGATAGATGTCCCAGATTCCACAGCACACTCGAGAGCAGATTCAAGAAGGCCAGGGGAGAGCTCATCAAAGTCATAACCATTGCAAAAGAGGATCTTTGATTTTCTTATAGCCATCTTTACTTCAGTAGATAGTCTGCTCATCCAACCGAAAGCAGGATCTGCACTAAAATCTGCACGACTGGAAAACATTAACGTCTTAAAGGTTAGACTATGATCCTTTCTTTACCTTATCTTATAAAAGAAAGACAATGATACTTTCTGCGTGCAACATAAAGTGGGCCAAACAATGGGAAAGAAATTATACACCAAGTGAGAGGGCAAGATCAAAAGGACCTGCAAAAACCGTGTCTCTGCGAAGGGTCCACTAACACCCAGCACAGTAGTGTTTCATTGTCAGAACTTGAAAGATTAAGTGCTTCACGCTGCTCATTCATCCCAACTATACTAATACCCTCATCACTAAGCACATCAATGAGGAACCGTCCATAGATCTCATCACCTACATGACCAATGGAGATGCAATTAAGGCCAAGCCTTGCTGCTGCTATAGCCACATTGCAGTTTCCACCTGCCTCCCAGTACCGCTGAAACAGGATCAAATAATCAAGATATTACTTTACATGGGTAAAACGATGAGGAAATAATATAAAAGGATGATGCCAGGGTGCTAATACCACACATCTTCAGCATCACTAAACTGGTATGTAGATAATACTTCAATATTTCTACATTCCAATTTAACTGAAGCTGTCTAGAAACCATATGTAGGCCTAGAAATCAAGAGCTAGTGAGTTGGGAATAAGCTATTAACCTATTACATTTCCAAAATTCTGCTATTGCAATTGAAGATAACATGCGCTTTCAAAGATGATGGCATCCAAGAGTTAAACCACATATTTTACTTTGTTAAAATAGTGGGCTTGAACCCAAAATGTGGTACATAGACTTTTGTTTTATGGTGATGGTTGCCAAGTCAGCTTGTGCACACCTCAACTATTCCATCGAATTATGAGCTATCTCCCACCAACGCAGGTACCAAATAACTCTGCCCACCAATGAGAAGGAATCACCTAGTGGCTTTTTTTTCCTTTGCTGGAATTTGAACATGAGTTGATTTTGAACCTGAGAATTAATGGTTACTTTCCCACTTCACTGACCACTAGAAATTGGGAGAAAAATGTGGTGCATAGACCTAATCAACTAGGTCATTCATTTAAGATGCAAATGAGTTCAACCATATTCAAGCCAAATTTTCTATAGATGCCTTTGATGCTCTAATAACTAGTATGTCACGACTTAATAGTGTCATTCTGAATAAAAAATTCACAGCTAAATGCAGTCTGTTTACAAAATTCATAGATTTCTAGACGGAAAATTATGTATTTACAATGGCAAAACACTATGAGGTCGTTTGGTAGAGTGTATTAGGAAAAATAATGCATGCATTTGCCTTATGTATTACTAGTACCTTGTTTGGTACTCTTTTCTAATTTATGTACACTCTATTGTGTATTACTAATACCATGGATTTCTAGGTATTAGCAATGCAATGGTTTTAATGCATGCATTAACTCAATTAAAGATCCAATTACCCCTCAAACCCTTTTTTTCATCTTTTCCACCATAATTATGGAGGGTATCTTTGTAAATAACATTTTTTATGCAATACATGCTATTTTTAGTACATCAAACAAAGCAATGCATAAAAATAATTTATGTATAATTTTTTTGATGACAAGGGAAATCCGCAGCCACTACCCTTTGGGTGCGCACAAGGTAAAACCCCGCTCCTATGCAATAGCTCGCAAACCACACAGGAGAGGTAACCCGCACTAGGCAAGCCCGGTGCCACGAGCTCGACCCAGAAGGCAAACCCCTTGCTTTTGCTGGCAAGGGGTTTCAAACTTGAGACCTCCAACATGGAAGTCCCAAGCCCAAACCACCGGGCCACTCCGAAGGGTGTAATTTATGTATAATTAACACAAGCATAACTAATACACTCTATTTAGAGTTATTTTTATACACTCTACCAAACGACCCCTATGTGATTTCTTCCCACCCGTTCTAGTCTTGGTTAACAAAGCAACTTGGTACCCATTGTTGGTGAGCCTTGGTTAACAAAGTAACTTGGTTTAACAAAGTAATTTGGTACCTATTGTTGGTGGGAAGTGACACGTATCCCGTGAAATTAGTCAAGGTGCGGGCAAGCTGGACAAACACCACGGTTATAACAAAAATTAAAATAATTATGTATTCACAACTTACAAAAACAACTATCAACAGATTAATTATTCAAGTCTTCAAATATCCATACGGTCAAATGTGTTCAGTAAATGGCATAGGTAGAATCTTTTGTGCTTGACAACTTCATTGAATTGCCATAATATTCCTTCCATCCCAATCCATTTTTCTTTTCTTGTTTTTCTCAAGGGATTTTAAGGACTTTCTACTATTACACTCTAACTCTTTTTCTCTTTTTCTTTCCAGACATCCAATATTACACTCTTTTTCTTTCCAGACATCCAATATTACACTCTTTTTCTTTCAAGATATCCTTCTTACATAATTCAATTATGTTAAACTATTCAATTTAAAACTTCAATGTATTTTTTTCTATCAAATTAAAATTTTCAACTACAGTATTTTCTTCAACTACCACTACTATGATATATATAACTCACATAAACATCAATAAAAAAGTTGAAAAAAGAAATAACAAGAAAAAGCACAATATTTTATAATCAATCTGTAGTTCAATAAGAAAGACGAACCTTATCGGGAGGGGATTTGGACAACTCCTCCATATAAGCCTTTCGTTGTTCTAAAGGCTTAGGAGGTAATTCCGGTACATTGAGAACAATATCGATACAGAGATTCCCTAGAGTGGCAATATCAACATCTTTGACGGCAGCAGCGATACTTGTGAGTTTTGGGGAGCCATTGTTGATAGAGTTAATGCGTGGGCGGAGTTTAGGAAGGGGAATTTCAATGCCTCTGCAATTAAGAATGGAATAACGAAGCTTGTTTCTGAATGGGCGAATTACAAAACTAGGGTTTTGGAAGATTCCCGGATTGAGAGAGAACAAGCCATTGGATGAAGGTTTGAAGGATATGGCGGCGTGATGATGCATTCAGAAAATTCTAAGTCCCTCCCTGCTCAAAGGGAAGGGAAGGCAAGGCAAATCAATAAGGCAAAAATGGAGGATAGGATAATGGATTTTATTTATAGAAGAAGGCAAAAACGAAAATATGTATACATCACATGAAAAAGAAAGACGTAGGAGAATTAGTTGTGTGAGGAATATGTGTACTATTGGTTAAGATGAATCTCTATATTATTTTAGGCATATATTAGTGTAGACATTCAAATTTTGTGGGACGTATTCAGATACACTTCTATAAAATATATTTGATTTCAATTAGAATTTTTGAAGGTTACTTTATCTAATGTTAGTTCATGCCTAATAAAGGGTAATATATTAAATGGCAATGGAGCAGAGAGGGTGTGGGGAGGGAAAGGGCGGGCAAGTTCAAATAATATTTTGTAAAAGTTGATGTGGAGCGGGGGAAGCTTGAGTCTATGCGGATTTATGCGGGTTTTAATAAAAAAATATCAAAACACTTAAATTATTAATACTAAAGTTCATTAGACGTACAAAAGATATTAAAAATTAGATCTAAATTATTTTTATATGATGCTTAGGTCTAAAATTGTGTAATAAGTAATCTGAATGTATAACAAGTACTAGTATGGTTTTGTTTTTGTTTTCATAAGTTGTTAACTTACTTCTTTTACTAGTTGACTAAATAAGAATTTACAATGCCAAACTTGCTTATTATTTATTAGTAATTGCATTTATCTATTTAACTGATCTAAGAAATTGAATTTTTTTTGGAGTGTGAAAGTGAATTTTTCTTCTAATTAGGGTCTTCCCTGAGTCCTTGCACAGTTGATTAAGAAAAATTACACTTTTTCGTTAATTTGTTGTTAATAAGAAAATAGGTGGGCGGGGCGGGTTGAAAACATTAATTTAGACTATGCAGGGCGGGGTGGGTCAAAGTCTTTGCGGGTTTGCCCCAGCCCCACCCCACCCCATTGCCATCCCTAAATATATTTTGCTTGGAGAGGCTTCTCAAATATCTCACAAACTCTTGGGTATTCATAAAGAGATTGAAATCTCAAATATCCAATAAATTCGGATATCTCTTGGGATATGTTAGAATCTTACTCTTCATGTTAACATATACTTCAAGAAGATTCACAACTCATTTTATGAACATCAAGTCCAAATTATGAAGATCAAGTCTCAATCATCATCCTACGTTCGAGAAATACGTTGCTAACGATCCTTGAATCACGAAGAAAGTTCAAAGATAAGAATCAAGGAAAGAACAAAATTGTACCCATATTGTTTTCTTATTTCTTCAGATTTTGTTTGTGGTTGATTTATTTTTCATCACTTTAAAATTTGTTGCAAATACTTAGTTATTTATGTATTAGTTATTCCACGTTTTATCTTGAATAAAATAATATTCACTCTAGTATATATCAAATGAATTGTTGAGATTTGTTGGGAAAAGGGTTCAAAACACACTTCAACTATGGACGAAATTGCCGTTACACATACCAACTTTGCGGGGGTCCTATGACATCCCTGGACTATTTTAAAGTGAAATATATGCCCCCTTAAAATGTCGCACCCGGATTTTTGTTAAAAAGTGACTGACACGTGTCTATTTCTTATAAATTTTTATTTTAACTTTTTTTAAAAATTCTTTTAAACTTTTCTTTTCTTTACTATATATTGTATTTCACATTTTCTTTATTTTTTTTCCAATTTTGCTACTGTCAAGAAGCTTGGTAGCCATGACTCCTCCTCTCATTTCTCTTTTTTCTTCTTCATTTCATTTGTCTTTTCAGTTTCTTTTCTTTTTAAATTTCATTTTTCTTGAGTTAAATTAGAAAATACAATTTTCAAATCGAAAAAGGTAAATTATTGATTGCCGGATAAATTTTTCGGCAAAAACTTTAATTTTCAATTGTAATCTCTATTATCAATCATTGTTGTTGAAGAAGTTATTTTCTTAATGATAATGATAGAAAAACGTGATAAAAAATAGCTTTAATTAAAGTGATATGAGAGAGAAGTGAAATGGATTTTGAATTGGTGGATGATTTGTAGAGCTTTGGGAGGGTAAAAATGTCGGCTATAGTGACCAACATTGTTGTTGTTAGCGACGGAAGTGTTAACGGCGGTATCGATTCCGGTGTTAGTGGCGCCGATTCCGGTATTAGCGGTGGCGTCGATGCCGATTCCAATGACAACGATGATACGATTGAGAAGATGAAAAAATAGGAAAAATAGAAAGAGAAAGAAACAAAAGTAAAGGTAAAAGAATACATATTTTATTAAAAATTATTATGAAAATAAAATTACAACATCTTTTTCTGCTCTTACTCTCTCAAAGAGAGTGTATTACACTTTCTTTGCCACCTAAGCAGTTAAAGGTATAGTAATTCTTGTTAAAAATAGTCTAGGGGTGTCATAGGACTCCTGCAAAGTTGGAGTGTGTAACAGCAATTTCGACCATAGTTGAAGTGTGTTCTGAATCCTTTTCCCAGATTTGTTTCATAGTTTTTTCCATGTTTATCCTTCATTTAATGAGTTTTTAATTTTCTAATAGAATATTTTGAGAATAATAATAAAAAGTAATAATGTATACATCTATTAATAATTCACTTAATATGGACTAAAAGAAATATATATATATATACTAGAGGGGCATAGCCCGTGCTGAGCATAGGCCCAACATAATCAGTCTATTATTCTCTATAAACAAAGTATTGTTGGAAACTATTCACTTAGAAGTGACCAATTGCAAGTATTCAACTAATTCAATTTATGTGTTTGTTCTATTAAAAGGGGTGATCTGAAAAATTAAAAACAAAATTTATCCAAACCATCAATAAAGAAAAAGACATGAAATGTTAACACAAATTAAACTACTTCAAAAGAATGAAAGAAAAGAAGAATGCTCAAGAAGTTGTGAGGAACATTATGCTTTTACTATCTATCGTTCAAATTCTAGTGGTGTCACAATTTTCACAAGGACCATCAACTCTTCAACTTTTTGTACGCATTTGATTTCCAGTGCCCAGAAATTATTGTCCGTTGTTCCTGCAAGTTATTGGAGAAAGTGTATCAACAATTGATGATAAATATCATATACTTTGTTTTGTATTTTATTTTACCAAGTAAAAAGCTCAGTAATTAATGCTACCTAAATTACTGCATTTAAGACATTGTAGCTTCTAAATCTAATAAAACAATAATGAACACTTTTAAGTAAATGAAAGATGATGGTACCAGAGAGATGGAGTAAATGAATCACGTGAAGTAAACAAATTGAAGTCAAAGTGAATGTGTCAATTACTTGGCCATTATATTGGATGATGCCAATTCTAACCAAAAAGAAATTGTTAAAAGAGTAAATTGGTAAAACTTCATAGAATATGACCTTTTTTGTCTATCTTGCCCTTTCATGTGCTCCTTCATGTCGCTTCCCTTTCCCATTTAGTCGTCCCTCTCATCCCACTTCCCGTTTTGTTGTCCCTCTCTTTCCAATACCATTTTTATCCAGCTTGATCTGGAAAGCAGGTAACTGACATATTAGTGTACTTAATTTTGGAACAAAAGCACTTAGAGAACATTAAAGTAGGTAATAAACATGAACAATACTTAGACCCTGAAGTCTACAATGATAGTTAAGTAGTAGAATGAGGAAGAGACTATGCAAATCAATAGAGGTCAAACAACAACATACCTTATCACTACCTCGTGGAGGTAGAGATACTCTTTCCGAAAGACTTGATCATTGGTCCCGATAGTTATTGTTGAGTAGTTAATCTGAACTGCAGCTTTAAGAAATCAAGACAAGATAAAATCAAAATGAACTAACCACATACATCCTGCTTAACCAAATCACTCATTCTAATACATAAATCTCTCCTGAGTAACCAAAAAAAGGGCAGATAGGGATTAAAACAAATTAAAATACCGAAATAAGATGTTACATTTCTCAAGAGTTAAAAAGAGGGACAACCAATTTAAGTAGTAGATTCATATTGATGGTGATCTACAATACAACTAAGTGTCGCAACAGCTCAAAATCTCAAGGAAAACAAATCAAGATATCCTTTCAAATTAAAGGCACTAATGAAAGTGTGACAGATATTCTCGTGACTGATGTGCTAATTTATGGAAAAATCAATTCCACATGCTTTGTCTCAGCAAAACGCCATGTGCACAAGGAAAAATATATTATAACCACACGTTTCTTGTTACCGATAAAGATGACTTATGAGAAAACCAGTTATTGAGAGAATTTGAAAAACAATAGGATAAGAAACTACCCTTCCGTTTACTTTCTCAAACACTTAATAAGGTTTCCGTTTTTTTCCAACATTCTTGCAGAGTTGATTGTGGAGATCAGCAAATTCACCCATTTGACCATTATCACTTGTAGACGCACTGAAATGATAGAGAGCTTCACATCAATGAAAACCCCTTCTTTTTATATCTATCTGAACTGATTAAACCTGTGGCACAACAAATGAGAACCAAGCTTTTCAATAATCAAAGGAAAGAAAATTTACATCAAAGGCATGTTATATGAAGTATGTGAAATAAGGATTGTAGAAACGAAGGAGAAATGAAGATTTGATTACCACTTACCGGTCAAAGCAATTGTAGACAAATAAAGAAGAAGTGAAGATTTGATCACGGCTTACCGTTCAACTCAACTGTAGACAAACGAAGAAGAAGTGAAGATTTGATAACCATGTACCGTTCAAATCAGTTGTAGATTTCAAAACAGACAACAGAGAGAAAAAGAGAACAAAAACCAACAAAACATGAAATTTCAATTAAAAAATCAACAAATATCACTCTTGAAATTTCTATTTAAACCCTTTGATGCTAACTTCTCTTTGCTTTGCCAGAGTTCACGATACACATGGGAAAGTCGATTGTTAAATTCAAAATCTAATGAAAATAAATCTATGTCTTCAATACTCTCCATTGTTACAAAAACAAATAAATAGATACCACAAGCAAATATATACATGATAGAAAAGCATGCATTAACACATAAAAATCAAAAGAAAACGAAAATACCAAACAATTTAGAGAGATCCAAAAGAGTAACAGGAAAAAAGCTAACCTTTTGGGGCGCTAATTAGTTGAAGTTCTCAAATGACTTCTGAAAAGATCATACTTGTACCTTGTGAGAATTGCAACAAAAAACTTTATCACATATATAAATTTTTCACGGATAAGAACACATAAGTGTATCTGGAAAATACAAAACATATCAAAACTATCTGCTTTTTCAAAATATCAATATTTAAATTCAGACTTCTTTTTGGATATCCGAGGAAAAGAAATGAAAACCTCATATTTGCACCATAAGAGATCACCGAAAATAAATCCTCAAACAAAAAATAAAATAAAACAACACAATATATACATGTGTACATTGAAAGAACTTAAAAAGTATGCAAAACTGAGATTTTTACTGCATAATTGTACAAAGAAAGTCAAAGTGGTTAGATGTATGAAGATACACAATTATAAACTTTTGCAACTATATTGATGCAAAACTATGTTGAACAAATACTTAAGTTTACACGAAAGAACATCTTTATATAGGCATTTCACATATCCAAAATAAAATAACATCAGTATCTTAAACTCGGGTAATTTGTGAATTGAACTATTTCTGACGGCCTCTTATACCTGCCAATTCATCCTCATATTCATTTTTGTGAAATTAAAGTAGAAGAGACATACATGTCAAGCTGAAATGACTTGTTAATTACATACAATAGTGGATTTAGAAATTTCATCAAGGGGATTCAGAAAATAAAAATATAGTTGTTGAAATTTCAATTCTATAAACCATTGAGTCAACCTCAATCTTGTGTTTGGAGGATTCAAATTCTCCCGAACTCGACATTATCTGTGCTTCCTGAAGAATCATTGAAAGTGAGAGGTGAGCCCATGGAACATGGGCTTATAACATCTTCTACAATGTCGGGTAAGATCCAAATCTATGTTTTTACATTTCTAATGCCATTTATGATTACCTCGTAGAATTCTCTTTATTTTGTGAATGAGTTAAGTAGTTATAACATTTGCAGTCTGTAGTTGTAGTTTACTTCTCAAAAACTGTGTTGTAGTTTGATTGCAGAGTCAAAATATATGGATTAATTCTGTAAAGTTTGTTTAAGCTGCTTATGGAACTGAAAAACAACATAAGATCTATAAAATCATAGTAAACATTAATGCATGTTTGCACTCTGCTACATGACACAATCTCTAAAACTAATAGCTTGTTTGGATTGGCTTTTACTTTTTCTTTTTTTTTTAACTTATAAGCCAAAGATCATCCCTTAGAAATCCTAACTAAAAGGCATTTGGCTTATTTTTATTATTTTAGCTTAAAATCAGTGTTTATACACACTTTTTAATTTACTCAAGCACTCCAAAAATGCTTAAAAGCTATTTAGTCTTAAAATAAGTCAATCCAAAAAAAAAGAAAAAGAAGCAAGTATCAGCTATAAGAGCATGCATATGTAGAATTAGTGAATAGACCAAGCAAAGGCAAAAAGAAAATTGAAATAAAACTAAGAAAATTCTTACTTTGGTTAGTAATTGAAAGGAAAAAGTAAAGAAAAATAAAACTCAATGTCCACGAATGCCCTGGTTTAAGTAAACAATTTAAATAAACAAATAACAATGCAAAGATTCTGTAGTATTATTTTGGTTGAGTACTTGAATAGCCCCTTAAATTTGTAAGTAAAGTTTATAAAAATAATTAAATTATGACGTATTTCGATTAATTACCTGAATACATGAAAAGTATTTTTATTAGATATTTTCGATCAAAATTTTTGAAAAATTTATACACGTGTTTTTAAACACTTAATTATTATATAAATACGTTAACTAGTTAAAATATGTCAACGCATTTATTATATGTGCATTAACCTTAATAAAGTGTAAAATCTCAATTGTGTTTTAATTGATATTAATGTGTACAAATAAAGGATGCGACATATTTTATGTGATTATGTAATAAGCTTTTGAAGATACAGACAAACAAATATCAAAATTTGAGATGAATAGGAACAATCAGTGGCGGATCCAAGATTTCAATTAATGAGGTTCGAAAAACTTCTAATCTTACATTTAGGAGGTTCAAAATCAATATATTGACATAAAAAAATTTTAAAATACCTTAAATATACAACATAATTTTTTGCCGAGGGGGTTCGCAACCTCTAGGTCTGCCCCTGGGAACAATCTATAATCTATATATACATATAATTCAGGTACATCAACCGGGTGATGTAGCATGCGAAAACTTATTTATCTATTTTAAAATTTTTTAGGGAATTTTCACACAAAAATCAATTATTAAACCTACACAATGATAAAAATTCTATAGAAGTGTTTCGTACAAAATCTGCAATGTTTTAAAAATTGCAAGCTGGATACAATGTTGCAAGGTTGCGAAGGATTACATTCTATTATGATAATAATGCCATGATTGAGTTCTTTCGTTTAAATCCTAAGAGCTTCGTGCACTTTTCTATTTCACAAAAAACCCTTGCATGTTTTCTCAAACGATTCATCTTGACTTCAAATTATTGCAAGTGTTGGTTGTAGTAATGCCTCAAAATGTTTATCAGCATGACACAATATATCCCAAACAAATTTGGGAACATGAGTAGCTTACGCTATCTGAGATTGGAGGTAGCAATTAGAGGAAAATTGTCATATAGTATTGTCAAGCTCAAACGTCTATAGAACATAGATATTGGAAAGAGCTACATTGGACTTCCTTCTGGTGTTTGGGAGTCTAAACAATTGAGATATCTTCCTTTTGTTGGTGAAAATTACAAGATTATAAATTACAATTAAAAATAAAATCTTTTCAGGCTGAGGCGCGGATATCTCGCTCTCTTTAAGAAGATTTAAGCCCACTGTAGCAAAAGTTTTTCACCGATCCAGCTGTAGTCCTTCTTGACTTGTCCCCTCCAGAATATAACAACCTAAACACAAAGTATAACTCAACAAATTCTGGACAAGAGTGTGGAGTCCAAAGCTCCACAAAAAGAACACCTCCCTTCAACTAATAAGAACTCTTTCTTTTTACTAACTTTTATGCAATCTCTATTTTCTTATGTTCTCAGCAACGTTTATTTTCATCGAAATAATGAACAATTAAGTCCAAGATGAAATGCACATAAAGAGAGGATAGTAATGCCACATATGTCACTTAAAACAATATGTAAGAAACTGCCACTAACGGACACAGTGGCTATGCACAAAAAAAATGCATATTCTTAAATTATTAAAAATGCCACACTAACATATATGTAATTTACAAGCGTCTAAGTACAGTTACTTTTCTATAAGCCCAAAGGCAAAAGGGCTCATTACCTCCCTGAAGTTTGATTGAAGCTTTTTATGTAGTGTACACTTAAACTATAACCCGTTCTAAATACCCCCTGAACTTCTTTATTCATCCGTCGCGTGAACTTTTATTGTTCACCTGGCATAGAAATTGACTACAAACTCTAGCAGGCGCGTGAGGAAGTAAAATATCTACCACATCACAAAGCTCCAACGGTAAAAACATAAAAATCTCCATTTTTCATTAATTTTTGGCCTCTTTTCAGAACACTCTCTCTATTCTCTAACTATTTATTCTCCCCAAACCCTTTTTCCTTTTCAAATTTCAGAAATTTCTTTTTCGTTTTTTCCTTCTCCATCTTTGCCTTTTAAAATTGAATTTGCTAAATTCATGAATTATAATAGGAGACTTGTTTGTTTATGTGGGACTCCTGATCCAATTCTGAGAATTTCATAGACAGATGACAATCCTGGACATAGATTTCTCGGTTGTAGGCACTATGGGGTATGTATTATTTCATAATTTTTTTCTTTTAATTTGTTATTATGTAATTTTTTTAACTTTGATTTTATGGAATGCAGTCCTTATTTCGAAATCCTTGTAAGTTTTTCGATTGGTATGATCCAGAATTTCTCAATCAGGCGAATGTTGTGATTTTGGGTCTGTTGAAGAAGACCAACAAACAACAAAAACAGCTGAAGTGTAGAAGGATGTTAAAACTAATTTTGTGCATTAGTTTGATATGTAATGTGATATTGTTCTTTTATTTAGTGTGTCGTTGACTCGTCATTAGTGATGTACGGACTGAAGGTGTTATTAACGTAAGGACTTAAGGTAATTGTTTGGTTTGGTGTATTGTTATAGCTAGATGACTAGTGATGTATGTTTCCGCTGATATATATATGTTGGTGTATGTTCAATTAACTTGTCCTTTTTTCATAAAACTGCAACTAGATGGAATAGGTAATATGTAAGAAACACACAAAGATGTAGTGATAACAACAAAGGAAATAATGACATAAAGGCAAAACATAAATAGCGCTTTCTTGATCATTAAACACAAACATCATAGTGATTCATTGTTTCACCCAACAACCACCAATACACAAAACAGTCACTAATTTAAGTTTGGTTGAACAACTACACAACCATCAAAACACAAAACAATCACTAATTTAAGTTTGGTCGAACAACCACACAACCACCAAAATACAAAACAACCACAAGTACTAAATATACCAAAAGTACATTAACAACCACCAACCACACATATTATCTATGAAGTTTTCTTTGAGGGAGATTTTCCCTTGGCTTGTGCCCTTGTCTGAATTCCAACAGCTTTTGATCTGGTTTGAATACGATTCATAACACTTTGGACTTGAAGTTCTCTTTGAGTAATGGCCTGTTTGCCTTTCCACTTCAGTACCTTGGTAGGTTTATAACCAATATCACCTGTCACATGTGCAGAACTCACCACATCAGTATTAACCCTCCTACTGCTAGCCAATCCTTGCTGAAACATTAACAACTTAGTTATTTTTAGACTCACATTTAAAAATATAATTTTGACAATGTTAAAAGACACTTACATTAATACAAGTATATCCAGTATTAGAAACAAATATACCTTGTCCCACAACTCTTGCCCTCTTCTTGTAACCACTTCTTGCACCTCTTCTTGTACAAGTATTGTTGCTGCTTGCTCTTTCATATTGACCTCTACCCCTCTTTTTTCCAATGGAGGACTATTGTGAGCAGAAAAAGAATAAAACAAGAGACTAAATTAATTAGGAACCTAATCTAATTTATAAAAGTCTAAGCAAATTAATGTGATTATACCTCTTGAGTGGGTGTTGGTGTAGACTTAGGTTTAGGATTTTTTGGACAATTTCTCTTGTTATGATTTGCTCCTCTGCAGATTGAACATGTCATAATTGTCCCCAGTTTTGGTACCTTCCCAGCTTTTCTCACTTCACCAATTTCTCTTCTTCTGTTCTTTGGTGGCCTACCAGGCATTTTTCTTACCTCAGGTAGTTCAACTATTGGATTTCTACCTTCAGGCCACACTTTCATGTTTGGGACTGGTTGAATAAAATGAGAATATGTCTCCTTTTTATACCAGCTTGAAATTGCTTGTGATGCATCCATGTTCAAGTGGTTCATTGCTGCTATACCATGTGCACATGGAATACCTTTTAATTCGCAAGAACTGCAACTACATCTCTGTTGACCCAAGTTCACAGTATGCTTGTATGCCCCTTCTAACACTTCAAATCCTTCATCACCATTCCAATCAATGTTGCACTGCATTGATCTTTCTACATTGGCATTGAATACCATCATTGCCATTGGAGATATTTCATCTGTCCAAGAATCAGCAAATGCTTTTGACTTACTCAACCTACTCATCACCTTAAGTCTAATTTCTTCCAACATAGAAACAATAGTCTTGTTTCTAGGTCCCAAGATCCAAGCATTGAAACTCTCTGCCATGTTGTTATCTATACTATCACATTTGGAAAAGGTCTGAAAAAAGATTTGCACCATCTCTCCTTATTGTATTTGATAAGGTCTTGAACTATACCTTTTTCCAGCTTGGCTAAACCATTTAAATTGTGCCTCAAAAGTGGCTCTAGCACAAGCCCAGAATTTCTTCCTTCTCTCTATGCCTCTCCAATTTTGTGACCAATTAGCTAATATATGTCTAGCACACATTCTGTGCTCACATTTTGGAAATACTTCATCTGCAGCAGCTAATAGCCCCTGTAGTTGCCAAATAAAATAATAAAGATAGTTAAATTTTGCTCAAATGCAAATTAAATTAAAGACAAATAAAAAAGAAATTGAGTTACCTTTTGTATATCACTAATGATAGTGATCTGGGAACCATCTCCTAAATTAAGATCATCTTGCAGAATGGTCATGAACCATTTCCATGTGGCCTTACTATCAGTACCAATTACTGCCCCATGCTATTGGATACATTTGATTGTTTGCATCCTTAACAACAGCTATCAAAAGTTGACCTTTGCAAATTCCTTTTAAAAAACACCCATCCAGTCCTATACATCTTCTGCATCCTTGTTGGAAACCTTTTTTCATAGCATCAAAACATATATAAAAGGAGTGAAACTGTTTCATCCCATTTTCTGAATCTGTAAGCTTCACAACACAAGTGCTACCAGGATTTGTTTGGAGTAGCACATCCTTGTAGTCTAGGATTATGTTAAATTCTGCCACATGGTCCCACATAACTTCCTGTAAAAATACTTTTCTTGTTTTTAAACAAATTGTCTTGCCTACATAAACATTCAACTCTTTCCTCACCCAATCTTGTATTTCCCACCCTTTTATACTAGGTTGAGAAATAAGCCTATATTTTAGATACTTAGATAAAAACTTTGAATTACATAGGAAATTATTGTTGGTCCTGGTACATTTGTGCCTTGGGTTGTAGGTCTTGATAGTGAAGTTCTCACTCCTCCCTTCCTTGCTTGCATACAACAGCCATGGAAAACCACTTTTACACTTGACTCTTACTCTGGTACTCTCATTTACATACTTGTCTAACTCAACCCCCTTCTTTATAGCATATTTTGTAACTGCCTCCCTAAATTCCTTTACACTTTCAAATACCAAACCACACTGCCATATTAACACATCACAAGTAGAATCATATATCACTCTATTACTCTTCTTTCTCCCCGTTAAATTCCCTCCTTCAAGTTCATCATCAGAAACAGGCAGTAACTCATCATCACTTTGAAAACTATCACAATTAGAGCTGTTATAGTATGGCTCATCCTCTGTTAGCTTACCCTTGAAATTTTTTTTGCCTTTTTCAATATCTTCATACCCTTCATCAAGTCTAACTTCACCTAAAAAACCTTTTGTTTTTTCCTTCTTTTTTTTCCTCCTATTTTCTCTTAACTTTCTCACATCTTCCTTCACAATCCTGAACTCCTCATGCACATCACTTCCACAGTCAATAGATTGGTTAGAACAAATAGAATCATTGTCTATATCTTGCTCTACATTTTCTTAGGCACTTGGTTCAACTTCTTCTGGAACAGAAGGTTCAGTTTCTTGTTGAACAGAAGGTTGAGTATCTTGTTGGACAGAAGGTTCAACTTCTTCTTCAGAATAAGTCCAATCTCTTGAAGAATAACCATCATTAGTTTCTTGTTGGACACCTGCAACCCCTTCATTCTCAACTCTTTGACTAGATGGAAAGGTAGAAGAAGAACCTAACCCTAGATCTTGATTTTTTGCTTGTGATGTTAAAGAACCATCAAATTCTCCAAGTACATTAAAAGACTCACCAACTTGACTTAAAAATTGACTAATTTGGCCTTCAGTGGGACCCACATCCTCCATAATAGAGTCATGACACACATAAATATCTATTGTGTCCCCATCATGCAAAAACAGTGCAATATCACAAATGTCCATGTCATTTTTCAATTCAACCAGATCACCCCCTAGAGATGAAACTGCATAATTTTTCCTAACTTACTAATCCCAAAAGACTTAGCATAATCTGCAAGTTCAAGAATTGACAAATGATCTTCATCCACATTAGACACATATTCAGCTTCCCCCAACATATATTAGATCTACCTCACTCACCAAAATACCCCCAAATTTGAACCTTAGATTGAGGTACTTAGTAGCCATAGTGTAAACCTATAACCACAATAACAATCAATCATATAACAACACCAAAACAGAGGCAGAATCTAAAATATTAATTTTACTCATAAGCATACAATTATACAAGGAAATTTACATAAAATTCTAATATTTAACAATACCAAAACATAATAGATGAATTAGAACCTTAAAAATCCCTAAAATATTAATTTTACTCACAAGCATACAAATATACATAAGGAAATTACAAAAAACCCCAACATTAAACAATACCAAAAGAGAATATTGAAATCGGAACCTGGAAGCTTGATTTTACTAAAAGGCCTTAATTTTTTGAACTAATTACTAGAAACCCTAATACTCATACATGCATAACCTGAACAAGTTCATAATAATACATTCAGTAAGTAAAAACTCTAGTTGAAAACTATCAAATCCCTAATCGGAAGCTCAATCAAAAACTATGGCAAACCCTAGTTGAAAATATGGCGAAACCCTAAACGAAAAATATGAAAAAATATAAATGAAAAAGTAAAGAAAACAAACAATAACACATTATAAGAGTGGATAATCAATTACTTGGTAAGAATTTCAGGCAAGATCGAAAGAAAATCAACCAAACGCTTCACGAAATCGAGCAAGAGCTTCACGTCTAAGAACTACAACTGACCCAAATCGAGCAAGAGTTTCACGAAAACCTCCGTTGATTACACTTCTTAGTGAGCCAAAATGTTTAAAATCTGCCCTTTACTTCGTCGATTTTCCTCTGTTAGAGAGAAGATACTTCGTCGATTTTCCACTGTTAGAGAGAAGATTAGTTTTTGAGAAGTGAGAAGTTTTGACTATTATTTATCTAGGTGGGCTATTATTTATCCAACTGAAAATACACATTAGCTATTTTTCCAACATGTCGTGCGCGTGTAGACACGATTGGTGGAGGTGGACAAAAAAGGTTCACGCGACGGATTAATAAAGAAGTTCAGGGGGGTATTTAGAATGGGTTATAGTTTAGGTGTACACTACATAAAAAACTTCAACTTCAGGGGGGTAATGAGCCCTTTTGCCTAAGCCCAAGCATGTACTCATTGCCCCCTAATTATCTACAAACTTTGATGTGGATGGAGGATAATATTTTTGAATCGAGATTGTTACACCGATTGATCAATTTAAGAAAACTGGGTATAATAAAAGTATTTGATTCTACTGTTAAGATATTATCAGCATTGAGCCCTGTGCCAAATGCGTTGGAGGTTCTGAAGCTCAGATTTTCCCGGGACACGAATGAGCAAATAAACTTATCGTCCTATCCAAATATTGTGAAGCTGCATATGTATGTTTTAGAACCAATAATGCCCTTGAACATTGAAGCATTCCCTTATAACTTCGAGATTTGTAACTTGAAGTCACTATAGTGCTATAAAACATTGTATTTATCGGGAGAAGAAACTCCATATTTTCGAGCACATTTTCTCGAATTATATTGGACAAATTATATTTTTCACAAGAATATATAATGGATGGAAAAATTATGCAATACAACTATATTAATGTAAAATCTATATATATCATCGCAAATTTGGGATACTAATGTGAAATTTCATTCTCATCAACAAAATCATAGCTCTTGATTGAATGTTTTTCAACTTATCCATTCATTCTTTTCTATGAAACCAAGAACCTCTGGTAATTGTCAATGACTATTCTCACCTAGATCCAATATTAAGACTCGGAGATTAGCAATTACTTAGATTACTTAATTGACTGATTAATTAAATCGTGATATCTTGAATTGTGTGATATGATTCTATTTTTTCTTATTTAGGAAGTAAGATTGTTCCGTCTTAAATGATTCATGTGTCATGTATTTTGTTGAATAATTCTTGTGTGTTCTCTAGTATTTGTCCAGATAGTCTTTCAATGTTAGTTTTAATTATATTTGATTGGAAAGATGACGTGTGGCCTTTTTTATGATTTTTGAAAGCCTCTTTATCTATTTTAAACTCCTACCATTGCACAAATATTACCACTAGTCAACCCCATTAAATCTAGAAATCTTTTATTTGACTACCACATTACAAGTTTAAACCTGCTATTAAAAAATGATTGAGAAATTTTAATTTTTTTTTTTCTATTCCTCAAAATTGGTGAAGATGAACACCCAACTTTAAATGAATTTCAAAGCAACATATACACACGTACGTACATGCTAGAATAATGTATGACGAATATAGATCTATGAAAGTAAATGAAGAAATAGTTACTCCTCAAACTTCTAAAGCTAGAAAAGATATGGAGCGCTTCCCCCTTAATGGGTCCTACACAACGTGAATTCAAATTAGTCGGACTCCAAAATGAATTCTGAACATCGAATAAGAAACTCAAAAAAAAGAAACTATGTTTTGACAATAAAAAGGATCTACGTGTATTATTAGTTTTTATTGAAAGTGTGTGTGCATGTGAGTGTTCCTTGTATTATTAGCTGTCTTTTCACCACTAACATGCATAAACTTCGTTCTTATTGTGGTCCCTTCATCCTTATTTTGAGTTCGAGTTTTAAATATAAAAAAAATTTGCTAAAAAATTGATTTCCCCTTAAACATGTCTTACACAATGTAAAACTAAATTTTAGTCAAATATGAATATTGAATACCACGTGAAAAACAAAAAACAATTTTAAACCTAGAGACGAAGTAATCAAATCAACTCATTATTTTATATATATAATGAGTTGAAAATGCAAAATGCTTGCACGTATCGAAAACTAGCGGCTTCAGTACACAGTTTAATAATTGTACTCCAAGAAGATGTCAAGAGTGTAATCCAACGTGATCAAGTGTAAACATTCATACAATCTTCATTGTCATGCATCTTATTTATTATTTAATTTAAGTAAATCAAATTATATATATATATATATATATTAGTTTTATTTCTCGAAAAGCTACATTATGAGAAAATAACAAAACTATCCCTTCAATTAGAGAAAAGCTTAAGACCATTTATTAAATATACTACTAAGTAGTTTTGATCATTTAAATGAAGCAAACGAAATGTTTAAGTATCGTCAAATATTTATCAAATTTTAATTGTTAATTTTAGAAGAAGAAAAAAAAGATCTAATGGGAACTCACAATTGGAAGTGAAGATATGCAGTTATTTTTGGTTCATTTCTGATATCTGATACAATTTTTTTTGTATTTAATGAGACTTTTCTAATGTTTTTGGTTAAAATGTTTTGACAATTTCGATCTTCATAGATTATTAAATATTTGACAGATACTAAAATATATATTAAGTACTTTTGAAAAACTTAAAAAATTTAAACTACATAAATACATTGAAAAACTATTTTAAACCTACCAAAATTAAAAGACCATGTGATTATCTTCTTACATTATTGTCTCTTCTCCGAGTTGTTGAAGGTATAAATGTTACAAGTAATACCCACAATAATTTAAAATCAACTAATATAATTATAGAAAATATTAGTAAAGACAGCTTTATTGCAAACCACAGAGAAATAAAGAAAAATAAAACAAATTGGACCAAAATTAATTAAATAATTAGAAGTTGTGAGTGTTTTTTTATTTTATTTATTATATTTTATTTTAAAGGGAAAGAAATGCAGAATTTCAAGGATAGAGAAGTCATCGAAGCATTGTGTCTTGTTTTATGCAGACAAGTAGGAATCTGAATTTCTGTTGGTTCCAACGGTTAGTCATCCATTGGAACCAAAGGAATTCTTTCTAAATTTTTAATTTTTTCATTTTTCGAATAATTAATCATAATAATGATGATGATGGTGGTGGTGATTTTTATTTATTAATCTTGAAATTTGCAACTTTCGATTTCATCAAAAGGTATGATCTTGAAATTTCATTCTTGAAATCAATGTCAATTTTCATTTTCTGGGGTTTTATGTTTTTGTATGCAAATTTTTGTGTTGTGGGTCAATTTTAATTTTTACATTTGTGGGCATTATTGATTTTGTTTTATGGTTTTTTGGGTTTTCAGGGTGTATTGTTAAATTGATGATATTGATTAGAAGATTCATATAACCGACCCCAATTAGTTGCATTTGTTGTTGTTTGGGTGATTAGACAAGTGCTGATTGGTTTGGTTTACTGGAAATGTAATGTGATTTGGGAGACTTAAATTTGTTTTGTGGGCAATGGCTGCTGGAGGGATTTCATCTGGTAAACAGAGAAATCCGCGGGGATTTATGACAGTCTTGTCTTCTGCGGCATGTGAATGGTTTTTGATGTTTATGTTGTTTATAGATGCTGCATTGGCGTATTTCATTGCTAAATTTGCGAGTTACTATGGGTTGAAAACACCGTGTATGTTGTGTTCGAGGTTTAATCATATACTTGGTGATAAGAAAAGTGGATGTTATGGGAGTCATCTTTGTAGGAACCATAAAGAGGATGTATCATTTCAAGTGTTTTGTCATATTCATGGTAATCTTGCTGATGTTCGTGCTATGTGTGAAGAATGTCTTGTATCATTTGCTACTGAGAACATACTTATTAAAGAGTCGGATAACTTGATGATTGATAAATTGGGGAATAAGAGTTTTATACCTAGTTCTCCTGGCCCATGGAACTGTTCTTGTTGTCAGAAGACGTGGAGGGCTCGATCAAGTGCTCAAAGATTGCTCCAGCTAACTTCAGTTGGTTTTGGAGCTTCTAAGGCTAATGTCAAGCCTCCTCTACCACGAGCACCAGGTCGTAGCCGTTTCAGCCGACGTGATAGCTTTAAGAAGATCAGGGATAAAATTTCTGGGCCAGAGTCACCTAGGACAAGGGTTTCTGCTCTTGATCCTTTATCACATGTTGGATATACAGAGTTGAAGATCACTTCAGATTCTGAGTCAGAAATCCAGATGTCTGATGATGAGGATGGATGTTCTGCTACTCGTGGCAAAAATGATTCTAGATCGGAAGATAATGTTCGCCATGGCAAAGGTATAACGCAGGAATTAGGAACTGATCAGCCTCGCCAGTCTTCTGAATCCAAGCCTTATCATCTGGATCGGCCAAGGCAGCTGGCTGGCAGCTCGGGCAAAACTGTGAGCTTTCAGGCATCTGATGATTTTGTTGGGCATGGCTTAGCAGAACTTGACTGGGAAAATCTTTCTCCTAAGACCGGTGCTTCTGTATTGCCAGAGTTCATTTCATCATATAATGTTGCCCACGCATCCAACCCTTTAGAAGATCATCACACGTCACGAGAGAGTTTAACGTCCAATGTTTTTCTCCCTCGTATCTCAGACCTCTCTGCACTTTCGGAGCTCATATCAGTGACCAAGACACCTTCTTTATCCAGTATTAACATCCATGAGACGGGTAAACTGATCTTTCTCTTTGATTGATGCGTCTTATACACTTGTTTGTTCTGTATATGCAAATTATATTTACCTGTAGAGTTATTCCAAGAAAAGCAGTTGAATTCCTATTTTTCATTTGTTTTGTCTTTTATAAAATGATTTTGTAGATTTGACGGAAGCAAATGATGAAGGAAACAAATTAACTGAGAAGAATGATGCAAAAGCTCCAGTTCATTTAGATGACAGTACTCCATCTGTATCAAACGAAAAAAATCAAGCTGATATATCTGTTGTGAGTAATGGAGGGAGAAAAGTATCAGATAGGCTTGGAAAACCAAGTGCAATTTGTGATTCTGCAAATGCTGGAGAGGGTATGAAGTTGATTCCACAACTTTCTACTTCTGTGATGGATGAATTGCAAACTGCAAGTCTTAGGAATCATGATAGGCTTGAAGAAGCAAAAGCAATTAGTGATTCTGCAAATGCTGGAGAAGGTATGAAGTCGATTCCACAACTTGCTACTTCTGTGACGGATGAATCGCAAACTGCAAGTCTTAGGAATCATGATCGGCTTGGAGAACCAAGTGCAATTAGTGATTCTGTAAATGCTGGAGAAGGTATGAAGTCGCTTCCACAACTTTCTACTTCTGTGACGGATGAATCGCAAACTGCAAGTCTTAGAAATCATGATAGGCTTGGAGAAGCAAAAGCAATTAGTGATTCTGCAAATGCTGGAGAAGGTATGAAGTCGCTTCCACAACTTTCTACTTCTGTGACGGATGAATCGCAAACTGCAAGTCTTAGGAATCACGATGGGCTTGGAGAACCAAGTGCAGCAATTATTGATTCTGTAAATGCTGGAGAAGATATGAAGTCGCTTCCCCAACTTTCTACTTCTGTGGTGGATGAATCACAAACTGCAAGTTTTAGGAATCATGATCATGGTGATGACCGCCAAAGAAGTGATGCTTCTAGCTCTGACGGGGTACATGTGGTTCAAACATCTACCATCATGGGGAGAGATGATTCTGGTAATGAATCAGCAGATGGACTCAGCATCAGTGATATTGAGGGCGAGAGTATTGTTGATAGGTTGAAACGACAGATTGAACATGATCAGAGATACGTAAATTCTCTATACAAGGAACTGGAAGAAGAAAGGAGTGCATCAGCCATTGCCACTAATCAGGCAATGGCCATGATCACTAGGTTGCAAGAGGAGAAGGCATCACTTCATATGGAGGCCTTGCAGTATTTAAGAATGATGGAAGAGCAAGCCGAGTATGATATGGAGGCACTAGAAAGGGCTAACGATCAACTTGCTGAAAGGGAGAAAGAGTTGCAAGATCTGGAAGAAGAGTTATTATCATATAGGAATAATATTCCAGATGAATCATCAGAAGAGGATCCACAAAAGGAAAACAAAAACCTGAAAGAAGAAAATGTAATAAATGAGAATCATAGTTTAGAACATGTCGAAAACAAGCTCAGTGGCAGTTCAGATTCGAAAACTATTAAAGTATCGAAAATCTGTGATAAACCTAGACAGTTTAATGATTCAATATGTAACTTCGAGGATGAAAAGCTATGTATTTCAAAACATCTGGAGAACTTGGAGAAAAAGCTTTTTCAAATTTCTGGCAGAAAGGCCTCAGATAATGTTCCTTGTAACGGATGTTCAGAAAGGATAAAGAAAGATGTTGATAATCAAGTTAAGAAACAAAATGATGATGGGGGAAGTATTAATTCCCAACAGGAGGAGGAGATTTCTTCATCCACGTGCAATGATTTTTCTAAATTAAATGGAGATTCCATTGACAAGCCTGCTGCTTTAGACGTGGAAAATGCCATTGTTAGTGAAAAGAAAAACCATTTAGACAATAATCATAGTAAGCTTTCCTCTCTTGGAGGTGAAGTTGATGGGGCTTCTATAGGAAATGAAATATCAGAGCTTAGTGGGAGGTTACAAGCACTTGAGGATGACTGTAAATTCCTCATGCATGCCTTTAACTCGCTCCAGAATGGCCATGAAGGAATACAGCTTATTCAGGAAATAGCTCATCAGCTGCAAGAAATACGGAAAATCGATTTTGACAAGTGATGACTATCTCTAAACTTTGAAATTTCAAGTTTTACAATGACAAGGTAAGCTTTTATTTAAATGACCAACATTCTAGTTATCCTGATCTTGATGTGCAAAGATTCTTTGTTTACATTTATTATTGAATATTATGCTGAGGAATAAGGATTTAGTGAGAATATTTTCATTGATGACTTCTTTATAAGCAAGATTACTCATAAGATTGTAATACTCATTATACTTGAAATCAAATACTATATTTGTTACTCAAAAAACAAAACAAAAAATGAGGTTCCTAGTAATGCAGAGTTGGCAGAACGATATTTGCTTAGATAACAAGGACGAAAAGAAGTTCCATTTTTTGTTCTTTTTTTTTTCGGGGGTAGGGTGATAGGGGACAAATCTGTCAACTGGTACTCATATGCGACCGATAAAAATATCTATTTCTTGCTCCTTGACCATTTTAATCTGCTCTATGCTTTACGGAACTTTTGAAAAATAAATTTTGACTATTAGAGACTAGGTGTAGACAAATCATGATGTTGCATGCAGTTGTATTTCTAAATTGAAGCCTGTAGTTGGATTGCAGCCATCTAACTATGTTTACTTTCAATATAGTTCAATAGCTGGATAAACATGAGGAGCTAAGATAGATGCTTCAACTGTAAATGGCCCCCGGACTTTACATCCTATTGCACTTGAAGATGTTGCTCTTTTTTGTTTATTGTGATCTATGGATATGTACCTTAAAAGCTATCAAAATTTTACTATTCTGGGGCTTTAAATATATATTACCATGTTTTATTTTCTACGTGATTCGTATTGTTCTACTTTGATTAATTTTTTTACCTCTTTTGTGGGAAGATTTTCCAGCTGAGACTTTCAAAGAGATGCATGCCAGAATGGAAGCTGTAGCGAGAAGCCCAGCTGCATCATTATTTACAGCTTATAGTTGGAAAGGAGAAGCTCATGACGCCAAAGAAATAGTTTTGATGATCAAGAATTGGTCTAAACTACTGCTTTTAAGGTCTTGTTGTCCTCTTAAATTGGTTTTGTTGAAAAGTTACAGCTCATCCTTTTGTTTTTGTTTCATTTTCCTGGTTTTGGGTCCTTTTTCACAATTTTGTTAGTCGTTAATGTGATCGTGTGGTGCGAGATTTTGGTGTATTGCGTGTATATCTTTTTCATGGTTGGGCTTTGTTGCCAGGTTTCACAACTGTAAATGCAGATAGGTTCTTCAAAGGACTTCCAAATTTGCTTCTACTCCTGACTGCCTCTCTGTTGTTTCTTTCCTTCTTTCTTCACTTTCTTTTACCTTATGTATAATCAAAATGAACTGTGACCCCCCATGTCAACGGGTGCGTGTCGGATTCTCCAAAAATACATTTGGCGCAACTTCCGTTTCAGCCAAGGTTCAATCTTAATGATTCTCCATAATACAACTAGGGTGGGAGGAATATAATCTGACCCTAACTGCAAGGGCGGATCTGTGTAGACCGGAGGGGTGACATGCCACCCAGTGGTCTCGGTTGACATTCTGTATATACATGTGTATTTATATATATATATATATTATAATGAAATGTATAAATATTACGTGTGACACCCTTAGAAACAATGAGCCTTGTGGTTAAAGCTCAGGTTTACTCCCTTTAAGGAGGCAAGTTCGAGCCCTTAAAACTTTTATTATCATGCCAAAAATAAATTTTGTAAGCAAATTTGCTAATAAATATTAAGTAGTGTCATGTATTTAGTAAAATAGTTGTGATGTGCGCATGTTGATTTAGGCATCATGTTTTTAGAAGAAGAAACTTAACTATACATTTTTTCTTAAAGGTAATGAATGTCATTTCTGTTATAGATAGAATGCATTTATAGAGAAGTGGAATATAACATGAAAAATGATTCTGAAGAAAATCAGGTTGTTCTAGTGAAATACCGTTATAACAAAGAGAAATTTGATTGTAATATTAAAAAGATTAGAATTATAATTTTTTATTAATAAATTTCAAATCCAGTACTCAATTCAAATTTCTTCTTTTATATTGCTCAATATTCAAATTTCTGCTTCAACATCACTTGTGTATCAATATTGAAGATCAACTTGCAATTGCTTCCATCAAGCTTTTTTGCAATTGGCTAAATGGCCAAAAGTCACAAACATAAAGTAATTCCCCATGTCATCATGATACTAATTCATTGCATTTTCTTCTTGACTCCCTCATGCTACCTTAATCTCTAAGTATATACAAAGAATTAAAGATAAAAAAAATGGTGTTTTAAGTCATCAAAACTTTGAATTCTGTTTAAACAAATCCCAAAGTTTTATGACCTGCGTAATTGCCTACCTACTTTCTTACCTAGGTTGGAGTTTATAGATAACTATCAAATGTTGGCTGTCTAGATTTGTACTAATTATTAAGTTACAATAAGGTGTCTGTCTCATCGTCGTGTCTGCTGACTTCAAAGACAATACTGGAATTCATAAAAGGTGGCGAGTTAAACAATTTCATCGAAAAATCATACTATATATATATATAGCAAATTATAAGATGTATATAGGTTACATATTATTTTTCATATACATATATTAAATCTTGAATATCCTTAACAATTTTTTTGATTTTGCCCCTTAATGATTGTTGTATTTATAATTGTATAGTTAGTATTTTTTCCTGCGTTATACAAATAAATTAGGATATTCTATTTAATAATTTTAGGTGCAACCACCATTCTCATTTCTCAAGAGTATCACAAAGCAAAGAAATAAATCACCAAGCTTTCCTCGATCTATATTTGTAAATTTTTGTGGGGAAAAAGCCAATAAACAGAAATTGAAAATTATTATTTCTAAAAATTGCTTTGACGATTTGATAATGCTATATTTGATATATTTTCTAATATTTTGTTTGAAGGTTTAGGACATAAGATTTAAGATTTAGAATGATCAAAATTTTACAAAAGGAAAAAAATACTCTTTTTAGAAAATGTTTTCCTTCTTTCTTGAAAGTTCAACAATCTCAGTTTAAAGTGACCAAAACTTTAAATAAACAAAAACAAAAAAAGATGAGACAAAAATATTTCTTTAAAACTAGGGAACTAATGTGTCTCCCTTCTGTGACATCTCATTTTGTTTCAAATCCAGAGAATAAAAATTCAAAGTAGTAATATATAGTTTGTTGCTGAATATATCACAAATTATTGTTAGAAAAATAAAATGACAATTTTTTTGCTTTCTTTAAAGAGATTTAAGCTCATTGTGGTTTAATTTTCACTGATTCAATAATATACTCTCGATTTGTCTCCTTCAACATATAATTACTTTTTTTTGTACCATGAATAAGTTGGGGACTTAAAATATTTTTCTTTATCTCAACTCACTTTTTTACTACACAAATTTTAAAATATAAACATAATATAAATTTTATACATGTAGGATTTTTTTTTCAAACAGATAAATGTCAAAAATGTAAATAATCATTTTAGGAATAGTAAGACAATTAGTAAAAGATAATGAGAAGAACATGCCTCTATGATTACATGAGTTAGAAAGAATTATGGTACAATTTTCAGTATTTTAGTAGTTAAAAATTTGCTGATAATAGATTGTTTTAAATAATTCAAAGTCAGTATTATTACGTACTACTATTTATATAAGAAGTGATATTATTGAATATCCAGATTTGGCATTCCCTAGCATAATAGACTTAGATATTGGGCCCCCTTAGCACATGCAATATCCTACTATAACATATGAAGTAATTAATGACGTCTATTATCAGCCCCAAATGTTCAACTTGAAATAGAAATTATAAATAAATATTTGTGAATTTTATATATATATTATTGTGACTACAGTATGAACTCCATGCTGGCTAGTTAGTCAACCTTTTCATATTGAAAAAGAGAAAATAGCATAAATGACCCCTAACCTACTAGTGGATTCTCAACTATACATTTATACTATACGGAGGTTCTATTACACTCTTGAATTACTTTAAAGTAGAATAAATAACACCCTAAGTGTTGAGTTGGCATAGAGAGTACATTTCATATATACAAATCATAACACTTTCATCTCCGATGGACTGATGGTGCTGACAACGGCGACGAAATAATCGACAGAGAAGAGGAGCCAAAGAACTAAGAAAGATGAATTTTCCGACAACTTTTTAATCTCTTCTTTCTTCCAATTTTCTTCATAGTTTACCTCACTTTCATCTTTTTCATATATACAAATCAATCTTTCGAGATGCCCAAAAACAAACATTAGATCTGTAATTTTATTTATACACAGAAATAAAACAAATTCAATTCTTTGTTCATTTTCGATAGAAATGTTGATTTTTTTTCTTCAACCCGTTTAATCAATTTGTATTTTCAACAATATTCATTAACGATTTTTGTTCAGATTTATCATTAGAAAAAGATTCTTGATAATATTTTTCAAAAATCTAACCTTTTTGCATTTTTAGCTATCACTAGAAGAAGCTTTAATATTGTTTTAATGGTGAAAAAACAATGAAGAGTAATAAAAAGAAGAAGAAGAATGAGAAAGAATGAGAAAGAAAGTAAATAAAAAATAAATTTAAATAGAAAATACACCTGTTAAATATGGGTTGCTGTGCGTGTTTCACTTCACACAATGAATCTGGGTATAACATTTTAGGGTGAAATTAATTCCATTTTGAAATAGTCCAAGGGATAATAGAACCCCGAAGTATTAGTGTGTAGTTGGAAATCCGATAATAAATTAAGGGGGCATTTGACTATTTTCTCTATTGAAAAATACAAATATTAAAAGAAGACGAGAGGTTGTCATATAATTTGTCTGCTTAAAGAAATGTTTTTTTTTTAATTTTAACTCTTTTAATATATTTAAGGTTACAAAATTTACATATTTTTAATTTAAATTATAATTTTTTTTAAAAATTTCACTTTATAAAATTTTGAACCAAATTCGAAAAAAACAAATAAGTTAGAAATGGAGGGGACTATCAAAAAAGATAGGTTGCGGGAAAAGTGATTTGTCTTACCAGTTTTCTTCTGTTCTACATAAAAAATTACCGGTTTCAATTATTTTCCAATATAAAATATAAATTATAAGATAATGATATGTTAGAATTCTATCTTTACAAATATACAGTGCGACTATCTCTAACAAATAGATAGACTGTTTTAATTAGTCTCTTCGTATAAAACGGGTGTTAAATGAACAAATTGAGTTGAATTTGGATAGTTTAAAATAAGTTGAGTTAATAAATAGGTAAATTATTGACTTATCTAAAAATTATTTGAACTAAAATGAATTGTACTTAAATGAGCTAAAAAAAAATGTATCATGATTCAATCCGTCTAATTTTTAATAAATTTTTATGTAGGTTTTTTTTTTTAATACCTTATAAAACTATTATGTTTCTTTATTAGGGATGCTAAGAAGAAAGCAGGGGCAGACTAATATTTAATAAGATAACCATTATTTCTTATCATATATCCAATATTTAAAATTATAACTTGGTATTTCATGTCACATAATTAATTTGCTGTTTCATGTGATATATTAAAGACATTACTAAATGGAGAAATTACGTAATTATATTACTTAAGATAACATAATCGCTAAAAATTTCTATCATTTGAATTAATTATAAAAATACCCCTTTTTCTTCTCTCTTTCTTAACATCCGGATACATCACTCCACATCTATTAAATACTCAATACTTGTCCAGTTTAAACAATCAAGAGATAATTTACCTCTTGTGTCTATTTTACTCTTGCTATTAAATGTTATTTATCATCTAACACATTTCTCAAAGCATTAAATTTAATAAAGTCGAAAGATAAAATAGTAATATTATCCCTATTATTTATAGTGTCTCAAGGGGTGTGCAAAGTTAATAGTGAACAACTATTGTTGGACAGAGGGAGTACATTACAACTTTATTTGTGTACAATGTATTTGGTGCAAATGTTATTGTTGATACATAATCTCAATTATTTCAAACCTAAATCGGTATAAATCTGATTTATTGTTATGTATCTGATACATAATTTATGTATTGTTTGCTATGTATCGAAAAAGGAACAATGTATCTGTGAATTCTAAAAAATTTAAAATTATTATAATATGAGAAACTTTCGAAATATAATTTAATTAAGCATTGTCGAGGTTCCATTACTGTATACTATTAAATTTACCAAATGAAATTTTGACAGAAAAATAATATTTGAGATTAATGTTCATGTCAGAGTCTCAGAGAATCTATGGGTAATCCGGAGGCAACGTAGACTCCAAAATAACCACATGTTACTTGTTTATTTTGTTCTTTACACATTTTAAAAGAAATTATAGATAAAAAAAATATTTTTATTAATTTATCCTTTAGTTTTTCTTAATACTATCAAAATTAATAACAAATAAACTTTTTAAAAATTTATAATACTTATCCTATCAAACAAGAATTATTTTTAAGGATAAAAATGAGAAATTTTTGATTTATTTTATATTTTATTTTATAACTGAAAAGTACTCTCTCTAAATGAATTGTTGAGATTTTTTTTCATATTTATCCTTCATTTAATAAGCTTCTTAATTACTTTATATATTTTAGGAAACTAATATGAAAATAATCAAAAAGATAATAGGGCAAAATAACATTTAATTTATATTTAAAATATTTTTCTTAAAAAGATAGGTAGTATCACAACACAACAATTCACTTAATCTGAATTAAAGACAGTAATTTAAAACATATATTTTTAATAGGCATAATACATAAATATGCCCTTTTAATTGGCCTCAACTCATATTTATGCCCTTCAATTTTAGGTGTGTACGAATAGACACTTAAACTTGTATAAAATTGAACAAATACACGCATACGTCCTACGTGGCATCCTATATGGCAATTTGCGTCCTACGTGTATGATGTCACGTAGGACTCATGTGTCTACTTGTTCAACTTTATACAAATTTAAATGTCTACTTGTGCACATCTAAAATTGAAGGCATAAATATAAAATTAGGCAAAGTTAAGGGATATATTCTATGTATTATGCCTTTTTAAAAGGTGTAAAAGTAATATAAGAATAGAGGGAACATAAAACTAATGAATCCAAAAAGGTCTATAAATAGATCCAGTGGCCTAGTGTTCATCTATCTTTACACTGTATCTTCCATTCATCATCCAAAAACAAACAAACACACAACAATTTTCAATCCAAATCAAATATCATGATGATAGACTTAAACCTTTCTACTTCTTTACTCATTTGCCTTCTTCCATTCCTCTTTTTCTTCTTCATCAATCTTTTCCAATCCAAATCAACCAAAATCCCAAAATCTTATCCAATCATTGGTTCCTATTTCTCAATTTTAGCAAACAAACATCGCCGGATTCAATGGACTTCCGATGTAATTCAAACAACTCCCAATCTTACTTTCACTCTCAATCGTCCGTTTGGTTTTCGCCAAATCTTTACTGCAAATCCAGCCAATGTTCAATACATACTCAAAACTCATTTTCATATTTATCAAAAAGGTCATGTGTTTAAATCAACTATGGCTGATTTTCTTGGCGATGGTATTTTTAATGTGGATGGTGAAATTTGGAAGTACCAACGACAAGTTGCTAGTCATGAATTCAATACGAAATCTCTACGAAAATTCGTTGAAACTGTCGTCGATGCTGAACTTAACGAACGGTTGATTCCACTTCTTGCTGTTGCTGCTGCTGAAAATAAAGTTGTTGATTTCCAAGATGTTTTACAGAGGTTTGCTTTTGATAACATTTGTAAAATTGCATTTGGATATGATCCTGCTTATCTATTGCCATCTCTACCACAAGCAAAATTCGCAGTTGCTTTCGAAGAAGCTGTTAAATTAAGCAGTGAAAGATTCAATGCTATTCTCCCCTTTGTATGGAAGATAAAACGACATTTCAATTTCGGAACTGAGAAGAAATTCAGAATCGCTGTAGATGAAGTTCGTCAATTCGCAAAACAGCTCGTTAAAGAAAAACAGAGAGAACTAAATGAAAAATCATCTCTCGATTCTGTAGATCTGTTATCGAGATTCCTGAGCGTTGGCCATAAAGACGAAGATTTCGTTATAGATATAGTTATAAGTTTCATATTAGCTGGTCGTGACACAACATCAGCTGCATTAACTTGGTTTTTCTGGTTAATCTCTGAACACCCAGTGGTAGAAAGTTTTATTCTGAATGAAATTAAATCGAAATCTGAAAGTCCAGTATACGACGAAGTGAAAGAGATGATATACACACATGCTTCACTTTGCGAAAGCATGAGATTTTATCCACCAGTACCAATTGATACGAAATCTGCTACAGAGGACAATGTTTTACCAGACGGAACTTTTGTTAAAAAGGGGACAAGAGTAAGTTATCATCCCTATGCAATGGGGAGAACAGAGAAATTATGGGGAAAAGATTGGGATAAATTTAGACCAGAAAGATGGTTAGATAAGGATGAAGTTTCTGGAAATTGGAATTTTGTTACTAAAGACATGTATACATATCCTGTTTTTCAGGCCGGGCCAAGGATTTGTTTGGGAAAAGAAATGGCGTTTTTGCAAATGAAGAGGGTGGTTGCTGGTGTTTTACGGCGGTTCAGGGTGGTTCCGGTGACGGAAAAAGGGGTGGAACCGGTGTTTATTACATACATCACGGCGAAAATGAAAGGTGGCTTCCCTGTGACAATTGAGGAAAGGAACAATTTGTAGTGTTCTTGTTGCTTCTTCTACTCGTCTTTTAACTGTTTTTTATTTTGTGACATTTATTTATGTCGTATAAAGGATAAAAAAATGTGAAATTGAACAAAAATATATTCAAGGAATTTGGTTCAAAAATATCTTTATTGTTATTAGTTTGTTTCAAAATATTCCATCGTTAATAGTTTGATCATAATAATATCTTTTTTCTTGTTAAACATATTATTTTCTAATAAAAATATTACCATTAAAGAATCCACTTTTATTTCTTTTCTTTCAAAATCAAATAAATAAGTAGGAAATAATCTTTTTTCTTCCTAATTTCATTTTAACAATTAAAATATAATAATTACATATATTTTTTTTAATTGATAATATAGGTCATATATATATAAGATCATAATAACTACATTATTAATAAAAAAATTTAGCTCTTTATTCCTAGCAATAATCCCAACATTGTTTTTAGCTTCAAGTTACACAATTTGTAATATCTAAATTTAGTTGTATTAAATTGGGGAACTTATCTAAATTCACTAGTTTAGAAGCTAATTAATTAGATACACTTTAATTTGTAATATTACGTATCTTACCAGATTTTGATGTGTCCAGATACATTCACATACATTCAGATATGTCCAGATACATGTATCTCGAGATACATATGGTCAAATTAAGCGTAATTTATTCGAGATACATTATATTCAAGTAGATTCGCATGTATCTGGATACATAACAAATTTCGCTCGCCTCCCTCACATCTCTCCCATTTCGCTCGCCACTTTCCTATATATCTGGTATCCCAGATACATGCGAATGACACCAGATACATGTATCTAGTGTGATTCGTACATATATGGAATACATAACGAATCTCGTTCGCCTCTTTCCTTATTTTGTAGATGTAGATCAATTAACTGAATTACGTTAAATTACTATGTCTTTTTTAATATATTTCTTGTTTGATTTATCGTCTTTTAAGATTTTGCTATGTTAATTTATACCTTACGCGATTATTTTGGTCCTAACACTTCTGATCCTTCCACCTTATTGGACCCCAATTGTCCTAACTCATTAGATATGTACTCATGCTAAATCAAGAAGTCATAAAATTGAGCCTCTAAAGATAATTTCATACGAAGAACCGAACTTTCAATACAAATCCCTTAAGTTCTGTTTTATTAATATTTTTCCCATTTCTATTCTTCTAAAAGAAACATTTTTCATTACTAACCCCTACTGAATTATGTATATATTTAATAATTGAAAGTCAAGGTATGAAAACCTTGTGCTTTGACTTATTCTTATCAAATACATTTGTAAACGCTTCCATTGACATTCATACAAACAAAATCAAGAATAATCAAATTTGACATAAGTCCCTTCAGGGACATTCGATAAAATTGGAACGATACAGAGAGAATTAGCATGGCTGATGACCCCTGCGTAAGGATGACGTATACAAATTGAGAAATGGTCCAAAAAAAATTTGACATAAATTTCAGCTTTGATCAATACATAAGTACAATATAAAATTTTCAACATGTAATGCAAGAGCCCAGATATGAGCAAAAAAATGAGATTACAATGGAAGCAAATTATTTTTGTCAAACAAATTAAATTTTCCCTAATTTAATTTGTCAAAAAATGAGAATGAAGCAATATATCTCCTCAATTTTCCTCTATATCCTACATCACAATCGACACATTTAAAATTGTTTGTTAATTTTGTTCTTATTATGAAAAGGTATAGTTAGATTGTTAATATATAATAAGCCAAGACTTATATATATTCAATCCATAGCCACACCCAAAGAAATTTTAGTTTGCGAGTATGCATCATAAGGAGAAGGAGGAGGATGAGCAAACTCTTTGCGACCTGCAAAGTTCCTTTGACCAACTTGCCTTGTAATTTGAGTACGTGCGTTAGTGCCTGGGTTTGGAGTTGGTGTAGGGACCGGATTCCACTGTAGAGATTGTAACAAAAGATATTCGTAATTATTTCCCTTCAAAAAATCTACTTCTTTTTTTTCGTTAAGAATTCGAGCAGCCTCATTTGATGTGATGCTAATTACAAGTATAAGCAGTAGCATTAGAATCATCCTGCAGCTACTTTGAGTTTTCATGTTTGATTATGATATGGAATGAGAGTACTAAGAAGTATAAAGAAAACGAGAATGAATTTTTTCGATTTTTCTAGTTAGAATGGATTGATCGTACCTATCCAATAGATAATTGTTTATGACTGACTCGCTATATATTTTGTTTTGCTTACAAAGGGGTGAGATTTTGGTTATTATGGATATGAATTGAAATTTTTGATAGCTATTTAAACTCATGCAATAACGTGTTAGTAAGACTTGAAACTTTTTTTCTTTTTGGGTAAATGTAAGACTTGATACTTTTCTTTTCAAGTTTATGCAAGTCTTGACCGTTGACTATTTGGGCTCGCAAAGAATTTTTGAATTGAATGAGTCGCTTTAATTAATTAGAAAGGGAGAGTCATCTTAAGATATTAGTATGATTTAGAAAAAAAGTTTAACTATGTCTATATATATTCTACCTTCTACATTTTCTACATATATATCTATCTATATATATTAGGAGAAGTACAAAGTACCACGTGTCATCACCACAAAAAAAAGACTTTTTAAATAATTAAAATTAATTGCATGTAAAAGGATTAAATAATAAATTACTATTTTGTTTTAAAAATAACTTTAAAGCAGTTTTCAAAATTAAACGATAAAAAAATTTAAACCGTTCTAATAATTAATTGAGTATATATATATATAATTGAGAGTAAGAAATTGTTTTTTCTTAAAATAATAGAATATAGAGGAAAAACGTATGTTGAGATGATCAGTTTTTACAAAATTTGAATTTTAAATAAATTAAAAAAAATATTTATTTGTATTAGAAAAACAATTCTAAATATGGTTATATTCTACAAAAACAATTTATATTAAAAAAAACATAATTATGAATTACTAAAATTAATTTAATTTATTTGTAAACTCACTAAATATGGTTACTACAAAATAGTAAATCACGTTTTTTTTACTCCGTTTTATTAGCAATTCTAATGTCAGTTTTTAAATTAATTAATTTTTCTCAATTGTCACAATCCTATTTGTAATGAAATACCTTTAATTATGAGTTAAACTTTCAAACTAATTAAAAGGATATAAATCACAACCAATATATACAAATTATTTTTAAAAAATCTATTAATTTAAATAATTTATCAACAATTGAGTTGTAACATATATTTTTTATTTTTTTATATTCTAAATTAATTATCTTATCTGTAATTATATTAAATAATAAATCACAATTTAAATAACAAAACAAAAATTTAAAACATTTATTGTAATTAACGTGAAAGCAGTTTTAAAAATTCTCATTTTATAATTAAAAATAATGTTTAAAATTAATGTCCCTAAACCATCTCTCATCTAAAAAATAAAGTAAAAAAATCTCCACTAACTCATAAACACACCTACACACGTTTTTTTAAATCATTAAAAGATTAAGATTTAAAATTTAAATTAAATATTAAACAGTTTTAGAGATAATAGTTACAGTTGTGAAAATAGTTTCAACTTCCTCATTTTTTTTGTAGGAGTTTAAATTTCAAAGTTATCTATTTAAAAGTGTTATTCTAATCAAACACAATTTCCCTTATATCTCATATGACATGCTAATATTCAAAAAAATTCAAATTGCATCAAAGAGATGAATAGTGAAACTCCATGAATTTTACTTGATTATGTTCCGGATGGATAGCAAATAATTCAGGTCCATTTTTTAAATTATTATAATTATCTTTTTAATTCAGGTTAATTCTTCTATCTATCGGTAAATACTTTTCTTTCTTATCTTTTTTTATTTATAAAAGTTGATAAAGTAATCCAATGTGATCAAACTTCTCAATTCTCATAATGTTAGAAATTGAATTTTGCCAGTTATTTTATTTCCATGTTTGTATGTTGTGGGAACTATGGAATTTTATGGATATTCTCTTCTAATTATTTGTTTATATAAGATTTGAGATAATATGAAGATTTTTGAATAGTTAATAAATCTTGACACATTAAAAAAAAATCATTTTTTATTGCAATCAATAAATTATGGCTTCACATAATTATTTTGTCGTTGAACTATCAAGTTCGAAGATACAATAAAATTTGAATGTCCGTGTTATGTGATTATGGTACATTCTGAATCACTAGAAGTAACTTACAATTCTTTTTAAATTAGTTATGTATGTATTCTTTGGTTAACACTTAGTTTAAATATATAATCTGCAGATCTAATTATATAGTTGAATTGGTATTGTTCTTTATCCTTAAAATCTTGAAAAATACTATTTAAAATGATATTATGATATAATATTAAGTACTTCAAAAATAAAATGAAAATATATATTAATTCAATATTTTCAAATAATAAATAAACAAATATTCAATAATATGCTGAAAATTCAAAATTTTCCTTTAAATCATCTTTTAGAGAAAGTGACGAATATATAAAGTAGAAATGAAAAGTTAATATGGTATATCATCAATTTAAGTCATTAAAATGATTTAAATCTAAATCTTTGCACATTTTAATTAAAATATCTAAAAATAAGTGAGTAAAATCTTTGTTTGTGGTTTTTTAAGCCGTGGGACAATTAAATGAACTAAAACAAACAAATGAATAATGACAAATATCAACATACAAAAAGAAAATATTTAGTATTTTAAAATAACGAACACGTATCAAAATCATAAATTTTCTTTAAATATCATACTTTAAAAAATTCAATTTATTAAATAAAAAATCTAATTTTAAGAAAAATCTGCATAAAAACTTTAAACTATTTATTCACCGTTGATATTGTTTATTTTCAAGTTACTCCTTTTTTTTTTGCTTATTAATGATTATAGTCTACATTTTGTTTGGATATAGAGTAATCGTGCACATGCATTAATTGAAATTACATAATAAAGTATTTGAGAGACAAGATTCATGAAGCTTACATTATTTAAATAATGCTCTAAAAAGTATATATTTAAAAAAACATTGATATATTAATTTTAGAAGTCCTTTAATATATTTTATATAAATGGATATTTTAATGAAAAAAATAATTTCAGATAAAACCGATGTATGACTTCCCATTACCCATCCACTACTACACAGTCCTATAATTAATGAAAACTGAATTGAGAACCTTTTATTTTTCAGTAGTTATCTTAAACTAAATAAAAATAAACCAGGAAACAAATAATTGAGATTATTTTAAATTTAAATAATTACTTCAAATAAATAATTGAGATTAATGTTCATGTCAGAGTCTCAGAGAATCTATGGGTAATCCGGAGGAAACGTAGACTCCAAAATAACCACATGTTACTTGTTTATTTTGTTCTTTACACATTTTAAAAGAAATTATAGATAAAAAAATTATTTTTATTAATTTATCCTTTAGTTTTTCTTAATACTATCAAAATTAATAACAAATAAACTTTTTAAAAATTTATAATACTTATCCTATCAAACAAGAATTATTTTTAAGGATAAAAATGAGAAATTTTTGATTTATTTTATATTTTATTTTATAACTGAAAAGTACTCTCTCTAAATGAATTGTTGAGATTTTTTTTCATATTTATCCTTCATTTAATAAGCTTCTTAATTACTTTATATATTTTAGGAAACTAATATGAAAATAATCAAAAAGATAATAGGGCAAAATAACATTTAATTTATATTTAAAATATTTTTCTTAAAAAGATAGGTAGTATCACAACACAACAATTCACTTAATCTGAATTAAAGACAGTAATTTAAAACATATATTTTTAATAGGCATAATACATAAATATGCCCTTTTAATTGGCCTCAACTCATATTTATGCCCTTCAATTTTAGGTGTGTACGAATAGACACTTAAACTTGTATAAAATTGAACAAATACACGCATACGTCCTACGTGGCATCCTACATGGCAATTTGCGTCCTACGTGTATGATGTCACGTAGGACTCATGTGTCTACTTGTTCAACTTTATACAAATTTAAATGTCTACTTGTGCACATCTAAAATTGAAGGCATAAATATAAAATGAGGCAAAGTTAAGGGATATATTCTATGTATTATGCCTTTTTAAAAGGTGTAAAAGTAATATAAGAATAGAGGGAACATAAAACAAATGAATCCAAAAAGGTCTATAAATAGATCCAGTGGCCTAGTGTTCATCTATCTTTACACTGTATCTTCTATTCATCATCCAAAAACAAACAAACACACAACAATTTTCAATCCAAATCAAGTATCATGATGATAGACTTAAACCTTTCTACTTCTTTACTCATTTGCCTTCTTCCATTCCTCTTTTTCTTCTTCATCAATCTTTTCCAATCCAAATCAACCAAAATCCCAAAATCTTATCCAATCATTGGTTCCTATTTCTCAATTTTAGCAAACAAACATCGCCGGATTCAATGGACTTCCGATGTAATTCAAACAACTCCCAATCTTACTTTCACTCTCAATCGTCCGTTTGGTTTTCGCCAAATCTTAACTGCAAATCCAGCCAATGTTCAATACATACTCAAAACTCATTTTCATATTTATCAAAAAGGTCATGTGTTTAAATCAACTATGGCTGATTTTCTTGGCGATGGTATTTTTAATGTGGATGGTGAAATTTGGAAGTACCAACGACAAGTTGCTAGTCATGAATTCAATACGAAATCTCTACGAAAATTCGTTGAAACTGTCGTCGATGCTGAACTTAACGAACGGTTGATTCCACTTCTTGCTGTTGCTGCTGCTGAAAATAAAGTTGTTGATTTCCAAGATGTTATACAGAGGTTTGCTTTTGATAACATTTGTAAAATTGCATTTGGATATGATCCTGCTTATCTATTGCCATCTCTACCACAAGCAAAATTCGCAGTTGCTTTCGAAGAAGCTGTTAAATTAAGCAGTGAAAGATTCAATGCTATTCTCCCCTTTGTATGGAAGATAAAACGACATTTCAATTTCGGAACTGAGAAGAAATTCAGAATCGCTGTAGATGAAGTTCGTCAATTCGCAAAACAGCTCGTTAAAGAAAAACAGAGAGAACTAAATGAAAAATCATCTCTCGATTCTGTAGATCTGTTATCGAGATTCCTGAGCGTTGGCCATAAAGACGAAGATTTCGTTATAGATATAGTTATAAGTTTCATATTAGCTGGTCGTGACACAACATCAGCTGCATTAACTTGGTTTTTCTGGTTAATCTCTGAACACCCAGTGGTAGAAAGTTTTATTCTGAATGAAATTAAATCGAAATCTGAAAGTCCAGTATACGACGAAGTGAAAGAGATGATATACACACATGCTTCACTTTGCGAAAGCATGAGATTTTATCCACCAGTACCAATTGATACGAAATCAGCTACAGAGGACAATGTTTTACCAGACGGAACTTTTGTTAAAAAGGGGACAAGAGTAAGTTATCATCCCTATGCAATGGGGAGAACAGAGAAATTATGGGGAAAAGATTGGGATAAATTTAGACCAGAAAGATGGTTAGATAAGGATGAAGTTTCTGGAAATTGGAATTTTGTTACTAAAGACATGTATACATATCCTGTTTTTCAGGCCGGGCCAAGGATTTGTTTGGGAAAAGAAATGGCGTTTTTGCAAATGAAGAGGGTGGTTGCTGGTGTTTTACGGCGGTTCAGGGTGGTTCCGGTGACGGAAAAAGGGGTGGAACCGGTGTTTATTACATACATCACGGCGAAAATGAAAGGTGGCTTCCCTGTGACAATTGAGGAAAGGAACAATTTGTAGTGTTCTTGTTGCTTCTTCTACTCGTCTTTTAACTGTTTTTTATTTTGTGACATTTATTTATGTCGTATAAAGGATAAAAAAATGTGAAATTGAACAAAAATATATTCAAGGAATTTGGTTCAAAAATATCTTTATTGTTATTAGTTTGTTTCAAAATATTCCACCGTTAATAGTTTGATCATAATAATATCTTTTTTCTTGTTAAACATATTATTTTCTAATAAAAATATTACCATTAAAGAATCCATTTTTATTTCTTTTCTTTCAAAATCAAATAAATAAGTAGGAAATAATCTTTTTTCTTCCTAATTTCATTTTAACAATTAAAATATAATAATTACATATATTTTTTTTAATTGATAATATAGGTCATATATATAAGATCATAATAACTACATTATTAATAAAAAAATTTAGCTCTTTATTCCTAGCAATAATCCCAACATTGTTTTTAGCTTCAAGTTACACAATTTGTAATATCTAAATTTAGTTGTATTAAATTGGAGAACTTATCTAAATTCACTAGTTTAGAAGCTAATTAATTAGATACACTTTAATTTGTAATATTACGTATCTTATCAGATTTTGATGTGTCCAGATACATTCACATACATTCAGATATGTCCAGATACCTGTATCTCGAGATACATATGGTCAAATTAAGCGTAATTTATTCGAGATACATTATATTCAACTAGATTCGCATGTATCTGGATACATAACAAATTTCGCTCGCCTCCCTCACATCTCTCCCATTTCGCTCGCCACTTTCCTATATATCTGGTATCCCAGATACATGCGAATGACACCAGATACATGTATCTAGTGTGATTCGTACATATATGGAATACATAACGAATCTCGTTCGCCTCTTTCCTTGTTTTGTAGATGTAGATCAATTAACTGAATTACGTTAAATTACTATGTCTTTTTTAATATATTTCTTGTTTGATTTATCGTCTTTTAAGATTTTGCTATGTTAATTTATACCTTACGCGATTATTTTGGTCCTAACACTTCTGATCCTTCCACCTTATTGGACCCCAATTGTCCTAACTCATTAGATATGTACTCATGCTAAATCAAGAAGTCATAAAATTGAGCCTCTAAAGATAATTTCATACGAAGAACCGAACTTTCAATACAAATCCCTTAAGTTCTGTTTTATTAATATTTTTCCCATTTCTATTCTTCTAAAAGAAACATTTTTCATTACTAACCCCTACTGAATTATGTATATATTTAATAATTGAAAGTCAAGGTATGAAAACCTTGTGCTTTGACTTATTCTTATCAAATACATTTGTAAACGCTTCCATTGACATTCATACAAACAAAATCAAGAATAATCAAATTTGACATAAGTCCCTTCAGGGACATTCGATAAAATTGGAACGATACAGAGAGAATTAACATGGCTGATGACCCCTGCGTAAGGATGACGTATACAAATTGAGAAATGGTCCAAAAAAAATTTGACATAAATTTCAGCTTTGATCAATACATAAGTACAATATAAAATTTTCAACATGTAATACAAGAGCCCAGATATGAGCAAAAAAATGAGATTACAATGGAAGCAAATTATTTTTGTCAAACAAATTAAATTTTCCCTAATTTAATTTGTCAAAAAATGAGAATGAAGCAATATATCTCCTCAATTTTCCTCTATATCCTACATCACAATCGACACATTTAAAATTGTTTGTTAATTTTGTTCTTATTATGAAAAGGTATAGTTAGATTGTTAATATATAATAAGCCAAGACTTATATATATTCAATCCATAGCCACACCCAAAGAAATTTTAGTTTGCGAGTATGCATCATAAGGAGAAGGAGGAGGATGAGCAAACTCTTTGCGACCTGCAAAGTTCCTTTGACCAACTTGGCTTGTAATTTGAGTACGTGCGTTAGTGCCTGGGTTTGGAGTTGGTGTAGGGACCGGATTCCACTGTAGAGATTGTAACAAAAGATATTCGTAATTATTTCCCTTCAAAAAATCTACTTCTTTTTTTTCGTTAAGAATTCGAGCAGCCTCATTTGATGTGATGCTAATTACAAGTATAAGCAGTAGCATTAGAATCATCCTGCAGCTACTTTGAGTTTTCATGTTTGATTATGATATGGAATGAGAGTACTAAGAAGTATAAAGAAAACGAGAATGAATTTTTTCGATTTTTCTAGTTGGAATGGATTGATCGTACCTATCCAATAGATAATTGTTTATGACTGACTCGCTATATATTTGTTTTGCTTACAAAGGGGTGAGATTTTGGTTATTATGGATATGAATTGAAATTTTTGATAGCTATTTAAACCCATGCAATAACGTGTTAGTAAGACTTGAAACTTTTTTTCTTTTTGGGTAAATGTAAGACTTGATACTTTTCTTTTCAAGTTTATGCAAGTCTTGACCGTTGACTATTTGGGCTCGCAAAGAATTTTTGAATTGAATGAGTCGCTTTAATTAATTTGAAAGGGAGAGTCATCTTAAGATATTAGTATGATTTAGAAAAAAAGTTTAACTATGTCTATATATATTCTACCTTCTACATTTTCTACATATATATCTATCTATATATATTAGGAGAAGTAAAAAGTATCACGTGTCATCACCACAAAAAAAAGACTTTTTAAATAATTAAAATTAATTACATGTAAAAGGATTAAATAATAAATTACTATTTTGTTTTAAAAATAATTTTAAAGCAGTTTTCAAAATTAAACGATAAAAAAATTTAAATCGTTCTAATAATTAATTGAGTATATATATATAATTGAGAGTAAAAAATTGTTTTTTCTTAAAATAATAGAATATAGAGGAAAAACGTATGTTGAGATGATCAGTTTTTACAAAATTTGAATTTTAAATAAATTAAAAAAATATTTATTTGTATTAGAAAAACAATTCTAAATATGGTTATATTCTACAAAAACAATTTATATTAAAAAAAATATAATTATGAATTACTAAAATTAATTTAATTTATTTGTAAACTCACTAAATATGGTTACTACAAAATAGTAAATCACGTTTTTTTTACTCCTTTTTATTAGCAATTCTAATGTCAGTTTTTAAATTAATTATTTTTTCTCAATTGTCACAATCCTATTAGTAATGAAATACCTTTAATTATGAGTTAAACTTTCAAACTAATTAAAAGGATTTAAATCACAACCAATATATACAAATTATTTTTAAAAAAATCTATTAATTTAAATAATTTATCAACAATTGAGTTGTAACATATTTTTTTGATTTTTTTATATTCTAAATTAATTATCTTATCTGTAATTATATTAAATAATAAATCACAATTTAAATAACAAAACAAAAATTTAAAACATTTATTGTAATTAACGTGAAAGCAGTTTTAAAAATTCTCATTTTATAATTAAAAATAATGTTTAAAATTAATGTCCCTAAACCATCTCTCAACTAAAAAATAAAGTAAAAAAATCTCCACTAACTCATAAACACACCTACACACGTTTTTTTAAATCATTAAAAGATTAAGATTTAAAATTTAAATTAAATATTAAACAGTTTTAGAGATAATAGTTACAGTTGTGAAAATAGTTTCAACTTCCTCATTTTTTTTGTAGGAGTTTAAACTTCAAAGTTATCTATTTAAAAGTGTTATTCTAATCAAACACAATTTCCCTTATATCTCATATGACATGCTAATATTCAAAAAAATTCAAATTGCATAAAAGAGATGAATAGTGAAACTCCATGAATTTTTCTTGATTATGTTCCAGATGGATAGCAAATAATTCAGGTCCATTTTTTAAATTATTATAATTATCTTTTTAATTCAGGTTAATTCTTCTATCTATCGGTAAATACTTTTCTTTCTTATCTTTTTTTTTATTTATAAAAGTTGATAAAGTAATCCAATGTGATCAAACTTCTCAATTTTCATAATGTTAGAAATTGAATTTTGCCAGTTATTTTATTTCCATGTTTGTATGTTGTGGGAACTATGGAATTTTATGGATATTCTCTTCTAATTATTTGTTTATATAAGATTTGAGATAATATGAAGATTTTTGAATAGTTAATAAATCTTGACACATTAAAAAAAAATCATTTTTTATTGCAATCAATAAATTATGGCTTCACATAATTATTTTGTCGTTGAACTATCAAGTTCGAAGATACAATAAAATTTGAATGTCCGTGTTATGTGATTATGGTACATTCTGAATCACTAGAAGTAACTTACAATTCTTTTTAAATTAGTTATGTATGTATTCTTTGGTTAACACTTAGTTTAAATATATAATCTGCAGATCTAATTATATAGTTGAATTGGTATTGTTCTTTATCCTTAAAATCTTGAAAAATACTATTTAAAATGATATTATGATATAATATTAAGTACTTCAAAAATAAAATGAAAATATATATTAATTCAATATTTTCAAATAATAAATAAACAAATATTCAATAATATGCTGAAAATTCAAAATTTTCCTTTAAATCATCTTTTAGAGAAAGTGACGAATATATAAAGTAGAAATGAAAAGTTAATATGGTATATCATCAATTTAAGTCATTAAAATGATTTAAATCTAAATCTTTGCACATTTTAATTAAAATATCTAAAAATAAGTGAGTAAAATCTTTGTTTGTGGTTTTTTAAGCCTTGGGACAATTAAATGAACTAAAACAAATAAATGAATAATGACAAATATCAACATACAAAAAGAAAATATTTAGTATTTTAAAATAACGAACACGTATCAAAATCATAAATTTTCTTTAAATATCATACTTTAAAAAATTCAATTTATTAAATAAAAAATCTAATTTTAAGAAAAATCTGCATAAAAACTTTAAACTATTTATTCACCGTTGATATTGTTTATTTTCAAGTTACTCCTTTTTTTTGTGCTTATTAATGATTATAGTCTACATTTTGTTTGGATATAGAGTAATCGTGCACATGCATTAATTGAAATTACATAATAAAGTATTTGAGAGACAAGATTCATGAAGCTTACATTATTTAAATAATGCTCTAAAAAGTATATATTTAAAAAAACATTGATATATTAATTTTAGAAGTCCTTTAATATATTTTATATAAATGGATATTTTAATGAAAAAAATAATTTCAGATAAAACCGATGTATGACTTCCCATTACCCGTCCACTACTACACAGTCCTATAATTAATGAAAACTGAATTGAGAACCTTTTATTTTTCAGTAGTTATCTTAAACTAAATAAAAATAAACCAGGAAATAAATAATTGAGATTATTTTAAATTTAAATAATTACTTCAAATTAAAAAAAAAAATTAAAGTTAATATCATATTTTCATCTTTCTTTATTACATTTATGTTTATTTATGGTTATTTTTATTTTGTAAAAATGAAAATATAACTTTACTATGGTTATCTATGCATAAACTCTTTTAACAATTTAATTTTGCTCCTTCTTTCGATGTGACTTCGTAGTTGTTGAGAAAAAAATCACTATAATCAACTTTATATTTAGAATTAACACTATCATAAGATTTGTGTATGTGTTATATCTATATCAACGTTTCAAGCATTAAAATATTTTATCAATAATTATTGCAAACCGTTAATTTTTGTTGATTCCTTTTTCTATTTTTATTAATAATTTTTAATGATTGTAAGTGTGTTTTTTTGGCAAGACGATTAGTGTGTGAATTTGCTGGATTTGAGTCTGAATTTTTATTCTTATTTTATTTAGATATTATCAAAGTTATTATCTACACATATTTAAATTGTAGCATTCATTTGCTAATAATAGTATCTTATAAAATTATTGTTTATTTTGTTGTTGATGCAATTGATATTATTAAACAAAGGCTCAATACTAAAAAAAATTATTTACCAAAAGTTCATCCATAAGCCAACAAAATCTATGTATTTAGTCTATTTTATTAATGTGATATATCATAATGTGGTAAAAATCGCATGCTTCTTAATATCTTTAAGTTGATAATAGTTGTATATATCAATGAGATATTATTTTCTAATTTTCCATTTTTGATAATCTATATGAATACTATTAGCAGTGTTTTGCACAAATATTTAGTACATATAATTTAAAATTTATTTGTATACTCACTAAATATGATTTACTACAATAGAGTAAATCACTTTTTTATCCCTTATTAATAGCAACTACAAGATTACTTTTTGTCTCCAATAATGATTAAATTAATTAATTTATCTCCAATTGTTACTACAATTAATTTTTAAAATTATTGAGATCAGTTTCAAATTTGTGTGCAGTAATTTTATGATAAATTTCAAAAATTGAGGTAATTGATTAATAACTACCTTTTCTGAATTTTTTTTTTAAATACTCCTAGAAGTGTAGAATCTCTTCTCCTAAATCATAGGCACATGATAATTCATTTATCTCCACTCAAAATAATAAACACTAAAAATTAATAATCTATTTTAATCTTAAATAATTATAAAAATAAAAATGGATATTTCTTTAAAAAACTAAAGGTTCAAGAAAATAAAACGTGCAACATATAAGTGGGTTATTCAATTATGGATATGAATAGTATATATTCTTAGGTAAATATATTAATTTTGAAAAGAATTAATTGAAAATTCAAAATTTATTTAATTTTAACATTTTCAACCATCCATCTTTATTATAAGGGGGAGAATATCTATTATTATTCTATTTATATATCTAATAGGAGAGGAAAATACAATTACTATAAAATAAAATAAAATTTATCATTGAATCAACAAAGATACTTTAAATTTTAAAATAAAAATAAAAGTTGCAAACATACCAAAAAAATATCTATATCTGATATATATATATATATATATATATATTTATTTATTTATTTTTAAAAAACAATATATTCAGACATTATAACTGGTACCACTTGACTTCTTTTTATCATAAAAATAAATATATCGTAACCTAAAAATGTAGTTGATCATAACTATTAGAATAATATTATAACAAGTAAAGTTATATACTAAATCATTGAGTTAATATGATCACATAAATAGTAATATGTATTACTATAACTATTGTTAATCAATTTTATCTATTTAAAAAATATATTAACAAGTAATAAATTTCATAAATTACTTTTAATTTAACAATTATGTCATTTAAAAATATCCGCGCAACGCGCGAATATGAATACTAGTATTATATAAAAGAGGGAGTTTCAAGTGTCAAAGCAGGCAACAGATTAATATGTATGCCTTTGCATTTTAACGATAGTTCGATAATTTTTTTTGTGATTTTTTTATTTTAATTTGTGTGTCATATTTTTTAGTGTCTTATATATTTAAAATTTGTGTAAAAAACATTATAAATTCTACTTATATATAAGAGAGAGTTTCAAGTGCTAAAGTAGGCAACAGGTGATCAACGTAACATGTTTGCTTTGGCACTTCAAGGATAGTTCGGTAATTTTTCTATACTAGGTATAGGAGTCCGTGCTAGAATATGTGTTATTTATTTACTCAATTTATTTGACACTGATAGAATTTGAAGAGTCAATCAAATTTTGATATGATTTTTAGATATTTTAAGTTGTTAATTTTTGTGATTTATGTACTTTTTATATAATTTTAAATAATACATGTTACTCTCCCTGTCTCAATTTATCTGACACAGATTGAATTTGGAGAGTTGATCAAATTTTAATAGAATTTTTAGATATTTTAAGTTGTTAATTATTGTGATTTATAATAACTTTTAAATAATAGATGTTACTTCCTCTATCCAAATTTATGTGGCACTAATAGAATTTAGAGAGTCAATCAAATTTTTTATATTTCTTTTAAATATTTTAATTTTTAAATTGTTAATTATTGTAATTTATAATACTTTTACGTAAGTTTCAAGTAATATATATTATTTTATTTTTTTATATATAAGAGGGAGTTTGAAGTGCCAAAGCAGGCAATAGTTCTACATGCCTGCTTTGGCAGTTCAAGGATAGTTCAGTAACTTTTATGCGGTTTTTTCACTTTAATTTATTTGTCTTATTTTTTAATATTTTATATATTTAAAAATTGTGTAAAAAATATTACAAAACGTCTCGCCTTGCACCGCTTTTAAACATTTTCAGAAGATATGAAAATAATATTTTATAGTTCTTCTTTTAATATAGTTATTTATTAGGTAAATTTTATATTAAAAGTACGTGCATATAAATAAAATTAGATTAATTAACTATATTCTGAAATTCATTTTTTGAGTGAGATGGAATGACTATAATTTACTTTTTTGTCACCTCTTAAAAGTATTCAACAATGACTATAATTTACGTTAGTTGTGTTTATTCTTTTAATTTAAAACTTAATCCTATTATAAGTGAAATTGTCCACATGTACGACATAAAATAATAGGAGAAAATAAAAATAAAACAAATTTTACTTTTAATCGACGAATAAAAATTTAGAACAACAAATCATAAATAATAAATCACATCAATAAATAATAAAAAATATTAAATTAAATAACTAAACCTATATTATTACTAAGATAGGAATTGAATCGTTGGATACTTATTTACGTGTCTATAATAAAAACTTCTAAGAAAATAACTGGGAGTAAAATAAATTTGGGCATAGGGAATAACATTTGCTTATTATTCAAATGTTTATGAGTGTGCATTGTAGGGATACTATCACATTTTCAAAGACATCATTATTTTTAATGGCATGTAAAAAGACCTAAAAATTTACCAAAATATGTGAGAACATATGAAGTCATAATTTCAATTAGAGATAAAAAAAATAAAATAAAAAAAATCATGCGAGGACTACACAAAATGAATATTTTGGCCCTCTCATCTATTAATTAGGAATATTTTTGAGAGCTTATATTTATAAAATAAAATACTTGTAGCCTCTTAGGATGAAAAAAAAAAGAATAATAAAAGCACGATATGAAACTAACAAAAGGTCACAAGTCACAACTAATCATGACTACGCTGCTTTAAGTTGACAAATCATATATAATTAGCAAAGCCAACTCTTCAAATCAAACTTTTAAACATGTTACAAGTGTTTGATCATGAAATTTTTTACTTTTTTTCAGAGTTGAACTTCAAAAAATACGTTTGGCCATAAAATAATATCATAGAAGAATTGACACTTTCCTAAATACACTATATGGAGCCTTCAAATTATATGTATGAGGCGCAACATACTCACAAATAGGACTGGCTAGACACTACTCGTGATTTTCTAGAAAATACTTAATCTAACGCTAATATCAAGTTTGTCACGATCTAATTTGGAATTTCTTTTTTTCCTTTGGAATCATTGTAAAAACATTTTCAATACCAATTAACACTTACTCGATGGCACAATATATAGATATATATATACGAGAAGTCAAGGTATGAAAAGATTGTGCTTTGACATAGTCGTGTCAAATACGTTTGCTAGCGTTCCTTCATGACATTCATATAAAAAATCATAAAATCAAATTTGAAATCAATATTGAAATAAAATTCAACGTTGAAGAATACATAATTACAAAAAAGAGTAGAACCAAAATACTTCTATCACCCTAAGTCAGCCCAGCCCAACTATATGAGCAAAAACATGAGATTACAATGGGAACAAATATAATTTTTTTTTGTCAAACAAATTTATCTTCCCCTAATAAAAGAATGAACCAATATCTCCTAGATTATTGCTATCGACACATTTAAATGTTTATTGATTTCTTTGTCTAATTTAAGGTATCGTTAGATTGTTAATACAATAGGTAAGTCAAGACTTATACATATTCAATCCATAGCAACACCCAATGCAATTTTAGTTTGCGGGTATTCATTAGAAGGAGGAGGAGGATGAGCAAACTCTTTGCGACCTGCAAAGTTCCTTTGAGTCACTTGGCTAGTTATTTGATTAGGAACATTGGTGCCTGGATTCGGAGTTGGTGGACGAACAGGACTCCATTGTAGAGATTGTAACAAAAGATATTTGCCTCCCTTCAAAAAATCTACTTCTTTTTTTTTATTGTTATCGTTAAGAATTCGAGCACCCTCATTTGATGTGATGCTAATTAGGAATATAAGAAGTAGCATTAGTAATATACTGCTGCATGCCAAAGGAGATTTCATGTTTTGTTTTGATGGAGTGAGATTATGAGAATACTATATGAAGGATATGTTTTGCTTAAGAGAGATTTTGGTTAATATGGTTATGAAGAGAACATATGAGTGCTATTTAAACTCATGCAATAACGTGTTAGTAAGACGAGACCCTCATACTAATTTCTCTTTTAAGTTTATGAAAGAGTTTTGAATGTTGATTATTCGAGTTCATGACTAAGTATTATTGAATTGAATGAGTCACAAATAAGAAAGAGGAGAAAATGATAATTCTTACTTTAATCTCTAACAAGAGAATTAATAGGTGAGTCAAATGGGTGGAATTGAAATTGAAAGAGTTGAAATAAAATGAATCATTCACACAAATACCTCTATTTTGGGGTAATTTTTAATTTTTGCTCTCAAATCTGATGGTCTATGATTTTTTTTCCTTCAATATTTTAAGTTAAAAACAAGTGTCTGAAAATGCCTTTGACACTGCAATAACAATTAACTTTTTTTACTCTACATAAGTTTATATTTTCATATCATAATATACTACAAGTTATGTCGTATGTATTTAGGCATAACAAGTTATGTCGTACTGTATAACTTAGTTTTTACAGAACTTATGTCGAAAGAGATAAACGTTCAATTTCAAAACCCACAAGTACTTATGTCGTAAAATGTATAACAAGATATCTAGTACTGCGTACCTGAATTGCTACACAACTTATGTCGAACGTGGCAAAAATTCAGTTTTGTAACCCACAAGTTGAATCGTAAAAGGTATACCAAGTTATGTCATATATACAATATAACTTAATTCCTACAAGACTTGTGTCTGATGAGGTAAAAACTCAATTTCATAACTCACAAATCGTTATGCAGTAAAAGGCATAAGTTAATTCCTACATAACTTATGTGAGCGAAGAAAAAAGTTTTCTAAACTTATATAAATGACGAATTTTGAATTTTATTTATATCATTTAGTACATGTTTACAAGCAAATTGTATATATAAATGACGTTTATATAAAATGTGTTGTAGATAGTAATATAATTGATTTGTATATTCTAATTGTATTTGTATTTGAATTAAATCAAATTGTATATGTTACTGAATAAATTGTATATTAAAGTTATTATAATTTGTATATATAAATGACGTTTGCATAAAATGTGTTGTATATAGTAATATAATTGATTTGTCCATCCTAATTGTATCTGTATTTGAATTAAATCAAATTGTATATGTTACTGAATAAATTGTATATTAAAATTCATAGTGACCATTTTCATATTATATTCAAAAAGTAATCAGTATTTAAATAAATAATTTAGTAATTCATAAAAGTAAAAAACGGCAACAGCACTTGGATTCACCCAAAAAAAGAAGTGAAATACAAATGTTTAAAATTAATTCAAATATAAAGATGGGGAAGTCATATTTGGTAAGATTCTAATTAGATATAATTACCATTATTTAAGAGATTGTTTCCTTTCTTATAATCGAAATTGCACTCAATTAATTAAACCAACTTAATAATCAATTTGTATAATTAATAAATAATAACCGAAAAAATGAGATTTGGTTTAGCCATTAAAACTATGACTATACTATGTAAATAGTTAAACTCTAGCTAAGGAGCAGTATTGTGTTTCACAGCATAGCTATTTGAAATTTTACCTAATAATATCTTTTTGAAAATATTTTGATAAAATTTCTCATAGATTGATTTGGGCTAGATATCAGGCTAAATTTTGATGAACTGAAATGAATTGGACTGAACTAATAAGTGAGTGAGTCAATAATCAACTAAAACTTAAACGAATTGAGCAAATTATGAATTTATGGGCTAATTTTATCACCTCTAATAAATACACCGGAAGTTAAGGTATGAAAAGATTGTGCTTTGACAGTTTCGAGTCAAATACGTTTGCTAGCAGTTCCTTGAAATCAAATTTGACATAAATTTCAACCTTGAAGAATACATAATTACATAAAAAGAGTAGAATCAATATACTTGTATCAGCCCAACTCTTCCAACATGTAATGCCAGATATGAGCAAAAACACAAGATTACAATGGGTACAAATATATTTTTATGTCAAACAAATTAATCTTTCCCTAAAAGAATGAACCAATATCTCCTACATTATTGCTATCAACACATTTTAAAAGTTTATTTATATCTTTGTTTAATTTAAGGTATCGTAGATTGTTAATATAATAGGTAAGCCTAGGACTTATATATCTTCAATCCGTAGCCACGCCAAATGCAATTTTAGTCTGTGGGTATTCATTATAAGGAGGAGGAGGAGGATGAGCAAACTCTTTGCGACCCGCAAAGTTCCTTTGACCAACTTGGCTTGTTATTTGATTAGGAACATTGGTGCCTGGATTCGGAGTTGGTGGACCAACAGGACGCCATTGTAGAGATTGTAACAAAAGATATTTGCCTCCCTTCAAAAAATCTACTTCTTCTTTTTGATTGTTATCGTTAAGAATTCGAGCAGCCTCATTTGTTGTGATGCTAATTAGGAATATAAGAAGTAGCATTAGTGTTATGCTGCTGCATGCCAAAGGATATTTCATGTTTGATTTTGATGGAATGAGAATACTATATGTTTTGTTTAAGAGAGATTTTGGTTAATATGGTTATGAAGAGAACATATGAGAGCTATTTAAACTCATGCAATAACGTGTTAGGAAGACCCCCATATTTTTTCTTTCAAGTTTATGCAAGAGTTTTGACTGTTGACTCTTTGGGTTCACTAAGAATTTTTGAATTGAATGAGTCACATAAAAGACGAGGGTATTACAACAAATAGGAAAAAAGAGAAAACAAATAAATTGATATTATTACTTTAATCTCTAAAGAAAGAATTAATATGGGTAATAAATAGATGGATTGAATTGAAATTGCTCAAGTTAAAATGAACGGAATCATTTCCACAAATGTCCATATGATGAGGTAGTCTTTAATTTTTTCCCTTAAATATGATGGTATTTGGTTTTTTTCTTTTCAGCACTTTAAGTAAAAAATAAGTGGCCGAAAATGCTCCTGACATCGAAACAACAAATAATTCTTTCGCTCGACATAAGTTTATATTTTCTTATCATAATATACCTCAAGTTAGGTCATACGTCTAAGGCATAACAAGTTATGTTGTATTGCATAACTTAATTCTTACATATCGATCGGGACAAAAGTTTAGTTTCAGATTCCACAATTATTTATGTCGTAAAATGCAAAATAAAATATCTTGTATTGCATAACTTAATTCCTACAGAATTTATGTTGAGTGAGACAAAAGTTTTGTTTCAAAATCCACAAGTTATATCGTAAAAGACATAACAAGAAAATTATATTGTATTGCTTAACTTAATTTCAATGGAACTTGTGCCGAGCGAGGCAAAAGTTCAGTTTCATAACACACCAGTTGTTATAGAGTAAAAACATAACTTAATTCCTATAAATCATTTTATAGCTATGGAAAAAATTCTCTAAATTTATGTTGAATGAATTAGATCGTACAAATACTATACAACTTATGCCACATAACTTAATTCAATAATTCCTATAGAATTTATGCCAAGCGATACAAAGGTTCACTAAGCCTATGTCAAGCGAATTAAGTCACACATAATTAGGATACTTCATCCACAAATTTCATTAAATGAACAACATGGGCAAAACTTAAATACCATCATATTTTAGGGCAAAATTAAAAGAGCAACTTACAAAAATGACTATATTTATAGGGTTATTAAAGTTCAATAGTTATAAGTATGTTATTTACAAAAAATGACTACAGTTTATGTCTTTTTCTAGCTGTATTTTTGTATATGTTTTTTATTTTTCTATTTATACACTGATACAGTTTTAATTACAATGAACTAAATAAGGAAAGTGTATTAATTGTACAGTTAGCATATGAATACTTTGAATTCAAATTGGTATCTCTATTTATAAAAACTTAGTATTAATATATCAAGGATACAAGTATTTATAAAAAAAATTTAATGTATTAATATATCAAACAAGGTAAAGTATAACAATATAACATATGAACACGACAATTTGAAAAATGGATACACTGTTGTTAAACAAAGAATGAATACACCAATATAGTATACATATGAATACATTGTTGTGGATATTTTACTTATGTATCTAGATATACTTGTATTCACAAATCACCATTTCAACTTGTGTTAATATTACAATACAAGTATCTATGTACATAAGTATTCTACTATATACAAAATTGACAATCACATAAATCTCAATCTCTTTTTGCGCATGTTTTTCTTGTACTACTTTTTTTTTTATAACTATAACCATTGTAGTGGAGAAACAAATAATTCTTCAATTGAAACCCTATAAAAATATATGAAAATATAGATGTATACAAATATAATCTTTATAAAACGAGGGGAAAAATCAATTAGAAGAAACATGATGAATTCAAATCTCAAAAATTGCTCCTAGAGTCATGCAAAAGGATCTTAAATTGAAAGGAATTTGGGGAAAAAATATAGAAAATCTGTAATAATGGAATATTGACGAAAGAGAAAGTATTAATGAGATTAATTATGTCTATAATAATAACTTTCCTATTTAATATTTAATAACTTTCCTGATTAATTGTATATAATTAACTTTGCTATTTATTGTATAGTTATATCCATATAATATATATAAAAAATAAACTATAGCTATTTATTTTAAATGTCTATTGATGTTTGCCATATTATTTAGTTTTTCCAAATTAAAAACCACCATTAAATAGGGCCAATCCGTGCAAAAAATTGTTATTAAATGGATGGGTCAATTTAGGCTAGAATGGGCGAAAAATCGAGTTGGTTCATGAACCGCCCAATTTGACCCAACTTATTTAGGATTGAAGCCCAACTAAATATCAACCTCAATTTTGATGGGCTGAAATGAGTTGGACTGAAATAGGTTGAGTTAATAAATGAAAGAATTAATAATGGAAAACTTACAGAAATGTCACTAGTTTAAATGTTAATTACTTAGATATACTCTAATTTGTAATATTATTAATCTTATCAGATTTTGATACGTCCAGATACATGTATCTCGATATACATGGGGTCAAAATTAGGTGTAATAATTTATTCTAGATACATTGTATCCAAGTGGATTCACATGTATCTGGGATACATAAACAAACCTCACTTTCCTCCCTCCCTTCCCCTCCCATCTTGCTCATAACTGTCCTATGTATATGATATCCCAGATACATGTGAATCACACTAGATACATACATATACATGTATCTAGTATGCATCTGGTGTGATTCGTATGTATCTGGGATTCATGACTATCTCTCTCCCCATCTTGATTGCTCGCCTCTTTCCCTATTTTAGCGTATCGGGTAGAAAAAAATATATGTATCTAAATGTATCATCTTCAATATATGGTAGTAAACTTTTAATTTGTGGTAAGATATGTAATTATTTGAAAATATATATGTATAATTAGTATATATGGTCTGGATGTATGTCTAATAAGGTAGTTTTTCAATCAATGATCAGCCTAAACTTAAACGGATTAAGCAAATTATAATTTTATGGGCTAATTTTATTATGGAAAGATTGTGCTTTGACATATTCGTGTCAAATACGTTTGCTAGCAATTCCTTGAAATCAATTTTGACATAAATTTCAACCTTAAACAATACATATAATTACAAAAAAGAGTAGAATCAAAATACTTCTATCCCCAAGTCAACCCAGCCCAACTCTTCCGACATGTAATGCCAGATATGAGCAAAAACACAAGATTACAATGGGAACAAATAAAAATAATTTTGTCAAACAAATTAATCTTTCCCTAAAAGAATGAACCAATATCTCCTACATTATTGCTATCAACACATTTAAAAGTTTATTAATTTCTTTGTTTAATTTAAGGTATCGTTAGATTGTTAATATAATGGATAAGCCAAGGACTTATATATCTTCAATCCGTAGCCACGCCAAATGCAATTTTAGTCTGTGAGTACTCATTATAAGGAGGAGGAAGAGGATGAGCAAACTCTTTGCGGCCTGCAAAGTTCCTTTGAGTAACTTGGCTTGTTATTTGATTAGGAACATTGGTGCCTGGATTCGGAGTTGGTGGGCGAACAGGATGCCATTGTAGAGATTGTAACAAAAGATACTTGCCTCCCTTCAAAAAATCTACTTTTTCTTTTTCATTGTTATCGTTAAGAATTCGAGCAGCCTCAGTTGATGTGATGCTAATCAGGAATATAAGAAGTAGCATTAGTATTATGCTGCTGCATGTTTGAGATTTCATGTTTGGTTTTGATGGAATGAGAATAGTATATGAAGGATATGTTTTGTTTAAGAGAGATTTTGGTAATTAATATGGTTACGAAGAGAACATATGAGTGCTATTTAAACTCATGCAATAACGTGTTAGTAAGACCCAGCATGATACTTTTTCTTTCAAAGTTCAAGCAAGAATTTTGACTGCTGACTATTTGGGTTTATTTACTATGAATTTTTGAATTGAATGAGTCACATACAAGACGAGGGTGTTGCAACAAATAAGAAAAAGGAGAAAACAAAAAATTAAATTGATTGTGTCTAAATTTTGTGAAAGAAAGACTTGGTACTTACCGAACTAAATGACATTATTACTTTAATCTCTAACAAGGGAATTAATATGGGTGTCAAATGGGGTGGGTTGAGTTGAAATTAAAGAAGTTAAAATGAGTCGAATCTTTAATTTTTACCCTCAAATTTGAGTGTTTGATGGTTTTTTATTTTTTTCCTTCAATACTTTAAATAAAAAAAACTAGGCCGAAAATGCCTCTGACATTGAAATAACAAATAATTCTTTTACTCGACTAAGCTTATATTTTCGTATCATAATATACTACAAGTTATGACTTCCATATAAGGGAAAATAAGTTATGTCATACTACGTAACTTTATTCCATAAAAGTTCAACTTCAAAACCCACAAGTACTTATGTCATAAAACGCATTACAAGATATCTCATACTGCATAACTTAATTCCTAGAGAACTTATGTCAAGCAAGACAAAAGTACCAATTGCAGAACCACAAGTTATACCGTAAAAGATATAATTATAAGTTATGCCATACTACAAAACGTAATTCCTACAGAAGTTGTGTCAAACGAGACAAAAGTTCTATTTCGTAACTCACAAGTCGTTATGCAGTAAAAGACATAACATAATTCCTACAAAACTTATGTGAGAGAGGAGAAAAGTTCTCTAAACTTATGCGGAGCAGATTAAGTTGAGAATAGAAACTTGGTCTAAGTTGGAGATTATCTTTATGGAGAAACTACCTAATTACACAAATATTTTTATCATATTTACTAATTCTCCCTATAGTTTGAAATAATAACATTTTATCTCACTAATTAATAATTTCATATCAAATCTCAAGTTAGATACACTTAGATACATGTTTTTTGCTACCAGATACACTGAAATAGGGAGAATAGCGAGCCAAAATAGGAGGAAGGCGAGCGAGATTTGTTTATATATGTATATATCCCAAATACATGTATCTAGGATACCACATATGCGAGCGAGATAGGAAAGTAGCGAGCGAGATTTGTCTATGCATCTTAAATATACTTGGATACAATGTATCTAGAAATTGATCCTGATGATTTTGGTTGAAGTTGACAATTTTTCGAAAGAAGTTTATGTCAAAGTTTTTTTCAACCTGTGAGAGTTAAGTGGCAACGACAAAAGAACGTAACCTAGTCCTATCAAGTATTTTTGATAATTGCGTCTAATTTACTTTTTTGAGTTTATTTGTATCTTTTATATTTCTATTGATTTGTATAGGTGTTGTTTCATATGGTAAGGGTTCCAACAACTAGGTAGAGTTGTTGAGAAAGAAATTAGGCTACAATTGAAATGTATTGTAGAGGAGGGTTGCAATAAAAAAAAATAATTGCAAACTTAAATTTAATGCTAGTTTGAAAGAGATGGAGAAATCATAATTTTTGGTCTCTTGGAAAAGAGCTTTTCAAAGTAAAATTCTTGCGTTGATTCCAATTTAAATTTTGCATTTACTTCATTTAGTTATTAAAGAACCTTATTCCATAGTACACATAATTAAAGATGAACATAAAATAAACCGCAATAATGATATAATTCATTACTGAGCTTTAAAGTAACATGTTATAATTTAATCAAATCAAGATTTTAGACACGATGAATTATACACCAGAAGTCAAGGTATCAAAAGATTGTGCTTTGACATTTTCGTGTCAAATACGTTGCTAGCAGTTCCTTGAAATCAATTTTGACATGAATTTCATTAATCTTGAAGAATACATAATTACAAAAAAAAAAAAACACAAGATTACAATGGGATCCAATGTATTTTTTTGACAAACAAATTAATCTTTTCCTAAAAGAATGAACCAATATCTCCTACATTATTGCTATCGACACATTTAAGAGTTTAGTAATTTCTTTTTTAATTTAAGGTATTGTTAGATAGTTAATATAATAGGTAAGTCAAGACTTGTATATATATATATATTCAATTCGTAGCCACGCCAAATGCAATTTTAGTCTGTGGGTATTCATTATAAGGAGGAGGAGGAGGATGAGCAAACTCTTTGCGACCTGCAAAGTTCCTTTGAGTCACTTGGCTAGTTATTTGATTAGGAACATTGGTGCCTGGATTTGGAGTTGGTGAACGAACAGGACGCCATTGTAGAGATGGTAACAAAAGATATTTGCCTCCCTTCAAAAAATCTACTTCTTCTTTTTCATTGTTATCGTTAAGAATTCGAGCAGCCTCATTTGATGTGATGCTAATTAGGAATATAAGAAGTAGCATTTGAGATTTCATGTTTGATTTTGATGGAATATTGAAAGTATTATATGAAAGATATGTTTTGTTTCAAAGAGATTTTAATTTGGTTAGTATGGTAAGGAAGAAAATACTTAAGGGGTATTTAAACTCATCCAATAACGTGTTAGTAAAATAAGACTTGATCTTTTCCTTTTATGTTTATGCAAGAATTTTGACTGTTGACAACATGGGTTCACTAAGAACTTTTGAATTGAATGAGTCATATACAAGACGAGAATATTACAATAAACAAATTAAAAAGACGGGAAGAGAAAATGCTAGTTATACAATAATTCAATTCTATTGAATATTTATATCAAATCAATAAATATATGATATATGTTTGCACATATATTTTTGTCACTTTATTATGTGCGAGTAAGTATTAATATAATTACTTCAATCATTAACTCGAGAATATAATGTTCCCCTCAACTTTTCATTTAATTGTGGGGTTTCTCTTTCATAACTCCTAAAGATATACGTTATGTACCAATTAAATATTTTTGCATTAAGAAAATAATCAAGACTAGAAAATTATTATAACAAGTGTGATAGTTTATTTTAAATACAATAAATATTTAATCTCTATATATGATTCCTCTAATATACCGCACAACAATCAACATAGCCAAATTTAGGGTTAGTACATATCCTATGTACAATAATTACATATTTATAGGTCAGGTTGATTTGTTTTTTCATTATAAATTAACTAAATTAACTATGTCGAGTTATTAAATTGATAAGGCAAAACAAATCAATATAAAGTCGAGATTTTTGGTTTCGGTTTTAGTCGATTTATTCGGGTTTTTTCGATCTGTTTTTTTACTTTCTTACCATTACATAGTGATTGAAAAAGAGATCTAATATATTTCGCTTATTTGTGTGATAGGCTGGAACTTTAAAACACTAACCGAATAGGGATCTTTAAAAAGACGATAAAATTCACATGAATACAAAATACTTTCATTGAAATATCAACGTTCAAATATATGCTAAATTTTATAAGATTAATGGCTACACTCAAAATGAATACAAAATAAAATATTTACAAAGTATATTGTTAGCTTTCAATCTGAAATCTGTAAGAATGTAATTATAACTTCCAACAACTCCCTACGGTTAGAAGAAGATTTGAGAAATGTAACTTTTTTGTTCGCTAATTAATTGTTGTAGTCCCGGAAAGGAACTTGTATAGGCTATTTCCTTTCCTTTATATTGTTTGATCAAATTCTTTTGCTCGGTTAGAGGCAAGGTCCATGTCCCCCTCTAACCTTTTGTAAGTATTTCTACTTATATGTCACATATTAGGGGTCTAGCTAAAGCCCCCACACCCCTAGGCTCACAACATATTGGTGATGGCTTTGGTTAAAAAAAATAAAAAATTAATCATATATATATATAAAAGAGAACCTTCAACCCAGTGATGTGGCACCACCAGAAACAAGGATTCTCTTTTTATTTATTTATTTCCAAAACTGCCCTTCTTAAAATTCACAATTACGAAAAAGTCACAACTCTTTAGAAAAGTCACAACCTAACAGAAAAGTCACAACTTTTCATAAAAGTCACAACACTTTAGAAAAGTTACAACCTTACTTAAAAGTCACAGCTCTTTAGAAAAGTCATAACCTTACGGAAAAGTCACAACTCTTTAGAAAAGTCACAACCTTACGAAAAGTCACAACTTTTCACAAAAGTCACAACTCTTCACGAAAGTCACAACTCTTCATTTTTCATTCACAAATTTTAAAACCCAACACTTAATTCCAAGGCATCAACGGAAGAAAGAATAAATAAAGAAAATTGATTTCAATTGCAATGCGACATTACTAATCTTGCACCTCTCAATCCACTACACATACCGCTGTTGTAATTGTTGAATTCATTACATTTGGTTCTTTAGTAAACAAAAGTTCTATTTTTGCCACTATTATTTGTAAGTTTTTTTCCGCTATAGGGGAGTCGAATTCAAATACATTAATTAAGCTTCTTATTAATTGTGTTTCATTCCTCAAAGTTTTCTTCCTCCTATTTCATGAAATTTAATCTTTTACTGTAAATCATAGCGATTCATGTAACTATTGCAATTTTTTTATATATATTTTGGTGACTTTTTTTGAATTTTGTTTAAAATTCCTGCAAGGTTGATTGAAAATTGATCTTCTCTTTTATCCATTTCTACAGGTTTCGTCATATACTTTTTGGGAAAATTGCTTGTGGGTTGTGCTATATTTGATAGCACACAACAACAAATATGTGATAATTAATACGGAACCAATGGTGAAGTTTGTTAAAAGAACCACAAAGATTGCTCTCTTGACTGCCACAGTTAGTATCAAACATTGTATGCAATTGCACTTTTTCTAGAATATTAGTGTTGATATCCTCTAAAGGCGCAACGTCGCGGTGACCCACAAAAAATAATTTAGTTTTAAAAGAATTTAAAAGAAATAAAGGGAAAGGATTTAAAAGGGAAAGGGAGTCGCCACCTAATTTTAGGAAAACTAGGAAACCAATTAATAAAAAATGTCTACGAAACCAATAGATTCTAGGTAAGGGTTCAAGTTATTCCGAAGGGAAGGTATTAGGCATCCTTCGAAATCCACAATTGTGCGTCCCGACTGAATTCATTTTTTTCAAATTGAGGAGGAGATAACAACAATGTACAAGAATAATAAACATGAAATATAAACAAATAATGAAGTAAAACAATAATATAAAAAAGGCCTCAGTTTGCCTAACGTCAATATATACAAAACAATGAATAAAGAATATAATTCGAACTTCATTCGAATAACTTCGATGGGAAGCAACTCCGGGTACCTGTAAAGACACTTAGTAAAAGTGTTAGTAATAAATAAATATGAATAAAAATAAATGAATCAAATAATAACTTAAAAATAAAAACCCGTCTTATTAACATGGGAGACCTTGGAAATCGACGGTAATTTCTTCATCGGCCAATTTTAACATACAAATATATAAACTTAAACTAAATTTCCGTTTTTTACAATGGAGAGGCCTCGAAAACCAACGGAGAGATTTTTTCATTGGCCAATTTTAATATACAAAGAATCTCAAACATCAAGTGAATCACTATTAAATTACTAGAGTAACAACAATTGGAACTAAAGAAGAACAGTACCCAAACAAACAAATAATTAATAATACAATCATAATGGAGTAAACAATAAAATAAAAATATAAACAATTGGTAAATAACAAGTATCATGCTATAACTATACGATCATAAATTGAACAAATAATAGTGATGAAATATAATAAAATATAAAGTGATCATATACAGTAACTAAAGATTCAATGTAATAATAAATCAATGAATTAATGAGCAATAATGGCTAAGTTAAAACAACTACCGATATAGATTCAAAATATAAGAAAAAATGGAGTAAAATAACACAACCAATCCAAATAGAGCAGCAAAGAAAAGGTAGAGAAATAACACGAGACAATATTAATCAAAATGTTTAATAAATATAACCTAAATAAAAATAGTAAAATTCAACCAAAGGTAATATTAGTGATAAAGCAGTAGCAATAAAGTTGAGTATATCCAACATAACACACAGCAAATCAACCTAAAAATCATGACTAAAGAGTATTCAATAGTAAAATGGAGAAGAAAAATGCATCAATAGAGATGGAAAAACAGTTGAGTGAAATAGGAAAAAAGAGACCGACGGAGAACAAATTTCGCAATCAGATCTGAGAAATCTTTGGTTATACCTGCTAATGTTGCTCACAGAACAGTGAAAATAGGAAACGTGGTTGTTCCTTGCGAGTTCGCTGCTTTTGTTGATCTGCTCCAGTCCATCGGAGCTGGGGTTTAGCCGAATTTTATGAGATTCTTGTTACTATTCCGGTGGTCGCAGCGGTGTTGTTGCGTGAGTTCGGAAATGGCTTTTGGTTGGGGTTTGGGTTGTTCCGACGTGGGGTTTAGGGGGCTGATGGGAGTCGGTTTTTGGAGGTGAATCGGGGGTTGTTTTGCTGGTTGTTTCAGCTTGGTCAGAGAAGAAAGAAAAATGGAGTAGTGAGAGTGAGGGACAACGGTTAGGGGTCTTTGGTGGTGTACTCGCTGGAATCCGCGGACCTCTGGTCATCGAAAAATTATGAACACAAAAAGAATTTATTAAATACTAAAAGTCTAAAAATTACCCCTAAAATTTTATCCACCACCCTCTAACTTAATAATCAAGCTAGTGATTAAATAGAAAAATTGAAAAACCACCAATAATACAATATCATTATCTTAAAATCGTGGGCCAAAACCACAAACCAATAAAATATCTATATATGAAATCTTATCCATATTTGGATAAATTTTTAAACTGTGCAAAATATCAAAATGAATATTAACAAATGTAATGAAAATGATGATTTAATTAAACTCAACAAATATTAACAACATATTGAACTGATTGTGACAAAAAAAATATTTTGAACAATAAGGATAATTATTTAAAATTTGAATTAAAATTGCAAAACATGCATTTTGAACTATTTAACAAATAAAATATTTTAAAATATTAACTTTGAAAACTATTAGACAAAAATTAGGTGTCAACAATTAGTATAGAGACAATTAATCCACTTCTTTTATCGCAAGTTGACTAATTTGCCATATTTCTTCCTCTCTTCTTTTTTGGCATAATAACAGATCAAGTTTTCGTGAAACTAACAGATGCCCAAAATACACTATCATAAAAATAATTTTTATCGACAAAAAATATGCACATTAACGAAGAGTTCTACAGCCTTTACCGACATTAATTAATTGTCATTAGATTCAATGTCGCTATAGACTTTAGGGACATTTATAGAAAGTACTAATTGCCTCTGAAAATACATATTTAGCGGTAATTAAGCTATTAATAGCCGTTAAAGATCATTTTTGATGTAGTGATAACTCTTTCTTTTGGCTTCTTTCAATTAAGTTTGTGAACTATAAACTTGGATACAGCCCGACAGACTATCTTTTTGAAAAATATGTTAAGCAACATGCCTTTTTCTTCTTAATTGTTATGAAAGTAAGGCCGTCTTTATTATTATTTGTGGATATTTGTGAGTTCAAGTGCTCACAAAATTATGCTGTGAGATTTTAATATGTTATGTATCAAAATTTTGGTACGCTGCTGGAATGGTTGAATTCATTACATCTTGTTCCTTAGTAAACAAAACTTCTATTTCTGCCACTATTATTTGAAGATTTTTTTCCGCTATAGGGGAGTCGAATTCAAATACATTAATTAAGCTTCTTATAAAGTGTGTTTCAATCCTCAAAGTTTTCATCCTCCTATTACATGAAGCTTAATCTTTACTGTAAGTTATAGTGATTTATATAACTATTGCAATTTCGTTTTGCTATTTTGGTGACCTTTTTGAACTCCGTTAAAAATTTCAGCAAGGATGATTGAAAATTGATCTTCTCTTTTGTCCTTTTCTATAGGTTTCTTCATATACTTTTTGGGGAAATTGTTTGTGGGTTGTGTTATATTTGATAGCACATAACAACAAATATGTGATAACTAATATGGAACCAATAGTGAAGTTTGTTAAAAGAACCAAGTAGATTGCTCTCTTGCTTGCCACATTTACTATATTATTTTGATTGTTTTATCTTAGGTACAAACATTGTGTATGCCATTGCACTCTTTCTAGAATATTAGTATAGAGACAATTAGTCCACTTCTTTTATCGCAAGTTGGCTAATTTGCCATATTTCTTCCTCTCTTCTTTTTTGGCATAATAAGAGATTAAGATTTCGTGAAACTAACAGATGTCCAAAATACACTATCATAAAAATAATTTTTATCGACAAAAAATATGCACATTAACGAAGAGTTCTACAGCATTTACCGACATTAATTAATTGTCATTAGATTCAATGTCGCTATAAACTTTAGGGACCTTTATAGAAAGTACTAATTGCCTCTGAAAATACATATTTAGCGGTAATTAAGCTATTAATTGCCGTTAAAGATCATTTTTGATGTAGTGATAACCCTTTCTTTTGGCTTCTTTAAATTAAATTTGTGAACTATAAACTTGGATAAAGCCCGTCAGACTATCTTTTTGAAAAATATGTTAAGCAACATGCATTTTTCTTCTTGATTGTTAGGAAAGTAAGATCGTCTTTATTATTATTTGTGGATATTTGTGAGTTCAAGTGCTCAAAAAATTATGCTGTGAGATTTTAATATGTTATGTATCAAAATTTTGGTACGCTGCTGGAATGGTTGAATTCATTACATCTGGTTCCTCAGTAAACAAAACTTCTATTTCTGCCACTATTATCTGAAGATTTTTTCCCGCTATAGGGGAGTCGAATTCAAATACATTAATTAAGCTTCTTATGAAGTGTGTTTCAATCCTCAAAGTTTTCATCCTCCTATTTCATGAAGCTTAATTTTACTGTAAGTTATAGTGATTCATATAACTATTGCAATTTCGTTTTGCTATTTTTGTGACTTTTTTGAACTCCGTTAAAAATTTCAGCAAGGATGATTGAAAATTGATCTTCTCTTTTGTCCTTTTCTACAGGTTTCTTCATATACTTTTAGGGGAAATTGTTTGTGGGTTGTGTTATATTTGATAGCACATAACAACAAATATGTGATAACTAATATGGAACCAATGGTGAAGTTTGTTAAAAGAACCAAGTAGATTACTTTCTTGCTTGCCACATTTACTATATTATTTTGATTGTTTTATCTTAGGTACAAACATTGTGTATGCCATTGCACTCTTTCTAGAATATTAGTATAGAGACAATTAGTCCGCTTCTTTTATCGCAAGTTGACTAATTTGCCATATTTCTTCCTCTCTTCTTTTTTGGGATAATAAGAGATCAAGTTTTCGTGAAACCAACAGATGCCCAAAATAAACTATCATAAAAATAATTTTTATCGACAAAAAATATGCACATTAACGAAGAGTTCTACTGCCTTTACCGACATTAATTAATTGTCATTAGATTCAATGTCGCTATAGACTTTAGGGACATTTATAGAAAGTACTGATTGCCTCTGAAAATACATAATTAGCGGTAATTGAGTTATTAATTGCCGTTAAAGATCATTTTTGATGTAGTGATAACTCTTTCTTTTTGCTTCTTTCAATTAAATTTGTGAACTATAAACTTGGATACAGCACGACAGACTATCTTTTTGAAAAATATGTTAAGCAACATGCCTTTTTCTTCTTGATTGTTAGGAAAGTAAGATCGTCTTTATTATTATTTGTGGATATTTGTGAGTTCAAGTGCTCACAAAATTATGCTGTGAGATTTTAATATGTTATGTATCAAAATTTTGGTACGCTGCTGGAATGGTTGAATTCATTACATCTGGTTCCTCAGTAAACAAAACTTCTATTTCTGCCACTATTATTTGAAGATTTTTTTCCGCTATAGGGGAGTCGAATTCAAATATATTAATTAAGCTTCTTATGAAGTGTGTTTCAATTCTCAAAGTTTTCATCCTCCTATTTCATGATTTCATCCTTCATTTCATGAAGCTTACTGTAAGTTATAGTGATTCATATAACTATTGCAATTTCGTTTTGCTATTTTGGTGACTTTTTTGTATTCCGTTAAAAATTTAAGCAAGGATGATTGAAAATTGATCTTCTCTTTTGTCCTTTTCTACAGGTTGCTTCATATACTTTTTGGGGAAATTGTATGTGGGTTGTGTTATATTTGATAGCACATAACAACAAATATGTGATAACTAATATGGAACCAAGGGTGAAGTTTGTTAAAAGAACCAAGTAGATTGCTCTCTTGCTTGCCACATTTACTATATTATTTTGATTGTTTTATCTTAGGTACAAACATTGTGTATGCGATTGCACTCTTTCTAGAATATTAGTATAGAGACAATTAGTCCACTTCTTTTATCGCAAGTTGGCTAATTTGTCTTATTTCTTCCTCTCTTCTTTTTTGGCATAATAAGAGATTAGGTTTTCGTGAAACTAACAGATAACCAAAATACACTATCATAAAAATAATTTTTATCGACAAAAAATATGCACATTAACGAAGAGTTCTACAGCCTTTACCGACATTAATTAATTGTCATTAGATTCAATGTCGCTATAGACTTTAGGGACATTTATAGAAAGTACTAATTGCCTCTGAAAATACATATTTAGCGGTACTTAAGCTATTAATTGCCATTAAAGATCATTTTTTATGTAGTGATAACTCTTTCTTTTGGCTTCTTTCAATTAAATTTGTGAACTATAAACTTGGATACAGCACGGCAGACTATCTTTTTGAAAAATATGTTAAGCAACATGCCTTTTTCTTCTTGATTGTTAGGAAAGAAAGGCCGTCTTTATTATTATTTGTGGATATTTGTGAGTTCAAGTGCTCACAAAATTATGCTGTGAGATTTTAATATGTTATGTATCAAAATTTCGGTACGCTGCTGGAATGGTTGAATTCATTACATCTTGTTCCTTAGTAAACAAAACTTCTATTTCTGCCACTATTATTTGAAAAAAAATTTCCGCTATAGGGGATTCGAATTCAAATACATTAATTAAGCTTCTTATGAAGTGTGTTTCAATCCTCAAAGTTTTCATCCTCCTATTACATGAAGCTTAATCTTTACAGTAAGTTATAGTGATTCATATAACTATTGCAATTTCGTTTTGCTATTTTGGTGACCTTTTTGAACTCCGTTAAAAATTTCAGCAAGGATGATTGAAAATTGATCTTCTCTTTTGTCCTTTTCTACAGGTTTCTTCATATACTTTTTGGGGAAATTGTTTGTGGGTTGTGTTATATTTGATAGCACATAACAACAAATATGTGATAACTAATATGGAACCAATATTGAAGTTTGTTAAAAGAACCAAGTATATTGCTCTCTTGCTTGCCACATTTACTATATTATTTTGATTGTTTTATCTTAGGTACAAACATTGTGTATGCCATTGCACTCTTTCTAGAATATTAGTATAGAGACAATTAGTCCACTTCTTTTATCGCAAGTTGGCTAATTTGCCATATTTCTTCCTCTCTTCTTTTTTGGCATAATAAGAGATTAAGTTTTCGTGAAACTAACAGATGTCCAAAATACACTATCATAAAAATAATTTTTATCGACAAAAAATATGCACATTAACGAAGAGTTCTACAGCCTTTACCGACATTAATTAATTGTCATTAGATTCAATGTCGCTATAAACTTTAGGGACCTTTATAGAAAGTACTAATTGCCTCTGAAAATACATATTTAGCGGTAATTAAGCTATTAATTGCCGTTAAAAATCATTTTTGATGTAGTGATAGCCCTTTCTTTTGGCTTCTTTAAATTAAATTTGTGAACTATAAACTTGGATACAGCCCGTCAGACTATCTTTTTGAAAAATATGTTAAGCAACATGCCTTTTTCTTCTTGATTGTTAGGAAAGTAAGATCGTCTTTATTATTATTTGTGGATATTTGTGAGTTCAAGTGCTCACAAAATTATGCTGTGAGATTTTAATATGTTATGTATCAAAATTTTGGTACGCTGCTGGAGTGGTTGAATTCATTACATCTGGTTCCTCAGTAAACAAAACTTCTATTTCTGCCACTATTATTTGAAGATTTTTTTCCGCTATAGGGGAGTCGAATTCAAATACATTAATTAAGCTTCTTATGAAGTGTGTTTCAATCCTCAAAGTTTTCATCCTCCTATTTCATGAAGCTTAATCTTTACTGTAAGTTATAGTGATTCATATAACTATTGCAATTTCGTTTTGCTATTTTAGTGACTTTTTTGAACTCCGTTAAAAATTTCAGCAAGGATGATTGAAAATTGATCTTCTCTTTTGTCCTTTTCTACAGGTTTCTTCATATACTTTTTGGGGAAATTGTTTGTGGGTTGTGTTATATTTGATAGCACACAACAACAAATATGTGATAACTAATATGGAACCAATGGTGAAGTTTGTTAAAAGAACCAAGTAGATTACTTTCTTGCTTGCCACATTTACTATATTATTTTGATTGTTTTATCTTAGGTACAAACATTGTGTATGCCATTGCACTCTTTCTAGAATATTAGTATAGAGACAATTAGTCCACTTCTTTTATCGCAAGTTGGCTAATTTGCCATATTTCTTCCTCTCTTCTTTTTTGGCATAATAACAGATCAAGTTTTCGTGAAACTAACAGATGTCCAAAATACACTATCATAAAAATAATTTTTATCGACAATAAATATGCAAATTAACGAAGAGTTCTACAGCCTTTACCGACATTAATTAATTGTCATTAGATTCAATGTCGCTATAGACTTTAGGGACATTTATAGAAAGTACTAATTGCCTCTGAAAATACATATTTAGCGGTAATTAAGCTATTAATAGCCGTTAAAGATCATTTTTGATGTAGTGATAACTCTTTCTTTTGGCTTCTTTCAATTAAGTTTGTGAACTATAAACTTGGATACAGCCCGACAGACTATCTTTTTGAAAAATATGTTAAGCAACATGCCTTTTTCTTCTTAATTGTTATGAAAGTAAGGCCGTCTTTATTATTATTTGTGGATATTTGTGAGTTCAAGTGCTCACAAAATTATGCTGTGAGATTTTAATATGTTATGTATCAAAATTTTGGTACGCTGCTGGAATGGTTGAATTCATTACATCTTGTTCCTTAGTAAACAAAACTTCTATTTCTGCCACTATTATTTGAAGATTTTTTTCCGCTATAGGGGAGTCGAATTCAAATACATTAATTAAGCTTCTTATAAAGTGTGTTTCAATCCTCAAAGTTTTCATCCTCCTATTACATGAAGCTTAATCTTTACTGTAAGTTATAGTGATTTATATAACTATTGCAATTTCGTTTTGCTATTTTGGTGACCTTTTTGAACTCCGTTAAAAATTTCAGCAAGGATGATTGAAAATTGATCTTCTCTTTTGTCCTTTTCTATAGGTTTCTTCATATACTTTTTGGGGAAATTGTTTGTGGGTTGTGTTATATTTGATAGCACATAACAACAAATATGTGATAACTAATATGGAACCAATATTGAAGTTTGTTAAAAGAACCAAGTAGATTGCTCTCTTGCTTGCCACATTTACTATATTATTTTGATTGTTTTATCTTAGGTACAAACATTGTGTATGCCATTGCACTCTTTCTAGAATATTAGTATAGAGACAATTAGTCCACTTCTTTTATCGCAAGTTGGCTAATTTGCCATATTTTTTCCTCTCTTCTTTTTTGGCATACTAAGAGATCAAGTTTTCGTGAAACTAACAGATGCCCAAAATACACTATCATAAAAATAATTTTTATCGACAAAAAATATGCACATTAACGAAGAGTTCTACTGCCTTTACCGACATTAATTAATTGTCATTAGATTCAATGTCGCTATAGACTTTAGGGACATTTATAGAAAGTACTAATTGCCTCTGAAAATACATATTTAGCGGTAATTAAGCTATTAATTGCCATTAAAGATAAGTTTTTATGTAGTGATAACTCTTTCTTTTGGCTTCTTTCAATTAAATTTGTGAACTATAAACTTGGATACAGCACGACAGACTATCTTTTTGAAAAATATGTTAAGCAACATGCCTTTTTCTTCTTGATTGTTAGGAAAGTAAGATCGTCTTTATTATTATTTGTGGATATTTGTGAGTTCAAGTACTCACAAAATTATGCTGTGAGATTTTAATATGTTATGTATCAAAATTTTGGTACGCTGCTGGAGTGGTTGAATTCATTACATCTGGTTCCTCAGTAAACAAAACTTCTATTTCTGCCACTATTATTTGAAGATTTTTTTCCGCTATAGGGGAGTCGAATTCAAACATTCTAATTAAGCTTTTTATGAAGTGTGTTTCAATCCTCAAAGTTTTCATCCTCCTATTTCATGATTTCATCCTTCATTTCATGAAGCTTACTGTAAGTTATAGTGATTCATATAACTATGGTGCTAATTTCGTTCTGTCTTATTTTTTGTGACTTTTTTGAACTCCGTTAAAAATTTCAGCTAGGATGATTGAAAATTGATCTTCTCTTTTGTCCTTTTCTACAGATTTCTTCATATACTTTTTGGGGAAATTGTTTGTGGGTTGTGTTATATTTGATAGCACACAACAACAAATATGTGATAACTAATATGGAACCAATGGTGAAGTTTGTTAAAAGAACCAAGTAGATTACTTTCTTGCTTGCCACATTTACTATATTATTTTGATTGTTTTATCTTAGGTAAAAACATTGTGTATGCCATTGCACTCTTTCTAGAATATTAGTATATAGACAATTAGTCCACTTCTTTTATCGCAAGTTGGCTAATTTGCCATATTTCTTCCTCTCTTCTTTTTTGGCATACTAAGAGATCAAGTTTTCGTGAAACTAACAGATGCCCAAAATACACTATCATAAAAATAATTTTTATCGACAATAAATATGCACATTAACGAAGAGTTCTACTGCCTTTACCGACATTAATTAATTGTCATTAGATTCAATGTCGCTATAGACTTTAGGGACATTTATAGAAAGTACTAATTGCCTCTGAAAATACATATTTAGCGGTAATTAAGCTATTAATTGCCATTAAAGATCATTTTTTATGTAGTGATAACTATTTCTTTTGGCTTCTTTCAATTAAATTTGTGAACTATAAACTTGGATACAGTCTGACAGACTATCTTTTTGAAAAATATGTTAAGCAACATGCCTTTTTCTTCTTGATTGTTAGGAAAGTAAGATCGTCTTTATTATTATTTGTGGATATTTGTGAGTTCAAGTGCTCACAAAATTATGCTGTGAGATTTTAATATGTTATGTATCAAAATTTTGGTACGCTGCTGGAATGGTTGAATTCATTACATCTGGTTCCTCAGTAAACAAAACTTCTATTTTTGCCACTATTATTTGAAGATTTTTTTCCGCTATAGGGGAGTCGAATTCAAATACATTAATTAAGCTTCTTATGAAGTGTGTTTCAATCCTCAAAAGTTTTCATCCTCCTATTTCATGAAGCTTAATCTTTACTGTAAGTTATAGTGATTCATATAACTATTGCAATTTCGTTTTGCTATTTTGGTGACCTTTTTGAACTCCGTTAAAAATTTCAGCAAGGATGATTGAAAATTGATCTTCTCTTTTGTCCTTTTCTACAGGTTGCTTCATATACTTTTTGGGGAAATTGTTTGTGGGTTGTGTTATATTTGATAGCACATAACAACAAATATGTGATAACTAATATGGAACCAATATTGAAGTTTGTTAAAAGAACCAAGTAGATTGCTCTCTTGCTTGCCACATTTACTATATTATTTTGATTGTTTTATCTTAGGTACAAACATTGTGTATGCGATTGCACTCTTTCTAGAATATTAGTATAGAGACAATTAGTCCACTTCTTTTATCGCAAGTTGGCTAATTTGTCTTATTTCTTCCTCTCTTCTTTTTTGGCATAATAAGAGATTAGGTTTTCGTGAAACTAACAGATAACCAAAATACACTATCATAAAAATAATTTTTATCGACAAAAAATATGCACATTAACGAAGAGTTCTACAGCCTTTACCGACATTAATTAATTGTCATTAGATTCAATGTCGCTATAAACTTTAGGGACCTTTATAGAAAGTACTAATTGCCTCTGAAAATACATATTTAGCGGTAATTAAGCTATTAATTGCCGTTAAAGATCATTTTTTATGTAGTGATAACTCTTTCTTTTGGCTTCTTTCAATTAAATTTGTGAACTATAAACTTGGATACAGTCTGACAGACTATCTTTTTGAAAAATATGTTAAGCAACATGCCTTTTTCTTCTTGATTGTTAGGAAAGTAAGATCGTCTTTATTATTATTTGTGGATATTTGTGAGTTCAAGTGCTCACAAAATTATGCTGTGAGATTTTAATATGTTATGTATCAAAATTTTGGTACGCTGCTGGAGTGGTTGAAATCATTACATCTGGTTCCTCAGTAAACAAAACTTCTATTTCTGCCACTATTATTTGAAGATTTTTTTCCGCTATAGGGGAGTCGAATTCAAATACATTAATTAAGCTTCTTATGAAGTATGTTTCAATCCTCAAAGTTTTCATCCTCCTATTTCATGAAGCTTAATCTTTACTGTAAGTTATAGTAATTCATATAACTATTGCAATTTCGTTTTGCTATTTTTGTGACTTTTTTGAACTCCGTTAAAAATTTCAGCTAGGATGATTGAAAATTGATCTTCTCTTTTGTCCTTTTCTACAGATTTCTTCATATACTTTTTGGGGAAATTCTTTGTGGGTTGTGTTATATTTGATAGCATACAACAACAAATATGTGATAACTAATATGGAACCAATGGTGAAGTTTGTTAAAAGAACCAAGTAGATTACTTTCTTGCTTGCCACATTTACTATATTATTTTGATTGTTTTATCTTAGGTAAAAACATTGTGTATGCCATTGCACTCTTTCTAGAATATTAGTATAGAGACAATTAGTCCACTTCTTTTATCGCAAGTTGGCTAATTTGCCATATTTCTTCCTCTCTTCTTTTTTGGCATAATAACAGATCAAGTTTTCGTGAAACTAACAGATGTCCAAAATACACTATCATAAAAATAATTTTTATCGACAATAAATATGCAAATTAACGAAGAGTTCTACAGCCTTTACCGACATTAATTAATTGTCATTAGATTCAATGTCGCTATAGACTTTAGGGACATTTATAGAAAGTACTAATTGCCTCTGAAAATACATATGTAGCGGTAATTAAGCTATTAATTGCCATTAAAGATCATTTTTTATGTAGTGATAACTCTTTCTTTTGGCTTCTTTCAATTAAATTTGTAAACTATAAACTTGGATACAGTCTGACAGACTATCTTTTTGAAAAATATGTTAAGCAACATGCCTTTTTCTTCTTGATTGTTAGGAAAGTAAGATCGTCTTTATTATTATTTGTGGATATTTGTGAGTTCAAGTGCTCACAAAATTATGCTGTGAGATTTTAATATGTTATGTATCAAAATTTTGGTACGCTGCTGGAGTGGTTGAATTCATTACATCTGGTTCCTCAGTAAACAAAACTTCTATTTCTGCCACTATTATTTGAAGATTTTTTTCCGCTATAGGGGAGTCGAATTCAAATACATTAATTAAGCTTCTTATGAAGTGTGTTTCAATCCTCAAAGTTTTCATCCTCCTATTTCATGAAGCTTAATCTTTACTGTAAGTTATAGTGATTCATATAACTATTGCAATTTCGTTTTGCTATTTTAGTGACTTTTTTGAACTCCGTTAAAAATTTCAGCAAGGATGATTGAAAATTGATCTTCTCTTTTGTCCTTTTCTACAGGTTTCTTCATATACTTTTTGGGGAAATTGTTTGTGGGTTGTGTTATAATTGATAGCACACAACAACAAATATGTGATAACTAATATGGAACCAATGGTGAAGTTTGTTAAAAGAACCAAGTAGATTACTTTCTTGCTTGCCACATTTACTATATTATTTTGATTGTTTTATCTTAGGTACAAACATTGTGTATGCCATTGCAATCTTTCTAGAATATTAGTATAGAGACAATTAGTCCACTTCTTTTATCGCAAGTTGGCTAATTTGCCATATTTCTTCCTCTCTTCTTTTTTGGCATAATAACAGATCAAGTTTTCGTGAAACTAACAGATGTCCAAAATACACTATCATAAAAATAATTTTTATCGACAATAAATATGCACATTAACGAAGAGTTCTACAGCCTTTACCGACATTAATTAATTGTCATTAGATTCAATGTCGCTATAGACTTTAGGGACATTTATAGAAAGTACTAATTGCCTCTGAAAATACATATTTAGCGGTAATTAAGCTATTAATTGCCATTAAAGATCATTTTTTATGTAGTGATAACTCTTTCTTTTGGCTTCTTTCAATTAAATTTGTAAACTATAAACTTGGATACAGTCTGACATACTATCTTTTTGAAAAATATGTTAAGCAACATGCCTTTTTCTTCTTGATTGTTAGGAAAGTAAGGTCGCCTTTATTATTATTTGTGGATATTTGTGAGTTCAAGTGCTCACAAAATTATGCTGTGAGATTTTAATATGTTATGTATCAAAATTTGGGTTTAGAATATCTAGTTGTGAACAGTTCTATTCAGATGTCACCTACTGTTTGGTTGATCAATGCATTAATTCTTCGTAACTTCATACTATAACTATAACAACAATTATGGTTCAATTCCAAATTAGTTGGGGCCGGTGATATGAAACCTAAGCAATAGTAATGACTATTCTGAGACAATGAGGAAAAACATTTATGATACATAAATTTTAGGGTCATTTTTAACATATATATGACATACTATAATAAAAAAGAGATTGATGGAGGTTCATAAGAAAGGAGCCGAAGGTCCTCTATTTGAATTTAGTTAATTATGTTCTTGTATGGACATGATGTTCCACTTTATTTGGGAGTGTTGTTGTTCTAGGCTTTTTGATCTCTTCTTTAACATCTGATTTTCTTTAACATCTGATGTTGTTGTTCTTTATAACTTTTTGAAATTTAAAAAAATTCATTTGCATATGAGAACTAAAACAAGTGGGCATATTTATTGTTGCTACAAAACAAAATTTATTCCGTTTTACTAGGCTACTGCTAAAACTAACAGTTGTTAGTTTCTGCAATTTCATTTTATGTGGAAAAGATAGAGTAAAAGCAAGTTGTAAATAAATAAATAAAAGTAGATGGAAAAATGCACACTTATCGTGCATTTTGCATATTTAGAAATGTTTACAAATACGATATAATGTACAGTGGGCATTCCTATAATCGAGGCACTAAGAAGTTGTAATATTTAGACGTAAAGCAGGGGTGTAATTATGTCAACTTAAAGAAAGCACAAGAGTGGACAAGCTGAAGGTAAAAATCAACATGTTCTCGGGATCACTAGAAACCTTGTGTCTGCTTCAACTAATAATGAAAATGAATTACATCTCTCGATCGTTCTGTACAACTTTTATACGATAACTAACAATCCAATTTGCATAAGTATTATCTCTTTGATGAATTTTGTCTTTGTTATTATCTAATTAGTGCATATAACCAAATTATCCTATTGAAAATTTAAGGTAGCAAAACTGACGTGCAAAATTAAACTGTCCTGAGACCCTGAAAAAATGGAGAAATTCCTTTTCTTAGGAACACATACAAGATTCGTCACTACAAAAAGTATAGCTAAAGAAGAGCTTGTTCCAGTTCCAGATACGAGAATAAGAAGAACGGAAGTACAAGAGGACAAGAAGGAGAAGAGGTGAGTACAGTTTCACTTGCTTGGTAACCTCTTTCCCGGTCAGAGATACTTGTAGCGACTGAATCTTGTTTCCGATAGAGCACCATTGATTGGTCTATTGGCAAAGGAAACCCGGGAATTAAAGATTTTGTTCTCCGTCCGTCTTTGACGAAATGGATGCTGTAGGAGAGGTTGGGAAGGAGGGACTTCGCTAAAGATGGTCTGTCTGTGAGAATTGAAAGGGCCTTCAAAAAAGAGCGAGGGGGTGATGGGCAACCTTAGTCTATATGTTGCTCGTGAGCCGCCAAGTACCAGTCTCCTCTCGATCTACTTACTGCAGCCCAGGAAGAAAAACGTCGTCTAGGCATTCCCTGTTGCTTCGATCACCCCTACGCCTAGGACGTTGTCTGGGCCAAGAGCCATAGTTAGTTGCTGTTTCTGGTTGTTTCTCTTTCTTCCATAGAGAGGGAACTTATCCTTAGACTTTTAGAGCTTTGGCTTTGGTTTGGACCTGTACTAGTCCGAAAAGTGAGAGCACCAGGTTACAGGAAGGGTGAAATTCTTGCCTTAATGGGGCCTTCTGGCAGTGGGAAAACAACCTTGTTAAAGATATTGGGAGGAAGATTGCAAGAAAAGTTGTGGCTTATAAATAGGAAGATGAGGAGATAGGGGGCAAAGGATATTCATGATATTCGGAAAGATTTATGTTAATTCGCCTTGCGTTCAACATCTTGGGTGTTGTCTAATGGTCAATGAATTGTGAGTTGAGAACCGTGGAGTTTCAGGTTCAAATTCCAGTAGAGACAAAAACATTAGGTAATTTCTTCTCATCTGTCTTAACTTTGTCAGAGAAAGTTCCCATGATACCTGCTACTGGTAAAAGATGACAAATACCTCATAAAATTAGTTGAGGTATGTGCAAGTTGAGTATTCTGCTGTACAAGACTCAAGTCTAATGAGTTAAAGATTGAGTACTAAACTGTTTAATTAAGATAAGGCTCTACCATAGGAAGGAGGAATAATTGGAGGAGGAGGATGAACAACGACGATCCTCTTTCCTCGAGCAGCAAAGTTCTTCTGCTCGATAGTCCTAGCACTGAACGATTTGCCTTCAGTGCCAGGATTAGGTGTAGGAGTACGAACGGGATTGTAGAAAGATGGTAACAAAAGATGTTTGTTTCTAATTCTCCATCGTCCTTCCTTTAGAATCCTAGATGTGGCTTCATGAGGTATGCAGCAGCTTAATAGAATAACTAATGTTATTGCTACTATAATGTTCCTATTTTGGGATCTCATATTTATGATTATTATACAAAAAATAAAGTTACTAATAGGGGTCTATTTATATGCATGAAATATTGAAACTAGGAGGATTTTTAAGACTTGTTTTTTTCTGGACAATGTTTCAAGTCTTTTATTGACTGTTGACGAGAAGGGTTTTAATTTTTAAAAGTTGGAAATTGAATGGGTCAGGACTCACGCCTATCATGAAAAGAAATGACTATCTAATGACGGGCAATATACGTAATTACTATCTAATTTTGATTTGAATCGTTAAAATCTTGTTACTCAGGCAATGAACTTCTTTTTTTTTCATAATAACAGTAAAACCTTTCTAAATTAATATAGTCAGAATTCAATGAAAGTTAATTTTGATTACATTAAAAGAGTACTAATTTATGTATTATATTAGTTGAATTAATATAAGAAATAAATTATTAATGATCTTGGTTATCGCTATAATATTAATCGGAACATATATTTATATAGGGGTCTTTCAAAAATATATTATCTTATCGAAATTGGTGATTTCTTCATTGGTCCAAATTGGGACCAAAGAAAAATATTATCGTAGAGAGATTCTGTTGTACTTTTAATTGCGACTGAGTTAATTAGAAAACATTATCTCATTTATCTAAAGGGTGTCAAATGAGCGCTATGAGTTAAATCTAAACGGGTTAAAAAGGATAAGTTGAATTATAATTTGTTCAAAATTTACTTGAGTTAAAATAAACGGGTAAATTTGACACCATACACTTGTCATTTAAAGCAACGTTGTCATACTCAAGTATTGTTCTTCAGAGAAAAAAAATTACGCAGCTTTATTAAAATTCATATAAAAATAATTGCAAAGAGATTAAAAAGTGATATTTCGGCTTCATGACTTTTCCTTTTGATTTTGTTCGAAATCATATAAAAGACAATTCTTATTTCGAAATTAATGCAACATGAAATTGCTGACTAGCATTAATTGGAACATTGGAATGTTTGAACAAAACTTCTTAGTATTTTATGCATGTGTTTTTATACAACAAAGTAGACAATTAAGAAAAATAGCAAGATTGAATTATATACAGCAGCCAAGAATTGACGTCCGCAGACGATGGAAGTTTGATATTCTCTTTGTCCCAATTTTATATGATACACTTCTTTTTTAGTCAATTTCGAAAAGAATGATGCACTACTATATTTAATAACAATTTAACTTTGATGAGATCACAAACATCTATCACTTATTTTAAACCACAAGTTTTTTTAAAAAAAATTCTTGAATTTTATGCCTAATCAAAGTATATCATATAAATTGGGACGGATGGAGTAACTTAATTCCCAAAATGTATACATGTTCACATGCCACTAATTTCAGTTTCCAGGAACCTACTTCAATAGCGCAGCCATTAACACAGAGACTTTTTCTTTACTACTACAAAGGTTTCCAAATTGGCTTCAAATTTGTACCAAGTTTCTTATTGATTCAGTCAACTGCTGATGCACCTTACATAAAAAATACCACTTATTATTTCTTTATGTATCTATCTTTTCTTTTTAATTTGTGACTAGTGTCTCCAATTTAAGAGAAAAATACTACTCTACTAGTGATATATGATAACCTCATCCATATACAAAGCTCAAACATATACTCCCTCAGTATCAATTTATACGATACTGTTTGACTTAACACAAAATTTAAGAAAAAAGGGCGAACTTTTAAAATTTATTATCTAAAACAAACCTTATACATTTGTGTGGCTACAAACCATTTAATTAAGAGCAAAAAGAACAATTTTAAAGATGTCAACCATAGTTCCTAAATTGATAGTCAAATAAATAGCTAAGAGAGTGACAAGCAAGGTATTGATCCCCCCAAAAAACAAAAACAAAAACAGAAAAGGGGAAAAGCTAAATGACCAGATTCATCATCCCTCTCTTAACCAGGCACAACCTAGTGTGTGGTATGCGTTTTAACTCGAAAGGACACTCATATATTGCAGCACATTCTGTCACGAGGAAAGAAATGGGATGAAAACGACAAGCGCAAATGGCAGCAGGATCAACAAGTGACTATGAGGTGCAAATTTATTCCCTCTGTCCCTCCCCATGTGGAAGCCTTAGTTGTCTTTTAGGCTGGCTGCATCATTCTATTTATACATATAATCTTTACTCTCTACGGGCAATTTTGTTTGCTCTAGTGTAACAATATGTTACTATTTCCTAACAGCACAGGCACAAAGCCGGATTCAACTACTTTTTTGGAGGGGGGAGGGGGTTGAGGTTGAGTGATGGACTACAACACAAACTGGGAGGATGGAACTAACTTCATATTTGGGGACAGCAGATTCTATGGCAAAAGATTTTGCCAGAGAGGATTCAAACAACATTCAGTTGCTAAAGCAGAAGGCAACCGGACAAAAGCACTCAACGGAAAAAAGAAGACAGAAAATGAATAGGCATCACAGTTGAAATTGCTGATGCTGAAGAGAGATAAACCCAAAAGAATATAAAGAAACTGAACTACGAATCGAAGTTCACAATATGAAGAGGATACATTGTAGACAATTGAAGATGAGTTAATACAGAACGATAGATATTAGTTGAAAAAACATAGATAACCTGGTTAAATGGCTATATATGAGTGAGTGCGTGAGAGATATAGAAATGGAAAGTGTGTGTGTGTGTGTTTTGTCTGCTTCCGCCAACAAGTGTGAAAGAGAGGGAGAGCAAAACATGGAAGTGTTTTGTAGAAGCAATTGATAAAAGTAAAAGAGACAGAGATAAGGAGAAATACATTTATTACAGTTGCATTTACAGCACTAATTCTGACAATAAGAACATGTCGATGAAAGATATACAGACGAATGGTGCACATAACTGCTTCACAATAGGTACGGAGGGAGAATCTACTAAACCAAACAACTGCTTCATAGGCACACCAATGCAACAATATAGATCTACAGACGAATGGTGCACATAACTGCAGTTTTGAAATCCAAAGGGTGAGGAAAAGGTGACCTTGTAGTGACAGACCTCCATGACTTTTTCCTAGGATGGTATATTTGTACAAGCATAGTTGCTGACCTTTTCTGCTGCCTTAATCTTTGGCACTCCTTTGATTTAACCCCATTTAAATGAGTCATCACATGCAGCTCCCCATCCAATGCAACAAAGCCAACAGATGATTCATCAGATGTTTTTCTTGGCAGACTTGTTTCCTTTATCCAGCTGTTGGAAGCCATTTTATAGCTACAAATACAGCAAAGGACAAGAAAAATGTAGGATAAGAAACACTAGACCTTCATGTTGACACTGACACATTGATGAAATTTCCAGGTATTGTGTAACTAACAGAGTATAGGAGGAAGCCACAGGCAAATAAGCAATCAGACCCTACAGAATCTGTTCTAGCTAAATTAGGGTTGAATATAAATTCGACGAATCAGATGTATATGCATATTACCAAGAACACGTTTTCTTTCAAAGAAAAAAATCCTGAAACTCAACATCAAATAACCCAAAGTTTCAAGTTCTATCATGAGGTTTAACAGAATATACATGGATACACTTCTAATTTTAGAAGCTTTCTAAAAGCTGTATACTTTGAAGACTTCATATGATAGTGGTGAAACAACACAGCCACAAAATAAATAGAATTTAAAAAGAGAACATTTGTAATACACCCAAAAAATATACTCAAAGAGTTATCTTTTTCGGGTTTGCTATACCCATCCAACATTACAGGATCTGTTGGTATCTTCCATGAAGCAGACACCAACGATGCACCCAAGAAACATTAATTTGAGAAACCTCAGAACAAAAAAGCTACAGTCAGATCAACCACTTACTCATATCATACTCCTTATAAACAAAAACAAATGTAGACATATTCCAGCATAAATATTATGACTCATACACAAAAAATTGAGTCTTCAACTTCATATTATAATATGAACAATGAGCTGTTCTTCACCTATCCAACAGAACTCAACGTTATGTTCCACCACTAGTCCACTATTCATATACCATCAAAGTTGAATAAATTTTCAAATTACATGCAATAAAACAGGACAAGTGAGCATTCTTGCATTTCAGAAAGATACATACACACATATACTACTTATTAACTGTGTTTCAGGTAGATAGGCAAGAAAAGTTTATTCCATGTAAAAGAAGTGAACTGAACCTATTTCACTAAAGAAATTAATGACATACAATTTCAGCCAATCCTTTTTTAGCCCATACCAACGAAAAATCTATATGATGTCGAGGAATGATCTATTTGTTGCCATCAAAAACTTTTCAAACCCACCAATGTGGTCATCAGTTAACCAACGGTCTAAAGACGAGTCATAAACTATCTCCACTACGTTTAGTCCCGTTGAATAATATGGTGTTCAAAAGAGGAACCAAACAGATTGCTGTAATCACAATAAGGGGGAAAAGGCTAAATACCCGGATAGCCCCTTAAACTTGACGAGTATTGTAAGTTAAGACACTCCAAGTTAACAAGTGACCATATAGACACTTTTACTTGACAAAAGTGTCTTGTGAACACTTGTATCTATAAGAGTGTCGAATATTAAATGAGTAAATTAGCTAATGACAGATGTAATTTTTCCTAAAAAGATGTCACGTGGTAATTATATTTTTTAAAACATTAAAACAACAAGAAAGAAAGTAAAATACATGGTAATCCTCAACTGCACACTCCTCTGCCGCTCTCATCTTTTCACTACCTTTTTTAGCCTCCTCCATTGAAGACCCACAATCTGAGAAGCTCAGGAACTCTCTATGAGTGGTGCTTTAGTTTAGGAGAGGAAGAAAAGATGAAAGAAAAATAGAAGAGGAAGGAGAGAGAGGTCACCAAATTGGCTTCAGAGGATGGCTAAAAATCTTAGGGGTCGTTTGGAAGGGAGTATTAGGAGAAATAGTCCTTGTGGTATTATTTAATACTATGTTTGGTTGGATTTTGTGTCTATGTATAACTAATCATGGATTAGTTATACCTCATACATGGTATTATAGAATGTATTACTAATACCTTCCATTTGGAGGTATTAGTAATACATTGGATATAATACCATGGGATAAGTCTATATAAAGACAAAAATATCCCTCAAATTATTATAATTATTTTGTTTGTTTTCTTGATTTTATGTTTTATATTTGTACTAGTAAATTTATTTAAATAAATTAGCTTACAAATTATTTAGAGAGTGTTGTTTGTTACTAAATAAATCCAATACAAATAGATGTGAATTGTTTAACATTTATTAATTAAAAAGTTTAACATTTATTAATTAAAAAGACAAATATATCACCCCATGACGTTTGTGATCTTAATTTAATTGAATGTATTATTTGTTGATATATATATATATATATTTGTGTGGTTTTCTAATTATTTGTACTTTGAACAATTTATAAAATTGCATACATATTAAGACTACAATTTACATTTTTTATGTGTAAATGTAGATGATTTATTCAATTTTACTATTGTTTACCGTCTTTTCGATTTTAAAAGTAGATAGTTTATCTTTTTAAAATTGAAAATTGACATTTTGTAAGTGATCAATTTACTAAGATGACAATTATTTATCCTCAAATAATTTAAGTGAAAAACTAGCAATCATGACAACAAAATTGTTCGCAATTATTTACCTTGACTCAATTACATAATAATTCAAGGGTATAATTGGAAAGAACCTTTTTATAAAGTTTTAATCCAAACACAAGATGAGGTGGGAAACAATGAATCAAACACTTGATAAAAATAAACTCTGCATTACTAATTCCTACACTACTAATCCCTGCGTTACTAATCCCTGCATTATTAATGTTTGTACCAAATGACCCCTTATAGTTCAAAGATTACACAAAAACAATAGCTTTCTAAATGTTTGTGTATTCTTGATCTAAGTTGCTCGGACTCGGGTGTGGGTGTCCGATACGGGTGCGGATCTAGAGGTCAGATCCTTCATGATCTAATTTTTAAAATTCGGGGATATGGATCCATGTATGGATATGGATACGGGTATGAGGATTCGCCTAAAAATAATTAGAATATCTAAAAATAGAATTATAAAGCCTATATTATGAGTTATTATGTGGAGAACTTGAGGAGAATCTTGGAAGGAGATTAAAGGAAAATGAGTGACATAGAAATGTACATATAAAAGGTATTCCATTTTCTTCAATTTCACCTTAGCTTTTGTATTGATTACAAAAATCATTAAAATTGTCCAAACTTTCCCACATCGATTTTGGTCAAAGTACCCAAAATCGGTTGACCAAATCGGACACGGATCCCACACCCATGTCGTGTCGACACCGGTGCGGCACCAAAAGTGAAGAGTCCGAGCAACTTAGTTCTTGATTGATGATTAGCTTAGGTTCTTGATAATGTTATCTTTATAAAAGGATAAGTATGGTTATTGCTTAATTATTTTCAAATAATTTACTTCCCTTTGCAAAACCATAGAGATAGAAATAACTTGAGATTATTAGGGAAGCTTCGGCACTTGTTTCCGGCCATAAATGGAGGTGATAAGCGTTGAGAGGTTTGCCAAGGGGGTACACAGTCACAACAACAATGGCAATAAAGGGAAAAGATCATTTATGGGAGTAACGTACAATGGATTTGGATTGATCTTGAGTTCATTAATGTTGCCCATGAGTGATGACAAATTGGGTGTTCTCAGTGGCATTTGGATTTCTAATTTTTTTTTGGTTTTTTGGATAAGGTAAGTAAACTTGATTGAAGCAAGTGCCAAGGAGATAATGCAAAATACAAAATTACAGAATTACAAAAGTCTCCAGGAGACATTGCAAACAATCATCTCAATGAGTCTACAGAAGGCATCTGGGTAAAATATTTGAGACAAAAAACCTAACAAGCTTATATTTCTTGGCTTTTGGTTGAAAACAGTTTGCAACAAAACGAAAATAAAAAGTTCTTTATTTGTTAAAAGTAGTACATTGAAGATCATCATCAAGAAGATTCTGTCACGTGAATTGTGTAATGAGCCTAGACAGTCAATCATCGCATCTATATCAACGAAAAGGAAAATAATTTGGTAGAACTCATTCAAATTTTCGACAAAGCTGGGTCAAATCCCAGTTTAGATAAAAAGGTGAAAAGTGATTTGTACCCATCTGTCTATACATTAATGAGAGTCACCCAATATCTCTTCTCACAGGAGGTAGTAGCTAACCGGTTTAGTAGAGGTGCGTGCCAAACACACCACCATTATCCAAAAAAATTGAACCAAACGTCACTCTACTGACTAACTCTAATAAAAATATTTCAACTTTCAAAAGAAGAAAACATAAATCATAAATCAGGGCATCAAACAAACATATCAAATTGTCACCTAGTGCTTAATTCCTTGCCTTACTAGGTTATCCACCCCTTTTCCGGAAAAAAGACACAATACTGAGGTAGGATATTTCCCCAAAATCGACTCTTAGATGCACAATGTATTAGACTTGTCATAGTGAGGTGCGATGACTACGCTAGATGTGTGGTTCCTTAATTTAAGGAATTTCGGTCAATCAACCAAACCTCAATACAAACTAGTTCGGGTATGTCGTATGAATCCTCTATGCCAATTCCATTCTTTTCGGGTGCATACCATTCCAATACTAGTATTAATTCGTTCTTAAAGCTTAATTAACGATTCTCTAAAACTAACAGATTCATAAAGCTCACACTTAACTTCTATTGCTTACTTCCAGAGTTGCTAACAGTGAAAAAAAATTCATCCAGAAAAAATGCATAACAAGATACTCCATAACTATACCTGAAAATATCACCTCGGTCAAGCATGAATACAGCAGGAACGTCCAAAGGCCCATCCTCAACAACCACAATCTTTCCAAGCTTCCACCTTTCCCCTTCTTCCCACATATCCCCAAGCTCCCTCCACTTCCCACCATTCTTCATCTCCATCACTAAAACATCCCTATAATACTGATCCACATGAAACACACCAGAGACCGTCCTCGACCCGCCGTATCCACCCATCACCCAAAACTCCCTCTCCTCTCCAATCCCAACAAAGAACCCAACACATCCAGCTCTAAACCTAGGTAACCCATCCAATGCAACCCACTCATCTTTCCCAATATCATACATCTCCACTGAACTCATCCTACTACCCGCCGCCCCAAACATCGTATGCCGAGACCCACCACCCGCCACCAGAATCTTATTCAAATTAGGCGCCGCAGCACACGCAAAACTCCCCCTAGGGTTAATCATAGGCGCCAATGTCTCCCACGAAAAACTCCCAAAATCAAACCTAAACGCAGAGGATGAAGGACATGGGTAATCAAGAGGGTAAGATCGTGTATCAAAAAGCGACCCACCCAACACATACAAATGAGGGCCAATACAAATCGATGTAAAATTACAAAGCCCATATACATGAGGGTTACAAGGCATAGGTGGAAGTGGAGACCACGCAAGATTTCTCGGGTCAAACAGGTACGGTGAAGCAATTAAAGGATCTTGCGGGAATATACAGAGAAGGGGAGATAGAATAGATGGTGGGAGATGCTTTTGCCTCATAGAAATGATGGTTTTGGAAGAGAAAAAGTGTTTCCATGATTTACAAATGGATTTGAGACGTGAATGATGAGAATAAGGAACGAATACGAGTATAATCGCTGCTAAATCGTTTGGAAGACCAGGGATTATGGTTGGGTTTAGGGTTTGTAGTTGGGATTCTTGATTTGTAACTGTTGTTGAAGAAGGAGGAGCCATGGGTCAATCTGAATGAACCCCACGTAACAATTTTATTTCAGAATGAAAAAACCTAATTTTTTTCAGGCGATTTAAACATAGACAGGTTGAGAATCTTGCCCCCTCTTCAACTCATCAATGGCTGTTGGGGCAATTGAAGAAACAGAGATACTGGCTGATTCACTATGAGAGGAGGCTGCTTGTAAAGTTTGCTTCTTCAAGAACTTTTTGACTTGGAAAGAAAGAAACAAAAACATATACAACACACAGTGACACAAGAACAAAAACTTCTGACTTTGATAAAGAAAAACAATAAATAATACACATTTGACACAGAGATATACTTTCTGCGTCTCAATTTATTTGTTTTGTTTTAAGTTGAAGCACAATAGGAAAGAAAGTTAAAATTAAAAATTATCCAAAAATATATCTTTAAACTTGTCATTTTAAACACGTCACACAGAAAGTTAAAATTAAAAAATTATTCTAAAAAAAAAAAAGCGCAAACAAATCAAAACAGACAAATTAGTAAGTGATTGTGGTTGAAAGTATGAATATATCTTAATAGTGTATACTTCATTAAGATTGGTAAGGCAATGTCTAGCCCTTCTTGCTTGTACTTATCCCTATTAATATCTTTTTATGTCTAATAAAAGGCCGCTAGACATAATTTACTTTTAAAATGTGATCAATTTTGGCCACTTAACACTATACTTGGATGTCTCAAAGAACTTTGGAGTTGTTTTTTTACTTGAGTGATAAGGAAACTTAATTCCGGTTCTAATGCTTAATGGTTGGTTAATTTTTTTATAATATAAAACTCTATATTACTCACCAATAAGGGAAAAGAGCAAATATATCCATTAATTTTGCATTTAAAATAAATATAATTTTTTATTTAAAAATGGATGCAATCGCAGTTTAACAAATAATGCATCTCTCTTTTCTTGGTAAATCGTAAAAAATTATCATTGACACTTAAATATTTATTCCTATAGAGCACTTTAGGTAGATGCGTCACCTTCCAAGAAGGGTACCCTTTCCTCTAAAGCTTCAAACAAAGACAAATTTAGTTACAAAATTTTTGAACCAAGTATCTACATTTACTTGCTTTCCTATTATCATCCACTCTTTTCGTTATCTCTTTCTTTATTTGTGTGATTGTAATCTCTGTATTTACTATTGTTCCTTTGAATAGTTTTCAAGTTAATGCTTTCCAAGTGTGGTAGATTCTGGCTCCCCATACATAGATTTATTATAAATCAATTTTAAGATTATTTTTTAAAAATTCAATAAATATATTTATGTTAATGAAAAGGGTAAATATATATTATTTGTTAGACAACAATATGTACTTTTTTTAATAAGTATATCCACTGTATATCACAAAATTGAAGGACATATTTCCCTAATATCTAAAATAAAATTAGTTATAAAATTCATCACTAATCTAATATTAATAGTCCTCAATTAACAAAAGAAAAAAAATTATATAAAATATCATTATGTGTGATTTATTACAACCAATGCACAGTGCACAATTTGTCACTCTATCTAATTTTCTCATGTGCGAAGTGCACTGACTTCTTTTTTTCTTTTACTTCTTTTGTTTTGTATTTTATTTACTTTATTTTGTGTATTTCAATTTCTAATAACAATTTTCTTATTTGGCATAAATGATAAATTTCAGAACATTTATGAAAATTATATATATTTTTTAAATTTTAAATAAATCACACATAATATTTACGTGAATTAATTGGGGAGAAAAAAAAGGTCAGGTTAGTCTAACATGCTTAGCCCATATTGGGCGCCTGAGCCAAATAAAAAATAATTTTGAAAAAGTAATAAAATAGAATACGAAAAATAAGTAAATAAGATGAGAAACTCAAACGCAAAGTCTATTTAATTAAAACATCATATATAAATATTACAAGTTAATATTTCTATTAGCTAGTTATATTATTACTCATTAACTATTTACTTTGCTTAATTATAAATATCTTTTGAAGAAACCTTACCACCTATGCAAGAACCAGGTTCTTGTACGTTTGCCTAAGTAAACAGACTGCACAATAAAACACAAATTTTATCGTGGAAACCTTCCTCCCTCAAGGAAGGAAAAAACCACACCCTAGTTTTATTACCTTCAAAATCAATTCAAGATTACAACTCAATAATCAATGAACTAACTCTAACACCTCTACCCCTTATCAATTAACTATAATCGAAGACTCTACTCTCCAAGAAGTCAAATCCACTTCTTGTTACAATTCTCACAAACTCTACTCTCCAAGAAGTCAAACCCACTTCTTGTTACAATTCTCCTAAATTCTACTCTCAAAGAAGTCAAAGAAGTCAAACCCACTTCTTGTTACAATTCTCCTAAATTCTACTCTCAAAGAAGTCAAACCCACTTCTTGTTACAATTCTCCCAAACTCTACTCTCCAAGAAGTCAAACCCACTTCTTGTTACAATTCTCCTAAACTCTCCAAGAAGTCAAACTCGCTTTTTGTTACAAACTCTCAACTAACTACTCTTCAAGAAGTCAAACCCACTCCTTGTTCTTCAACCTAGGAATTATTACAAGTCAATAATAAACCTAGAACAAATCAACAAAGTCTAATAACCCTAGCCTTTAATTGATCAGTCTTCAACATTCAATAGTTTAGACTCGAACACAACTCATGAACCTTGTTCCAGTGTTGCTGTGACGAAGTCCTGCAGTTTTGCTCCAATGGCTATTGCTCTCAGGATAATGACCTTCATGAATATGCAATAGGTGTCGCTTTGCTTTTGCTGGAAAATTCTCTCAATTGTGATTGCAGGCGCCGATCTTAGGGACATATTATGCATAGTTTGTCATCATAAAAAATGGGGGAATTGCTTGGGAATAAGAGGACATGATATTTGTAGAGGACATGATATTTGTAGTTTTGATGATTGACAAAGTGTTTTGATATTTGACAAAGTCAACTAAGATGCATTGCCATGGAATTAGAGAACATGATGTTTGTAGTTTTGATGATTGACAAAGTGTTTTGATGTTTGACAAAGTAAACTATGATGCATTGTTTATCATCATCAAAAAGGGGGAAATTGTTGGGAAGTAGGAGAACATATAAGTAGTTTTGATGATTGATAAAGTGAACCTGGTTCACTACTTGTTGTCTTATGTGTACTCTATCAGGTGAACCAGGTCCTAGACGTGAATGCGGACAGTGGTATAAATATGGGATATTGCAGCAAAGAAGATTCGTAAGAAAGTGTAGCAATAAAGGAGTGAAAGAGAAATAAAGAAATGAATGAGAAACCAGAAAGGTGAACCTGGTTCACAATCCAATAGCAGAATCAATGCGGAAACTGAATCAAAAGACTCCTTATAGGAAAAGGAAAGCTCTTAAATAAGGGAAAAAAGTGCAGAAGACTCCTTATAGGAAAAGGAAAGCTTTTTAAAGAAAAAATAATTACTTTCCTTGTAGGAGTTTACTACGAAAAACAACTCCTATGCGGAAAAGGAAAGAGACGGAAAGTAATCACTGACTCATTACAAGATGAAGTAGGAAGACGTGTCCAAAGCAGCAAAAGAAGTTAAAGAAGGAAAAGAATAAAAGAAGACGTTTCCTAGGCAGTTAAGGAAGGAGGCAAACAAGTTCTATAAGGAAAAGGATTAGTTTTCTAGGAAAACAAAAATTCTTTCCTTGTTGAAGTTGGCTAAGGATCTGTCAAACTCTATATAAGGACAAGGTTGGAGAAAAAGAAGATCGGCGCCTGCAATCACAATTGAGAGAATTTTCCAGCAAAAGCAGAGTGACACATATTGCATATTCACGAAGGTCATTATCCTGAGAGCAATAGACATTGGAGCAAAACTGCAGGACTTCGTCACAGCAACACCAGAACCAGGTTCATGAGTTGTGTTCGAGTCTGAACTATTGAATGTTGAAGACTGATCAATTAAAGGCTAGGGTTATTAGACTTTGTTGATTTGTTCTAGGTTTATTATTGACTTGTAATAATTCCTAGGTTGAAGAACAAGGAGTGGGTTTGACTTCTTGAAGAGTAGTTAGTTGAGAGTTTGTAGCAAAAAGCGAGTTTGACTTCTTGGAGAGTTTAGGAGAATTGTAACAAGAAGTGGGTTTGACTTCTTGGAGAATAGAGTTTGGGAGAATTGTAACAAGAAGTGGGTTTGACTTCTTGGAGAGTAGAGTTTGTGAGAATTGTAACAAGAAGTGGATTTGACTTTTTGGAGAGTAGAGTCTTCGATTATAGTTAATCGATAGGGGGTATAGGTGTTAGAGTTAGTTCATTGATTATTGAGTTGTAATCTTGAATTGATTTTGAAGGTAATAAAACTAGGGTGTGGTTTTTCCCTTCCTTGAGAGAGGAAGGTTTCCACGATAAAATCTATATTTTATTGTGCAGTCTGTTTACTTAGGCAAACGTACAAGATCCTGGTTCTTGCATAGGTGATAAGGTTTTTTCATCTTTATTTGGTTCGAGCGGTATCATGTCATAAGTTATTTAGTTTTATAGAAACTTTATGTCCAAAAAGATCATTTATGTTAATATTTTAAAATTAGATATTAATATTTTAAAAAATAAAAAGTATAATATTTTTAAAAGTAGATTGGTCTAATGCGGTCTTGACATTTTCTAACCAACTAAAATAATGAACCAGCACGGTCTGGTCTTTCAATGTCCAAAGTCCGTGTGGGCTAGCTTGAATGTTGAACTGAATCAACTTATATTGACAACTTTAATATAATTGTGTGTATATATAACTCTAATAATTGTGTGTGTATATATATGTGTGTGTGTAACATGTACTAATAGACATAATACGCACCAAATATACAATAGGATTGTGTTGTGAACCGAACTAACTACATAAGGGCCTATGGGCTGGAAGGGGTGAATGAGACTGGTCCATTTAAGATTATTGGGCTGATTAAAATGTTGAAGAGTTTTATTTGGGATCGAGGCCCAATTATCAATTGGTTAAATAGGTCTTGGAGTTAACACAGAAGGGTTATGCATATTGAAGAAAATTGGTTGTCCTCTCTTCTTCTTCTAGAGTCTAAGCGTCTCATCCGCATTCTTATCTCTGTCGTTAGTTACTTGTTATTTCCATATTTCCATTGTAATTCAGTAGTTTGGGTATTGCAATTAAGATTCTAAAGTTGTAATTGTATTTTAGTTCTCTTATCAATATAGTGAGTAATTCGGGTTTGTTACATTGGTACTTTCATCGACTTACTCTAATGGAAGTGATGGTTTTAGATCGATTTAGTGGCGACGCTGATCCGGAGGACTGGATTTATAGGGCAGAGCGGTACTTCACTGTCCTGTGCTTCTCCGAAGAACATTGGCTACCTCTTCCTTCCTCAATGGTGACGCCCTTGAGTGGTTCCATTGGATGTTTCGCAACAAACAATTTTTTGATTGAACCCATTTCAAGGAGAAGTTAGCCCTGCGTTTTTCGAAATGAACGTATGCAAAGTCTCTTGGGGTGGATGCTCAAATTTCCAATATTCTAGCTTTGCTTCAAAAGATTGAGAACAAATGTTCAGTTACATCTAAGCAGCTTATAATAGAAGATGTGAGTATTAGTGTTGATACAGTCTTTAACAGAGAGATTGCTTCTCTTTGGTTGAAGAAAACTCAAGCCCTTTGGATAATCACTAGTAAAAAAACTGGATTTAGCGACAAACAAATTTTGTAGCTAAATAGCAAAATTCGTTGCTAATCGCACTTAGCGATGAATTAGCGACTAATTTTTTTTAGCTACGAGCAAAATAGTGACGGACTAGCGACGAAGTTCGTAGCTAAATGCAGTGTTTTTTAATAGTGAATGTTGAGGGCTATCTGAACACTTTTACCAATGACATTTCAGGTCATATGGATAATATGTTTAATGAAATGTCTACATGAGTTTTCACCAAAGAAATGGAGGAAACTTCTTCTGCCTCTAGCTTTGTAGTTGATTTGGACGACATTCAATCACCAGTCACCTAAGGTGTTCGACGAATGTTTTCCTAGTTGCTGCCCCATGGTAGTCGTAGAGGTGCAGCCCGACACTCCAAGCAAAATGCTTGATGAAGAAACACCAGGTCCTAAGCATAGTGACGCCCAACTGTTCGATGAATGTCCCCAAGAAATCTGTCAAAAAGGTATGTTACTCCAACTTTTCCGGTGCGTGGCTCTAGTAAACAGAAAATTGAATTTGAGATCTTTGAAGACATGCATCATGTGGAGTTTTTCTTGGAGCCTAAGACTAGTGAGGGTCTATGTCTTGATAATTTTTGTCTAGAGATTGGGGATAATGTTCCACCTAGTAGTATGCCTTCAGATGATATGATGCTTGTTGTAGAGCATGAAAACTATACTGAGGAATTGAATGTTCACAATATTTTGTGTTAATTTCCACTTAATCCTGGTGTGACATACTTTAATGTCATTGTTCAAGAAACTGTAGTAAATTTTTGTGTATGGGATCCAGGAATAAGTTTCAAATCCAAGTCTGTAACACGTTCTACTGTGAATGTGAAACCGCTGCTATTGTTGAGATCAACTATCATGTTTTGCTCCACTGCGTATGCTAACTCAGTGACTCTAGTGTGGGATCCCGGATGGCAATGGCGTGTGCATTTTCTTATTTTTCTTAGTGAATTTGCATGGTGCAAAGAGTTTGGCCAATGGAAAAGGGTGGCAATTATTGCTTGTTGTTTGTTCATATGGATTTAAAGTCATGGGTGACGATAGTGATGAGCCTCGAGTTGAAGCTCTAAAATTGTCTTGTTTGATTCTGCGCATACCAACAACAAATGAGGTACCGCCACTGGAAAAAGATCTTTCAAATCCACGGCATCCGAAGTTTCTCACGTCACTCTTATTTGGCATGTTGGGCGAGGAATATGTTTTTCCTTTCTGTCATTCACTCTCTAGCGATAAGGTAGTGTTAAAGAATACTCGAGTGACTGTGTTTTATCCACACACTTCACCATATTACTGTTCGACAGTGGAATTCAATCATTGGAATATTTCGGATGGGGAAGGACTAAAAAGGGGGGTGATATCAGTTCAGTTATTACAAGCAAAATTCAGTAACTTTTTATTGAATTTTTGGACAAGGACAGGGGAATCCATTAAGATGACAAGATTGCAATATAGAATAATGGCATATCTCTCCATAAGTCTTGCTGAAACTACACAATCATATTGGTCATTTTTGTCATTAGTTTGCTATTATATGATCACAGTTAGCTGCTTTGTTACTCTGCAACATGTATTGTGTCAAGTGGCAGATGGAGAACATGATTTTTATGAACTACTAGGTTATGTTTTTCTGATCTTAACTATATTAACAAGAATATTGCAACATCAACACAACTTCTCAGTGCTTTGGATTTGTGCAACAATGTGGGTGGAATTTATTCAACTTAAAGGTGGTTCACTTGTTTCTTATTGTGCTGAAATTTTGGAAGTTGGCAATTGGTTTTTGGTCAGATTCCAACCTCATCGACAACAATCCATGAGATTGCAGCTAATTAATCCTTTGGGAAAGCAACATTGTCGCTCTTCCGAATTGCTCAAGTATTTGATTCCCCTCTGCAAATTGAAACTTTTTGATGCGGCCCAAATTTATCGTCTTCTTTGGTGCAACTCTAGGCTTAAGCATTGCACTAACCAGCCGAACCGACAGTCTATGTTACTAGAGATCCTTGTGCAGAACCTTGAGGACGAGGTTCTCGATTCAGGGCGGAGTATTGTTGTGAACCGAACTAACTACATAAGGGCCTATGGGCTGGAAGGGGTGAATGAGACTAGTCCATTTAAGATTATTGGGCTGATTAAAATGTTGAAGAGTTTTATTTGGGATCCAGGCCCAATTATCAATTGGTTAAATAGGTCTTGGAGTTAACACAGAAGGGTTATGCATATTGAAGAAAAATGGTTGTCCTCTCTTCTTCTTCTAGAGTCCAAGCATCTCATCCACATTCTTATCTCTGTCGTTAGTTACTGGTTATTTCCATATTTCCATTGTAATTTAGTAGCTTGGGTATTGCAATTAAGATTCTAAAGTTGTGATCATGTTTTAGTTCTCTTATCAATATAGTGAGTAATTTGGGTTTGTTACAGAATGTACTACCGTCACATATATCATGTACATCAATGTTCATCGTTCAAATATCGAATCAAATGATAGTCTGGTTGAGATAATATGTATTGTTCGATTATTGTTTGGAGCCATAATTATATGTATTGTGTTTATTTTAGGAATAGGTTGAGCATAACCTAGAAAGGAAGAAGACCGAGGCATTAGAGCGATGGGGATTTCTCCATTGATGATCAAATGTCACGATCCAGATAATCTAAGTCATGATGATACCCACTGTTTTCAAAAACGTTTTTGGGGCGAGTCTCGAGGTGGGGCGTAACAAAAACGCTCCGGGGTGCAAATTAAAAACGTAGATCCATAGGGCGCAAGTCCTAGAATTTGGGGCGTAAGCCCCGAGCGTAAAAACGTAAGTCCTGGACGTAAAACGTACGCCTCGGGCGTTAATTTTTTTTTTTGAACCTTTTTTGCTTTAAATCACATTTTTTTATTGGTGTAATGATATTTCTCAAATAATAATTATAATACTTTTTTTCTTTTTTAATAACTATCTCAAATAAAAATCATAATATTTTTTCTATATATTATAGATTATTTATTAAAATTTATTTGTAAAATCACTGAAAGTTTTACTTTTACTTATTTTCTTAGTAATAAAATTAAAAAATTGAATATACAAGTGACTATGCCCCGTAGATCCGTAGGACTTACGCCCCGTGTCTCGGGCCTTACGCCTCACCCCGTACTGCATAAAACGCCTCGCCTCACACCCCCGCCTTTTAAAACACTGATGATACTGATCTAAGGCCAGAAATATATTTTCTTATCATTAATTGCCTCATATTTATTATTTATATTTGTCCTTTTTTAGCAGAAATTTTATGGATTGTGCTAAATAATATATTTTATTTGTAGGATTAAATTGGTGTAAAATTGAAGAAGTTTGGAGCTAAAACGAATTAAATATGAAAGATTCTAGAAGAAAATCAAGTAGGCAGCTTAATGGATTAAATTGAATATTATATTATATTTATATATATAATCAAACGCTGCAAAAGAGAAGTAAAGAATAAAGAAAACATACCTGCTAACATGTGGCAGCTCATGAAGGACCAAGAGCAAATTGAGGCGGTTGGCTACTGTTCACGCGTACAACAGTTCCAATTCTTTTAGATTTTGGGTTCCTAATTTGTTTTGGACTCGATTATTTTATTTAGGATTTTCTATATCTGTAAATAGTCCATAGAAATAATTATTGGGGCATACTGGAGGGAGATATATTGTGTATGGAAAAGTTGTGAATACTTTTTAGAGTTCTTTTCTTCTTTTTTTCTTTTTTTTCTTAGGTATTAGTAGCTAAAGACTCTTGTTCTGGGGCTGCGGCTATGGGTAATTGTTGAACATCGATTGTTTTGAATTAATTATTGGTTATCGCTTAAATTACTTTTGTGTTCTTGTTTTAGTATTTCATGCTAGGCCACCATAGAAATAAATCTACTGTCTATTCTTGGACTCGAGAGATGAAGAGGTAGATAGACCAAAGAATGTAAAGAGCTTGTTCTAACTTTGTTTAGATTCGTGTTTAGGAGTGACGCCCGGACGAGCACCTCGCTTGGTTACGAAACAGGATGAAATATAAATGCTCGCCAATTAGGACTGCCTATCCCCGCTCAACGATGTAGCTAGACAGCTAGTTGGAGTAGGCGATTAGAGGTCGAGAGATCATGATCATAAAATAACCTTGTAAATCAGTAATTTGATAACCGTATTTAATTCATTATATGAGATGCGATACATGAAACCTTAAGCATGCTGCATCCTTGGAATTGTCCCAATTACTGTAAGTTCATCTTTTTATTTAATTCTTGCATTCTTTTATTTATTTTGACACTCTTAAATAAATAATTAGACTAGTATAATTTAGTAAATATTTTATTGACAAGTTCCTGTGGGTTCGATAATCCGGCTCTTTTAGAGCCATTATATTACTTGCGTGACTACGTACAGTTGCGTATGCATTTGGGAGCAACAGATACCTATATCCAAATCTAATCGGAGAATCATTTTCAATTTTAATCATTTTTTAATCTTAGCAAGCATAGAGAACTGAGAAGCATCTGATTAGTTATTGTCATAAAGAAGTCTTGAAATTTTTATGACTACCCCAAAATCTTGCAGGCTACAAAATTTCAGCAAAACACAAAGGTCTAAGTTACTACATAAACCATGTCCAGTATATCAGGTTACACAAATCTTTCAAATTCAATCCATTGGGAGAATTGGCCCATGACCATCTTTTATTTTTGGAAACGCTAACTAATTATACATATATTTTTATTATATTTACTAATTCTCTATATGGTTTGAAATAATTAAATTTTATCTCATTAATTAATAATTTCATATCAGATTTCAAGTCAAATACACCTAAAATACTTATTTTTTGCTACCAAGTACACTGAAATAGGGAGAGAGGCGCGAGTGAGAACAAGAGGAAGTCGAGCGAGATTTGTCTATGTATCTCATGTGATACGCATGTATCTGGGACACCAAATACGCGAGCGAGATAGGAGAGTGGTGAGCGAGATGGAAGGGAGGCAAGTGATATTTACCTATATATCCCAGATATATGAAAACTCACTTGAATACCGTGTATCTTGAATAAATTACACCTATTTTTGACCTTATGTATCTAGACATATCTAAATGTATCTGAACGCACCAAAATCTGGTAAGATTCGTAATATTACAAATTAACGTATATCTAAGTAATTAATAAGATTTATGTAAGTTATTATATACCCTTTATTTTATTTTTTTTAAAAAAACATACCCCTCTAATTTCTAAACATATAATGCCACCAAGCCACATCATAAATGAATCAACTTTACAGCAGGAGGATGCAGGCTTAGGCTAAAAATTTTTAAAAAGAATAAATCACTAAAAACTTTGTTTGTGTACTAAATGACAGGATGATTTGGTTGAGTGTAGTAGTAGTTAAGATCAGTCATGTAGTTATCGACCATGACATTTTCCCTCAATCTTCAATTCAAATAATTTTACTTTATCTTTAACTTCTGACAAATCACCACTTGAGCTGGTAAAGACTTTGTCAAAAAAGATCAAATCTTTGTCCATCTCATGTAATAACGTCACGTTTGGACTAGACAATTTCTAGTTCTGTTCTTTCTATGGAAAAAGTGTCTGATTTAACCCTCAACTTTGCTATTTAGAATTAATATATTTCTCGTTATAAAAGTGTGTCATATATTTTCTTATTGTTACACAAATGACTCACATATATCGTTTTCCTTTAACAAAAGGAAAAAAAATATTTTTAAAATTAATTTTATAACTTTTTGTTACGAGGGTATATTACCTCTAAATGACAAAGTTGAGGGATGTCATGTCATTGTTTTATTAACTTGTTTGATTATTGGTTTGTTATGAGAGGATTGATTTTGGTTTTGTCTCTTTTGTTCAACATTAAAATAAGGATTGGAATTAGAGAGACAGTTACAAAAGGGATGACAAGACTGCAGGCCTTGTGTTTATGTTTTTGCGTTTTGTCTTGTAATTTCTTTTGAACCACTTCAATCCTTTTTGTCTCCTCAAAGTCAAGGAAAAAAAAATTGTTTGGCAACATTTCATGAGATTTAGTTTAGTATGTAATAAAATATGTTATAGATCCTGTGAAAGTTAAACATCAAACCATTGTAAATAGATGTAAAGCTACGATTTCAACTTTATGATGAGTTTTAAATTTTAAAATGAAGATTTTAAGAAGGTAGTAATTGAATTCTAAATTTAATATTTATACATATTTAATAAGTTTATTAACAAAAATACATTGTTTAAATAAAAAAATGAATTCGGCCGAATCCATAGGTGGGAGGTAGCCCTGTATGTTAACCAATAATCAATATAGGGAATAAAAGTGTGAAGAAATATAATTAAATAGTAAAATAGTCACACAATTTTATGTGATAATTATATCATATTAGGCAGAGATTTTGAATTTAAATCTCATTGTCATGTATTACAAAAATATTTTTTACATATTTGGTCATGAAAAAAAAAAAGCTTTCATGTGAAGGGATGTACATGTTAAAGCAATATTAAGTAATTAAAAGTGTGTTCTTTATGACACAATAAGCTTTTAAATTTTTATGGCGGTCGCATGATCCAAAACAGTAAAAAGTCTTGTAAATAGAATTATTCAGAGCAAAAGGGGTGAAAAGTTCAGTAGAGAATAAAATGAGAACCTAATCGGTTGATTGATTATCTGAAAGTTTTTTTGTGAGGATTCGATTTTCCATATTGTAATCCTCTCTCATTTCCTCTTCTCCTGTCCCGATTAAAAAAAGAAAAGACAAAAAAGAAGCACTGATCAAAATTACTCGATCAAATTAAAATAGATATTCTGATAATTATGAGCCCTATTAACAGATTTCCCAATAAAACTTTATACAATTACCCAAAAAGAATGTCATGAATTTTAGAATAATGTAAGGGCACTTGCCTAGTATTTAATTTAATACACACAAATATATACAAAAGTGTCTTTATAAACAATTCAGCTGGCCTGCAAGTGAGCATATATTCAAATGAGGACCTAACTAATTAAGACCATGAAATAGTCTTTGTAACATGCTTTTATTTATTTTTAATTAAGATGATAAATAAATAAATGTCATATGCATGCAACCAAGTCTGTGGAAAAGGAGAAGCAAAAATATAGAAAATGGAGAAATATTATCTACCCAACCAAGACTATACTAGGTCTTCTTTTAGGGTGGGTTCAGTAGGTTGGAAAATATTTTATGTTGTTCATATTTTATTTTATGTTCGACTGGTCAATTTATTTTGAAAAATATTTTCTTTAGGAAAATAAGTTTCTTAAAATTGAGGAAAATGACTTCCCTAGTAAGAGTAGGGAAAATAAGTTACAAGAGTGCGATATTTCACATTGATTGTATCCTCGTAACACTCCAACACACTTCATTGATCTTCACCCCATCCTTATAGTCCTCATCCCCGCTCCACCCCCACCTTGCATAATATTTACCTAGATTATAGACAAATATTTTAAAAATAATTTTCTTACTTACGTAGCAAACACACACACAAAAAAAACTCACTTCCTTTTCTAGAAAATATTTTCCTTCGTACCAAACTCAAGCACGTCAAATATGATAGATTTGCATCTTACATAAATTAGTATAAATAGTTAATTCACATACACGAGTGTCTTCTATATATTTTCTTTTATATTTTTCCAACAACACATGCCCACATAGATTTAATTAAATTAGTATATAGTTGCATATTAATTGGAATCAGACTTGATTTTGATGCATCTGAGATCATAGCTTGGATCATCACTACCAAAACCTTTGGCATTTTATTTCTGAAAAGCAGCCACTACATAGTTAAATTAAACAAGAAGTAATTTTCATTAAGGATTTTTGGAATAATTAATTAAATTGGGTGACAGATGGAGACTGTGATGACACAGAGATAGTGAACGTGTGTCTTAATTATAAGTATAATTAAAGAAAAAAAATCGACTCAATAATAATGTTTTATACAGAGACAAAAAGAAACAACAAAAACTGTAATGTTGATGAATCATTTTTAATTTTTACATCCTATCATTATCATAGTCATGGGGGGAAGCATCCTTTGTCTTTCCTTAGCTATCTATAATTAATAGAGTGAAAATATCAAAAATACATTTAAAGTTTTTTGATGTTTTAAGTTTTATATTAAAACTATTAAATGTGTAAATTTTCTACTTGATGTGTCATCAGTTATTTATTAAAAAACATATATTATTTGTTTATTTTTCTTATATAAACAATGGTAATATTTCTGATAGAAATAATGAATAATTGATAATTGCACAATATTTTAATAAATAATAGGTGATAGTTCATATAGAAAATTCACATACCTGATAATTCAAATATGTAACTCAAAATCGAGATCTAATATTTTGGAAGGCATCATTTTACCCCTTCTTGAAGGGGTTACTCGACACTAATCTAAATTAATCGAAGAAGCGGATGTCAAACATCAGGTAATTACACATACCTAGTTGTCATATTTCTGTTCTATGCAGTCAAGCTAATATAGATGCTAGTTGCACTCACAAGGTCACTCAATCGATGAAATATTTATTTCACTCTTTAAATTTTCAATCTTTGTTATTTTTTCTCTTTTAAATCTATGTTGTGAATTAATTTAACTATAGAATAAATAAATCTTATTTATAAAGCAACTTAAAAAGTGTAAAATACTTTTCAACATATATAATAGTGTAATAATAAAATAATATTTATTTGTTCTATTGGTAAGTCCATAATATAGATTTAAAAGAAAAATAATATTGAAACAGAAAATTTTATATGTATATATATTTTATTATATGTATATAATAAATATTAAACTTGGGGATATGTCAGAGGAATTTATGAGGAAGCAACAATACGAGGTTTATATGTTTTTTTTTCCCAACATAGCTAGTTGTAGTATTTTGAATATTAAAAAGGTTTGGTTTAGGAAAGTCTGCCATACGCTCTATGCCTTAATAAAATATAAACAACTAGTAATATTAAAAACCGATTATTTAATTCCTAGTCTAATAAATTATCTTAGTGTAATAAAAATGAAATTAGAAATTACTACGTTAGCTTAAAAAGTTATTCCTAAATAAGTGTTATTTTAAGAATTTAATATGAAAGTGATTATTTTCAATTATACACTTAATATTAAATATATAGTTTTTTTAAATATTGCTTAATTTTTTTAAAGAAAAACTCTGATAAATAGGAAAACATATTAAATAATACTCTATTTGTTATTTTCTTAATGAAAGTAAAAAAGAAGTTAAACAAGGAACAAGTAATATATACTCCCTCTTGCCCATGTCAAGTAAATTATTATGGTCTTACGATATGACACAGAAAATATTTTAGGACATAAATTAAAGATTATTTTTTAAGGACATAAAAATAAATACTATAAGTTACTTTTTTTAATTTCATGACTATACTATTATTAATAAACACTTATGTTTCATGATTTAAAAAATTTCATGACTATAATATTATATATTGATTATACTTATACAATTGTAATCTACAATTTTTACATTTATATATGATTTTATTTAACCATCCGTTAAAATCAAGGGTATATTTGAGCCAAAGTATAATGAGAGGGGTGTATTTTGTCTTGAAAATATAACTGGAGGGGGTATTTAAACCGAAAATATAATGAAGGGTATATTTAAACTATTTCGAATTACAAGTATATTTGACCCTTTTCCATTTATTTAATATGGAGTAGAGTAAGATACATGTAAACAGCCGGCCTGTAATAACAAATAAAGGTACATTAATTATCCAAACTTCCCCCACACTTTTCAAAATATAAAGCCCTTAAATTGTCTTATATCTTTCCTCATACGTTAATTAATTACTAAGTAGTTTCATTTCCATTATTAATTATCAATCAATCAGATCAAACAAATCAAGTTGATTACATGAAGAACTCGTCAACTCATCATGATCATCAACAAGTTGACCTCCAACCAAAACATCAAGAAAACGGTATAGGTAGATCTTATGAGTGTATTTTCTGCAAAAGAGGATTCAACACTGCTCAAGCTTTAGGCGGCCACATGAATATTCATAGAAAAGATAGAATCCGCAGACCAAGTCAGAACAACGGGCCTTACCATGCTGCCACGGCCCATTTAAGTTACCGGACATATTTTCCGAGCCATTCATCTACATCTACTATGGGCCCGTTCTTGATGAACGGGCCTGATAGTGGCTCGGAAGATACGAAGCCGTGCCTGAATTTGTTTGGAGACGATTGGCGTATATTGCAATTTGGTGAAAATATGGAAAAGAATAAGGGGATATTAGAAGATGATTTGGATTTGGAGCTTCGATTAGGCCATGATCCTTAATTAATTGTACTAATTAGTAAGTACGTTCATGATTAATGGTGCAAATTATGCAGATACTGGTAAGTAGTATATATATGTGTACTAAAATAACTACTAGTGTATGTTTGTTTTTCTCAAAATATGCCCAAATTATATATTAGCGTTTTTGCGTGCTTTGGTAGTACTGTATTATCCGTCAGTTCCTTATTTTTTAACTACGTATTAATAAATAAGAATTCTATTTATGTTTTTTTTGCAATTTCTTTCCATTGGATATATGTTAAGTTATTTCCTACGTTTTGGGGTTTGTGTTTCTCTAATCAACTTTTTTTGGCTATGTCTGAGAGATTTAGCTGAGCTAGCTTCTTGTGTTCTCACATTCAAGAATGCTACATTTTGCATTTTTTTGGTTTACAATTCAGGGTTTGGAGTCTGTATAGGAGTCCCGACTAAATTTGGTTAACGCACTGCAAGGTCTATTCGGGGTGGTGCTCCCAACAAAATTTTCTCCATAACTAGGTTTTAAATCGAGACCTCTAGTTAAGGATGGAGCAGTCCCATCACTGCATTTTGCATTAAACTAATTAAAATTATCTTATACATATAGATGGTATTATAAGATCTTAAATATGGGGAATGTCTCTTGGAAATGCTTATTACTTACCCTAGACATACTCAATTTGTTTTCTTTTTAGTTGATTTAAAAAGAATGTATTTTTTCTTATTTAATAAATCTTTAATTCAACACGTTTAAAATCACAACATTTAAGGCATTTTGGTACATTCTATAATGACTATAAGATTCAAAAGTCTTTGCTATTTTCTTAAACTTTGTATCAAGTCAAAAGCAAACAAAGCAATTGAATAATAAGAAATGTTTTGGTTTTTTACATCATAATACCTTTCTAGTGATCACCACCCCCCCACCCCCCCCCCCCTTTTCTCACTTTCTGCTCTTTCTTCTGTTTTTTTATATTTCTTTCAATTTTTTACTTGTTGCTAAATTGGGGGATTTCATAGCTTCTATCAACTTATGGGTAAATTAAAGAAGGAAAGGTAATTTCAAAGAAGCCTTCCTTTGATTGCTACTTTTAATGTGCTTTCTAATCTGCTTCCGTAAAGAAGGGAGAAAAAAGAGTATAAGTCTTTAATTAAACGGTCTATGCTGATCACTTAAAAGTAATTGATTATCCTATCAAATTGAGTTAAAGTATCTATAATGTTGGTGTAAAGAAAATTATACACTCACATACTTATCTGTTAGAGTAGGTAACTTATTTTATTTCTTATATGCTGCTTGGTAAATATTTTGAAGTTTCGATTTATTTGAATTTGCATCGGGTAAGTCTTGTTAAACAGGAAAATGCTTCTATATATCCATCTGATTGGTTAAGGATTGAGGCATCCTATATATATATATTCATCTACAACAACTATCAATCGGTGCTGGTACCACCAACGAATTTTTAAGAATATAAAAAATTTCACTTTTTATGGAGGCTTATATTCGTTGACCTGATAGTATAGGGAATTCTTTAAACTTATATTGCATGTAAGTTGTTGCTTCCAATTGCACACGCAAGTGTACGTGGTCGCAGAAGTAATAAGTGGCTCTTTAAGAACCGGAATATCGAACCCACAAAGACTTGTCAATTAACTATTTACTAAATTATACTAGTCTAATTATTTATTTAAGAGTGTCAAAAGAAATAAAAGAATGCAAGAATTAATTACTAAGATTAACTTACAGTGATTGAGACAATTCCAGGGCTGCAGCATGCATAGAGTTTCATGTATCGCATCTCATGTAATGAATTAACTAAGGTTATCAAATTACTGATTTACAGGGTTGATTTTATGATCATGATCTCTCGACCTCTAATCGCCTACTCCAACTAGCTGTCTAACTACATCGTTGAGCGGGGATAGACAGTCCTAATTGGTGAGCATTTATATTTCGTCCTGTTTCGTAACTAAGCTAGGTGTTCGTCCGGGCGTCACTCCAGAACACGAATCTAAACAAAGTTAGAACAAGCTCTTTGCATTCTCTGGTCTATCTACCTCTTAATCTCTCGAGTCTAAGAATAGACAATAGATTTATTTCTATGGTGGCCTAGCATGAAATACTAAAACAAGAACACAAAAGTAATTTAAGCGATAACCAATAATTAATTCAAAACAATCGATGTTCAACAATTACCCATAGCCGCAGCCCCAGAACAAGGGTCTTTAGCTACTAATACCTAAGAAAAAGAAGAAGAAAGGAACCCTAAAAAGTATTGACAATTTTTCCTTACAAAGTGTCTTCCTTCAAAAGTCTATTCTTTTCCCCTTTTTTTCCAATAATTATTTCTATGGACTATTTATAGATGTAGAAAACCCTAAATAAAATAACTGAGTCCAAAACAAATTAGGAACCCAAAACCAAAACGGAATTGGATTCCTACGTGAAGTGCACCGCCTCAAACTCTTGTTGCCTTCCCTTCTGCCAATTTCGCCATTCCAATTTGCAATATGCAATATGCACGTCTTATATATATTATATTATTATATTGAATTTAATCCATTAAGCTGCCTGCTTGATTTTCCTTCTTCAATCTTTCATAATTAATTCATTTTAGCTCCAAACCTCTTCAACTTTGTACCAATTTAATCCTACAAATAAAATACACTATTTAGCACAATCCATAAAATCCATGCTAAAAAAGGACAAATATAAATAATAAATATGAGGCAATTAATGATAAGAAAATATATTTTTGACTCAGATCATAAGTTAAACTGTTATCGTTTGGTGTAATGGATAAAAGAAAATAGCATAACTTTTTAGTGCCTCTTTATTTCTTTTTTGGTTACAAAGTATGGGATAACTTATCCCTTCCTCTTGGTGGAATAACAATACCATGACAAGTTATCCTGGATAAACAATTAAAATGACATGAATAACCTTCTAATCCTTATTATTATTATTTTTGTGTAGTATTTGCTGCTTGCTCTAGTTTTAGGAGCTGAGTTAGTGCAATTTTTTCCCCAGTTTTGATAGCCGTTTTAGTGCAGATTTTGCTGCTGGTTTGGTGCAGATTTTGCTGCTGGTTTGACTTGACCTCTATCATGTAATATATAAGCAAAAATATTTCAAATAATTAGTGGGAACTTGGACTTTACCTCTAATAAGCAAAAAAAATAAAAATAAAAATTGAAGCCAATCTTCAAGGGAAAGAAACTAATCATCTGTATAGAATTCTCTGTGTAAAAATAATGAGACATAACTAACTAACAAATTACATTTCTCAAATTCTTCTTTTAAAGACATGTAATTGTCAAGTTCTGATTTTGAGCCTAGACAAAATCGATACTCGATGTCTTAATTTGTCTAAGTGAACAATTACATGACATAACTAATTATAACATATTTAGAGAGGGTATTAACTTGTGTGCACTGACGGTGTAATATTTTTTTTCACAATCAGGTAAGTTTAACTGTAACAGCCAGACTTGGCTAAACCTCATTTTAAATCTATTTCTTTTTTAAAATATTTTAAAATAGTAATTTATTAAACTTCTCTCTCTCGCAGACTCCATAACCGTAGCAACTTCTCTCTCCCATAAACTGCTAAGCTCTTCATCTAGGGTTTCATATCTCTTTTATTCATGTGAAAATATCCATTACCTTTGATTTTTTGGGGGAATTATTTTATATTTGTAGCAGATGTTTGCAATTTGAATCTATTATTGATTCTTATGATGTTTCAACCTGATGTCGTTATCTCTGATCTCCAATCTCATCTTCTTAGCAACTTCGTGGTATGTTCGATTTAGATTTTCTACTTACTTTGTATAATCGTATTTACTTTGTATAATCATATTTCAATGAATGTATATGTTGCTTTGCAACTTATTTTCATTATATGGCTTTGAGGACCTCTTCTGCAATTAATTGACGAGGAAGTCTCAGAAAGAATTCTAGAGCAACCTTTATGTTGCTGGACGAGTGTCATTGCACAAGGAGCTGTTGGTATTGCCTTAGCCAAGCTCTGTATTTGCCTTCCCGAAATATGATACTACAATTCCTTGGCTAAGCTTTGTAGATTTGTGAAATCTCTAAGACCAATTCTTAACACTAAACAAGTCATATGGAACAAGCCCCTGACGGGACATTTCAGAGGCTTCAAATTATGTCCTAAATTTTACCTCAATTAGACAAAACGTGAAATTGCCAGACACCTATTTTCGCACTGCAGATGTGATATGGAGTTGTATCTTTTGGATGTGTTGCGTCATTATGGGTTAAAAGATACCTGCAACCTATGTTGCTCGAGCTCTCCAAAAATATTGATGCAAAAATGCACTATTGTTAGAGTATCAATACACACCCGTAGATATTCTTAAAAAGTCCGAGTGCAGTGAAGCAAACTTATTGCCACCAGGAGGATAGTGAAACCTCCCAAGAGAGGTTCAGCTGCTCAACGACCCCGCAGCAGAACACTTTCCTCTGTTCATGATGCCATATTGGAGGACTTGGTTGTTACAACAGAGATTGTTAGGAAGCGTACTAAGTATCGCGTTGATGGCTCCAAGATAATGAAGGTTTACTTGACCCCAAGGAACGAAACAACACCAAGTACAAGTTGGAGACCTTTTCAACAATTTACAGAAAGCTTTATGGCAAAGTTATTGTGTTTGAGTACCCATTACTGAGGCTTAAGGAAATGTAATGCATGTCCTCATCTATTTGACGTGAAATTCCTTCTTTGTAATTTTGGCAGTTCCATTTTGTTTTAGAATGCAGAGAACTATGTGAAATTCCTATCAATTTTAAGTTAAAACCATGTTGCAATGTCATAGATTTCGGGTTTGTTTATTGAAACTTGGTTTCATTGATCAAAATAAAAAAAAATCAGTGAATTTTTGAATGCATTGAACTTAATTGGATTGTCTAAAATGGTTTGCACTTTTTTATTGTTAAAAAAGCAGAAATTGTAGGACTAATTTCACCTAATTTTAGTACACTTTTAGTAGATATCAAATGTTACAACAATAACATACTTAGTATAATCTCACAAGTTAGATCAAAGAATAGTATATACGTCATCTCTAAACACGACTTATAAGCTTTGTGCACCTTTACACTACTATCAGGCAACCTAGTAATTATTCCTAGAAATATATATATAAGACCAAGAAAAACATAGTTCAATGTATATTCTAGTAACTCTATTATCCATTTCCAACCAACCAATATGGGGAGGAATAACTGTACAAATCAAACAATACATCAAAAACATGAATAAGGTTAGTAAAGTGTATGTTTTAGACCTCCAAAATTTTGAGACCCCAAAGAATTTTAATAGTGAATTTTATAGTTTTAGTTTCACTTGAAACAATATTTAAAAAAAAGGAAGAATTATCTACTTTTTATCAAAAACATTTTAGAACTTTGACTTAAACAATTCAAATCTTCATATTAATAAATAAAGTTTTTACATCAACATACAAAGTCATGTATTGCAAGCAAATGTCTAACCTCTTATTAACTACATTTTTGTGCATGTGTGTATATATTTAGGACCTATTATTATAATTTGGCTTTACACCATTAACTTTATTGAGACGTTCTTGCAAAGACATGTGAGTAAATAAACACAAAACTAACAATATAATAAACACAAAACCAACAATATAAAGCGCGAACTTGAATTAAAACTGTAGTAGTGATTGCAATTAAAGTTGAAAACAAAATCTTGAAAGGAAAAATTGTACTTTAAAACCTAGAATTATTTTCTACTAAAAGGAAAGAAAAAAATAAATTGTGGATGTTTGTCTCTCCATGAGTCTTGAAACTCTAAAGACAAGTTTAACATTCATAAATCTTGCCTGTATGGATTTGAAACTGTTCTCATCATATCCTGAAAAAGTATTAAAAGTCATTTTAACATGTATAGATCTGTAAATACGTTATAAATATATGGGAACACGATAAGAGCAAACCTACAGTGAATGAGGTATGATATCTATGGTTAATTTGTCCTTGAAATGATTCTGAATATGATTGGAATTGCTTTTTTTTTTTAAAAGAAGCAAAAAGAACAATTTATTAGATAAATATATGAAGGTAGATGAAAATTAATTTTAATAAACACATAACATAAAGTATCACAAGATGAGTTTATCATTACGTGAATTGTATTAGGAGTTGGTGATGTGCTTTGAGATTCCAATTCAACATTAGAGATTGAACTATACATCAAATATCAAAGTTACAAAAATAATAATCAATAATTATTGCATTATATAAAGTGAGATTACCTCATTCCATTGCCTTTGCCTTTGCCCTTTGCCTTGCCATTCTTTGAACTTTTGATTTGTCCCGTTTGTTTTTTAGAAGAACCTTTTTTGACCTTTAGAGATTTTTCCAAACCACCTCTCATTCTCAATGAATTTGGACGTCCTTTAGTTAACACACATAAATGGTCAATCAAGATAGTGTTTTGTCTCTCCTCACTTGTATTTAGTTCCACATTTGACTCGTTAACTAGACCATCACATATATTATCATTATCAACCTCGTAAGGAAGTTCATCAAGTTCTTCACATAGTTGGGATAATCTTTGATACGCAAATTTATAATGTCTTTCAGACCGTGTAGCTCGTTCAGAGAGACCAAAAGAATGCATCATAATATTATTGAACCATATAGAGGAAGGCTTCAAATTATTCACTTGCGATTTGTCATTTGAAATATCGTCAACTTTTTGTTTTGTTGCATACCTTGTCCACCGATTCAACAGATAACAGGGTGGAAGTGAGTAAATTTGTTTCTTTATAAATACCATAAGCACATGCCTACATAAAATACCCATGAACTCAAACTTACGACAAGAACAAGTAGCATCTTTCAGTATAAGGTTCAATCTAACCATGTATGCAGGTGTTTGTTTTTGAAACAAATGAACTTTATAGATATGTATTCCATCCCGAACCTCAATCTTTTCTGAAATAAATTTTTGAGACTGAATCAATTCTTCTTGAAATTTTTGAAATATTTTTCTGGTATATACCTTTGCTGCTTCATCCTCCATGGGATATAAAGTCTTCAAGATAGCCTTTGAATATTTTGTTTGATATTCCTTTTCCCTTATTTTATCATACCTAGCATCAATAGCTTTATCATATTGTGCTACAAATACACTCATCGGTGTACTAGAGTTAAGATAATCCTTAAAACATTTGTTCATACTCTCACCTCTTTGAGTTGTTGACATTCCAGCACAAAAATCCCTTCTCACATATGCTGGAATCCATTTTTCACGAATTGCATATATTCTTTGCAACCAACTATTTTCTTCCAAATTGTAGGTTTTTATAATATCAGTTCAAGTAGCTTCAAATTCCTCAGGCGTAGTCGTACCATGTAGACACTTACTAAACCTAGTTTTGAAATCATCAAAGTCATGATAGACATGACTTAAATATTCAGGGATTTTCTTCTCAATGTGCCACATACAAAAGTGGTGTGCACAATTTGGAAACACATTTGCAACTGCATTTGTTATTGCAGCATCTTGATCCGTGATAATTGTACGAGGCATCACATCAAACATTGCCTCTTGCCAAGTGCGAAGTAACCACTCAAAAGTTTCTTGAGTTTCATCCCAAAGAAGAGCACAACCAAATAAAATGGATTGATAATGGTTATTAACTCCGATAAATGGGACAAAAGGCATCTTATATCTATTTGTCAAGTATGTAGGATCAAAAATGACAACATCACCAAAAATTTTATAAGCTATCCTAGACCTAGCATCTACCCAAAAACAATTAGCTAAATGACCTTCTACATCCATTTGTATTGCATAAAAGAAGCCCGGAGTTTCAGATTGACGCTTTTGAAAGAACTTCAACATCAACTGGGCATCTCCTTTCTCAAGATTCTTTTGCCTTTTAGTACTTAGATAATTTTGAATGTCTCGACCAGTTAAATTGAGATTCTCTACACCCCATGCCTGAGTAATTAATACTGATGCAATTTTACTAGGACGAACACCTGAATTATCTAATAGCTCAATAAGATTCTTTTGAGCTTCTGACTTTTTCCTTTTCAATCGCAAGAATTTTTGGCTATGTGGAGAAGCAAGTTCATGATTATGGTTTGAGACTAGCTTTCCAACAACCCACTTTTCCTCTTCTTTCTTCGACAAATATATCATCACTTTGCACCCTTCTTTAGTTTCATCTCGTTGTATATTTTTCTCAAGGCTCTTTTTTGAGCGAAATCCTTCTTTTGAACAAACAAATTCTTGACCTATTATTGATTTATCTTTTCTTGATCTAGTGATTCGATTTTTGCGCACACTAAAATCATTACAATGAGCATAATCAAGATAAAATTTAAATGCAATAGCAAGTGACTGAAATTTCATACCGATGTATGGCACTCGTGATTCTTCATCACTAAACTGGGGAATATCCTCCTGTGAAGATCTAATGCCTTCTACATTTTGCTCAGGCAAGTTAGAGAATCCAAATTTGTTCTGCAATATTTAGTTAATAGATGTTAGATTAACAAGATAAATATAGCTTAAAGATTCAAACTATATTATTCAAGAGAAAAAATTCTTTATAAACAATTTTTCTTAAGTTACTATTAAGTTTAAGTATTTTTCAAAGTAAAGTATACCAAATATAATGAATAATGATAAAGTAACTATGTCTTTATAAGTTGAATCATGTTCCCTGTTCACAAATTTTCAAAAATCTGAAATAGAAAAAATAATGAGTAAATAGTTACCGTGAATTCCATTGATTATAGTTTTAAATTGCTTCAAGTGAATGATGGTGATATGTAGAAACAGCAATACCACGATGAAACAAGAACGGTGAACAAGAACGACGATGGAATATTGTCGATAAGTAAAAAAAAACGGAATGCTAAACTAATTTGGTAAAGTAAATTTAAAATCCTAGTAATCTTATAACACTATATTTAATATTTACGTTCTATAAAATAAAAAATAAAATAAAAATAAATTAAAAAACTTAACTTCTGTGTGCCTTAGAGTTAAGTGACAGTGTAAAAAGAGTTCCACTGTCAGTGGACACAAGTTAATCTCATTTAGAGAGTTAATTCGAAAAAACCATATCATAAGCAAAGTTTTGTGAAGAGAGAAATTTCATTCGTAAGCTTTCATTTTAAGAAAAAAATGCAATATCCAATAAAATAGAAAAAATTGTTAAGTTTACATTTATGAACATGCTACACTCATCTAATCTATGATACTTTTAATATAACATGAATAAATTATTTGATCAGGACAAGCCCCTCCCGGTATATATATAATCAACTAGAAAAGATGAAACAAAAGTCATATCTATGTTATGATTTAAAATCTTAGGTCATGATGACACCTATCCTAACTCATCGATAAGCAAGCCAACTCCTCACTCACAGTGACGGACCTAAGATTTTCATGAAGTGGGTTCAAAATATAAAAAATAAATAAACAAAAACGAATTGATGCAGAAATATGCTGGAAGCAAGATTCAAACTCGGGTTGGCAGGATAAAATGAACCCTCTTCACCGCTAGGCTAGGCATCACACTTGTGCTAGTGAAGTCAAAATTTAATATATATCTATAAAATTTTAAAAACTGATTAAATATACATATATATACGGTGTTATTTTTCAACGGAGTGGGTTCATATGAACCCACTTGACCCACTGTAGGTCCACCCCTGCTCACCCAACATGACAAAAGATAATAAAAAGTAAAATAGTAAAGTAATAGGGCTTAAAACAAGCTTTCATAAATAGATATTAAGTGTGTAGGTTGATTAAAATTAATGTCCAAAACCTAGTGTCATCAATACAAGAGCATCTAAAACAAAATACAATTGTTCAATGCTACAAAACAGTCTGGATAATCAAATGAGACAGGTAATATCATAAGATAGATGAAGCTAGGCTCTTACTCTGAACGTAGGTAGCTCACCAAATTTAAACTTTCGATTGGACATGGCTTCGGACCAACTAAATCAACAGGATCTGCTAAAATTCGAAGGAAAAATTGTAGCAACAGTAGTATGAGTACAATAACGTACATACTCAATAGGCATCGTAAACTGATCAAGAAAGAGTTAGATAACTATATTATAAAAAGTAATAACTATATTATAAAAAGTATGATATGGAGCTTGCTAAATCAACAGAACAGTTCAATAATTCAGATAGACAAGTATAAATAGTTGACCAGAATTGTTTTAAAAGTAAATATGAAGCACAATCAAGATAATCAATCATCAAGTTCTTTTCAATATCGAATTTTGTAAACTCTTTATTTATAATTCAAATAGATATTTTTAACACACAAATATATACTCAAAGTTTACTTTAAATGGAAATGTCTTTCAACGCATATTAATATTTTTTCATCTTATCCCAATACAACATTTTAGTGTACATAGAAAAATAGTAAAATGTTTTTGTATGAATTTATTCTTTAAATGGAAATATTTTACTTACTATATGATTATTTAAAGTTACAATTACAATAATTAAAACAGAAGCACCAGTGGTCTAGTGGTAGAATAGTACCCTGCCACGGTACAGACCCGGGTTCGATTCCCGGCTGGTGCAAATATTTTTATTTTAATACCATATTTATACTACAAAAACCTTTATACTTGTATGGGTTTGTATTCTGAACTCTTTTACTTAACCCTTTATCAACTGTAACTGAACCTATTGAAACTTAATATTTTAAACCCCTTTTTTGACCTGTCATTCTATGTGACATTTTTATTCAAAGTGCGTGTGATACACATATTTTTGGAGCGTGAGGTCTTCAAAAAAGATTTTAAAAAATGTCAATTTTTTATTCTTCTTCCTCATTTGTTCATTTACCATTGTTGAACAAAAAGAAAGCTTTTTGGGGGCTTTTCTACTGATCTCCAAATATTTCTGTCCAAATTCTTTCTCCATTTTTTTCATTATTTCATTATTGTCTTACATCTTCTTCAAATGACTCATTATTTCTTGAACAAATTTAATCTTTATTACTCTACAAAAGAATCTCCATAAGTAACAATTTTCTTTCATTGTTCCAAACAAATAAATTGACTTATCGATCCTACTCTTCAACAAGTATCATGTTTCCTTCGAACTCAACATCGCCGGAGCCATCAACCACACCAAGTTCTGCAAATTTTCAGAACACAAAGTCCTTTCTTAAATGAACAAATTATAAAAAGCTAAAAAGTTAAAATTGATCCAAAATTGCAAAGAAGGGAAGAAAAAGAAAAAGAAACATGAAGGAGGAGTGAATGAAGAGAATTTGAGGGTTGAGTAATTTGGACAAGAACTAATTCTTCGTGAGTTATAGGGTTTTGGAGCGAGTGTCGCAACAGTTTGGGGCCATTACTGTTTTTTTCAAATCGAATGTGGCACAATCGCCCTCTTCCTCTTTGAGTGATAGCTCCACCACCACGCTGCGGTGTGCGATCGATCTTGCCGATACTTATTGCTGAAAGCCGAGAGGAGAAAGAAGAGAAATCTGGAACAAAATTGAAAAAAAGAGAAAAAGATATTTCAAATAAAATTTTGAGGATTTAATTTAATTTTATCATTTTATTTCCTATGTGGCAATTAAAAATGAGGTGGAATTTGACATGTAGGGGTTGTATTACACGCACTATCCACCATGTGAGAAAATGATTTAAAAAACTAAGTTTCAATGGGTTCAAAGGGTTCAGTTGGTAAAGGATTAAGTAGAAGGATCCATAATACAAACCCAAACAAGTACAAGGGTCCATCAGACTATTTCGCCAAGCTTATATATATTATAGATGGTTATCACCCCTGATTGTTAGATGATGCCTGAAACAAAATGTTTAACTGTGTAGGCACTGATATTTCATTCGAAATACTGCAAAGTATCTGTTGCATCAAAAATATCTTTACACTGAGGAATTGGAAGCAGAATTTTGAGTAAACACAGCATCATCTTCTGCAAACAAAATCACTAACATCCCAGTTTTCAATGCTAATTACCTAGTGAGATAGTATACCACTAAAAAGAGGACCACAAATGAGGCTACAAGTGTAAACATTCTTCGGCTTGATTTGGTCTCGAATACCTGAGATGACAAGGAAACAATTTTAGATTCAGCACACACGTCAAGGCTAGGGTGAAATTGGAATAAAGACAGTACAATAATACATACCATCTTAAATTTATCCATTGTGCCAGATAAAACTCCCCTTGAAGAATCCATATCATTACCCTAAACAGCCAAAAAAGAAAAGCTCACACAAATTTTCGATACTACAAGAAATGTAAAAACATGAGGTAAGTTCCATGATCGAAGTGGGCTGACCATTCTGTCCAGCATCCTATTATGAGTATCCACTTCCTCATGTATATCACCTGATAACTGTTGGATATAAAGCTTCATCAGAACAAGTCTAAAAAGCTTCCAAGGTTCGAGATTCTCATTATCAACAACACAGCTATGTTACTTGATGGACACACATTAGTGATAATGTAGAAGAAAAAGAAAAGAGCCTATTTGGATTGGCTTATTTTAGGTTCTTTAAAGCCAAAATAGCTTTTAAGCATTTTTATACTGTTTGGGTATATTAAAAAGTGCTTATAATTAAGCAAAGTCAAAATAACAAAAATAAACCAAAAGCCATAAGTTAAAACTTCTAACTTAGCTCTTACAAGAAACTCAAATACTTAAGTTGCAACTAAAAGAGAACAGAGTTTTTCCAGCCTAATACAAGATCTCCATAGTTTATTTAAATATACATGACAATAACTCAGTTGAGAAACTTAGAAGAACTCAAACACTTAAGTTAAATCTTCTATTCGAGGAAGATGGTCTATATTTTACCCCATCAGAGGTCAAATAGTTGGGCTCGGTCTACTACTTCTTAAGAAAAAGATTCCCCAATGGAGCCTCAATCACCCTTTAAGAGTGGTCTATTAATCAAAGTAGACAACCATAATAACGGTGCTTTTTCACTTGGCCAATAAACATAGAAAAATAAACTTGAAGCTGGATAAAACTAATAGCTTCTACATGTGTAGGACTTACTCTTTTCAGCAGATTAACTCTATCTTGCAGCCCGTCCATGGCTTTCTCATTCTCTTGTTCATCAATCTCATGTGAAGCATATGATGACGAAGCCCTTATACCACCTTCTTCAATACCATCAAATAATGCTGCTCTGTTGCTACGTTCCCTAAATTCAAGGATTGTTAAGCAATTATAGGAAGAGATAGGGGCAAATAAGAATGTTCCTTTACAATTACAAGAACAAAAAGAAGCCCTGTTTATGAAATAACCCCACCCCAGTAGATTAGCATGGATATGGCTAGAAACAAAGTTGTCACTTCAATTTCTCTTTTTGGGGCGGTCTCTACTTGCCACTTCAAATTACCCTGGCCATGTCAAATATGAGAGTCTATGGCTGTGGCAGAAATGATAAAGTTTGAATCAAAGCTGTATCTAGCCTATAGCCCCATATTTACATCTCATACCACATAAAAGGAGGAAATGGGCAGGGGCAGCATTCGTGTCCAGTGCACAAACAGGATATTGGTCATAATATTTTCCTTTGATAGTAAGAGCAAATTTAGTCGTAAATACAACAGCAACTTAAAATTCGTATCTGTCCTACTTAATCTGAGGGATTTAAGAAACAAATGATTTAGCAATTGAGGTTGGAAGAATAAAAGTCATCACTAAAAAGCATTGGTAGTACCCGAAAAAGATAAAATCAACTCTATGCCACCTAATTACACATTTTGGGGCTTTTTCCAAGGTCTAAATACTAGTGAGGTCATATGTATTTGTGGAGGAACAGAGTCATCTTTGGTAGAGAGCACTTTACCCCCAAAGAGGGACTTTCCGGCATAAGGATTAGTCTTACCGAAAGTGTACACCGGAACTGAATCAAGGCGACCATATATATATCTGAGGATAGTAGTGTCCATCTAGTACATAAATTAGTGTAAAATAGTAATGACTCTGTTGGAATAAATTGTGAAAGAGAACCAACAAGATTCTTAAGCCTGCTTCAGAAAAACACAGGAAATCTTCTTTGAACGAGAAAAAAGAAAAGATGAGTGTAACATATATCATTATGGCCTAAGTGATATCAAACAAGGTCTATTTAGTCCACTGTCGTGCGTGTCAAATATTGTTTGAGATGAGTCAAAATTCTGCTACATGATCAACGAGGATTCGTGTAACCAACCCAAACTTTCTTAGGATTGACAATATAGTTGTTGTTGTTGTTAAAGTATTATAAAAAATGACGCTAGATGGGAAATCGCGGCCTACTATCATCTGAACATTCTGATTACCACAATATCAATCAACCAACTACACCTCAATCCTAAACTAGTTGAGACGATTGATATCACATATCAATCCTCTGTATCTACATCCACCCTATGCAGACCAATTTATCAAAAGTATCATAGTAATCCAAAAAGAAAAATCACCTTATCCTATCTCGATATAAGGAAAAGGTACCAAATGATTAAATCTATGCTACAACATGATTAATGTTACGAATCAGATGATCTGCATGAAAAAAACATTGAAAAAAGAACCTTCGAGAATTCATAGCTAGCGGAGATTGGAGGTCGCAATCGGAGAGATTTGAAACTTTTGGTCTGGTGGATCACAAGACAACCTGTAAGAAAATTACAATAATAGATCAAATACTCAAATTGAAAATCCTAATTGTCAAACTAACAACCCTAATTTGCAGATGCAACAAATCAATTGAAAATCAAACACAATCCGTGATAAAATGACGCTTAACCGTACATCAATTCATCGGAAAACAAAGAATTTCAGATCCGTCGGAAAATTTTGGTGGAGATTACCTGCCGGCTGCAGCTGATCGCCGACTTCAGTGAGGATACTGTTCAAATTCCTTTGGCTTACTACTGGGAAGATTAGGAAGGCCAAATGGGTTTCAAGTAGAAGTTGCCAGTTCAAAAAATAACTTTACCCCTTTATTTTAAAGTATAATTTATTATTTATAGTGGTAAATTTTTTATCTATAAATTTTAATTTACCAAAATGGTTAATGTTTGAAATCAGAGATGAAATTTTTTAAATTATTTTAAAAATAGTAATCCAAAAATTAGAAGATTTGAACTTTGTACTTGCCACTTGAAATGTCTTTTTTGCTAAGGAAGAGTTAGATGTAAAAATAAATGTATTCTTATATTTAAAAGAAAGTAAAATAAGGTTGAATATAAATTATAAGCGTCTTTCTCTGATTTGATAGCGTTCGATTTTTTCTAAATTTAGGTTATTCATTAGTACATATAAGAATCGAATTGAATTAGTCCGATTCAAATTTTTTTCTAATTTAATTTAGTTTGATTTTTTCAATTGAATTTTTTGGTGTGGGCCAGATTGATCATGAGCTATTTTTCAAATTCAAAATAAGCTATTTTGTGTTAGTATTATTTTCTTTAAATACAATTTATGTGCTTTAGAAACTTTAAACATTTTTCTCTGTAATACATATGCCTAATCTATTTTTTGACGATGTAAGGGCAACACATAATGTTGTGTATTTGGTGACAGATAAAAATGCTGGATGAAGTTGTGGTTCCATGTGGAAAACCAGTACCATCAATGTTAAGACACTATAATAAAAACAATTTCTAGCGGCAATAAACACACGTTAACAAAGAGTGCTAAAGCCTTTATCGCCATTAGTTAAGTTCCATTGGATCCAATTTCACTATAGTCTTTAGGGACGTTTACAAAGAGTGTTATACATATTTAGCGGCAATTAAGCTATTGTCATTAATTGATTGCCGCTAAAGATCATTTTTGGTGTAGTGAGAACTCTGAGCTTTTGTACAATGAGCCCAAGTAAGTGTTCTTGTCAACACTAGGTCTGTTTCTTGATAGAGTAATTTGGTGATAAACCTTCCATGGTATTTAACATCTGTTCTTGTTTGATGCAGCACTAACTCTTATCTGTGAGACTGCTGCAGGTTTGCTTAGCACTATTTCTTCTGCTACTTTCTTACGAGTTGCTAAGTAAGTTTGACATGATCAAACTAGTTGAAAGTGCATAGTTTCTCCTGGCTTTGCTTTCGCGAAATTGTGGACTGTTTGAAGTCATAACAAATTAACAAACTATGAATGGCTATAACATGTAAGATTGTAATACTTGTGGAAAAGCAAAAGGATTTCTGTTCTGTTTATCAACTTTAACAATCATGAAAGCATTAAAGCTAGGGTTGACAAAATTAACCCATGAAAACATGACTCGTTCAACCTGTTCACGTTTGTGACATGTTCAATTATTGGCTCAGTACATTTTGACTTGCCTAATTCAATCCATCTTAAAATTAAATTGATGTGTAGCCTAAATTGATCAATGAAAAACTGTCAAAATGTTTGAAAACATTCAATCTTTGATGAGTTATATATAGTTCAAATAAAGAGCTTTTTATTTATTCGCTAGTTAAAAAATTATAAAGGACAAAAAGAGAAATTAAAATTTTGTACGAACTAGTTATGATTCGCTTTTTAGTTAATTTTAGTTCATTCTATTTCAGTTCAAGTAATTTTTTGTGTGTCCATGACCTGTTCATTTATCAACTTAGCTCACTTTGGTACATTTGAATTTAATTCAACTCGTCCATCTGACAACCCTCGTCTGAAGCTAATTATCATGACATATAGTTGTGTTAATAGGTTTGCATATTTGCAGCATTTCATAAATGACAAAGGTGAGTTGTGCAGCTGATGCATGAACGTAACGTAACATAACATGGGAGTTTTACCCTTTTTTCTGCAAAATGCCATTTTCTTTTGTTAGGATGACGAAAATCTTATTAACACTTCCATTTGACTATACACCTACTTTGCCAGTTGTTTTCTTTCCTATGTGTAATTCAATAGTCAATTTTTTGGTTGCAGAAAAAAGTTTGTTTGTCTCCTATTCATTTTTTTTCCCTTCTACTTAATTACAATTAATTAGTTGGAATTAAGGTTTAGTCGTTTTTACAAATTATTACTATACTACTTAAACTAACAGTGTAGTTTGCAATTCTTCTTTCTATATTGGTCATCTAATAGTGTTTGTATGTGAATAGTATCCGTACATATAGATGCTATTATGTATATACGAGCACTGACTGAATTGAGAATTGAAGGAAACCTTGGTTGTATAAAAGCACCTTGCTGTAAAAAAAATTCATCAAGGGTGTGTTTGGTACGAAGGAAAATATTTTCTTGGAAAATAAGTTGGTTTCTAACTTATTTTTCCATGTTTGGTTGGTGAGTGGAAAATATTTCCTACTGTATGATTGGTGAATGAAAAACATTTTTTTAGAAATTATCTTTTATTTTTGGCTAGAGAGTAGAAAATACTTTTTAGAAAAATAGTTTCTGACCTGAAAATCAACCCCGATAATCGATCCATCATCTGACCCTACACCCGATCCGAACCTGACCCCTACTCTCGACATTTGAACTAAACCCTATCCTGAGTCCTGACCATGACCCGAATTAGGACACGATCCCAAGACCCAACCCAGGACCTAACCCCGTTAAAGACCTGACATTCGAACTAGAATTTGATCCCAACACCCTAACATGAACCCGACTCTCGACCCGAGAACCAACCCCGACTCCCGACCCCAACATATGACTCAAGATCCATCTTTTGAAACAGAATCCGACCCCGACACCCCACCCGAGACTCGACTCGAACTCTAACCCGGGACCTGACTCCGACTCGAGACTTGATTCCAACCCTGACACCTGACCCGAGACCCGACCTCGACTCCGACCCGAGACCCAAACCGATGCCCAACTCCAATTAGAGACCTGACATCAAGATCTGACCCCGACCCGAGACTCGACCTTGACTTCGACACCTGACTCGAGACCTGAGACCCGACCCCGACAGTCGACCCAAAATCCAACCACTAATTCTAACTCGAGATTCGACTCTGACTCAATCCGGAACTCGAGAGTTGGGTCTCGAATCGAGGTCAAGAGTCGGGTCTCAAATTGAGAATCAGGAATCGAATCTAGGATTAGTATTGGGAATTGATACCCGAAACTTAAGTTAGGATGGAAAGTTGAGGTTTGAGGTTCAAAATGATTTTGGAAAATATTTTCCTTACTTTTTGGGAAGTCATTTTCCTTAAATTTGACGAAAATAAGTTTTTTCGAAAAATATTTAAGCCAACCAAACATGAGAAAATTGGGAAACATTTTCCTTCATACCAAACACACCCAAACTCTTCGCAGACATATATGACTCTCGACCCCAACCTCAACTCCGATCTAAGACCCAACTTCTAACCACCACCTACACCCTGACTCAGAACTCGATTTGACGCTGACCCTAACTAGGGTCAAGACCGGGTCATAATTTGGAGTAGGGTCTTCGATTTCAGTTTGAAATTAGGGTCGAGGTTAGGTCCAAAGTTGGCATCATGACCCAAGTCGTGGCTGGAGTGGGTTGTCGGGTCTTTATCCCAAGTTAGGATTAGGTCAATTTCTGGTCAAGGATCAAGTTTTGAGTCAGGGTTGATGGTCGAGTCCCGAGTTAGGGTGTCATGTCTTGGGTCAATGTTAGGGTCACGTGGGGTCTTAGAACAGGGTTAGGATCAGGATTAGGATAGTAGTCGATCTCATAATATTTTTCTAAATTATACCTAAAATACTCTTGAGTTTTCTTCTAACTAACTAAAATGACTTATTTCTAAAAAACATTTTCCATATTTTCCTACACCCTTAATTCTCTTGTTAGTTAATCCGAGGTCATATTTATGTTTGCACTGATTTATTGAGCATTTGGGAATTCATAAATCACAAAACTTCAAATTCCCAAGGTCTTTAATGAATGTATAATACCAAGACGTTGATGTTCCGTTAGGAGAAAAAGAGATCTTGGACCTAATTTATGAGGCATGACTTTGTTAAAATCAAATAAAGTGACAAATAAAGCAAAATATGAGACACTTTATTTAATATCACAAGATTGAGTTTGGTAAATCGTAATATGATAGTTCTAACGTAAGCGAGGTCTTAAAATTATACGAACTACCATATTACGATATAAAATTATAATGTAAACATTATAATATTACGTTAAAATCATGATCCTCGTAATTTAGTAAATTTCACAGAATTCATGAACTACCATGAACAGGAGTGATAAACCTCCAAGTTGTATTAAAGGGTATATCCAATGTATTGCCATTGTGTTCAATTGTTGAACCCATAGATTATGAGTTAGGCTATGTAATGTGTTAAAATATTTCATTAAATATGTATAAATTATAAATATAAATTTTTAATTATGTAGATTTGATGGGAGTAGTAGAATTATAAATTTGAACCCATAAAATATAAATTTTAGATCCACTACTAACTATAAACTCATATTAAAATACTCCTTGAAGAAATTAATATGAATGTTACTGAGTAACAGAAATTTCATAAAGGGTGTCCAACAATTGCCACCGAGCTACTGCTCACTTCACGTCAAAAGCTTGTAATGCGAGGAATTGAACTTGGATACTATGTAAGTTTCGTGCATACTATTGCCACTGCGCTACAAGTCTATTCTAAGTGTGTCCAAAATACTATAATAAACAATATAAAGTAAGATTGACCTATATATATAGAGAACAATTTTTCGACGAAAGATATCCAACTGAACAGCCTGAGTACACCATCGTAAACTCCGCCCCTAATGCTACATGAACATCGCGCTCCAAAATCTCCTGTACACGTGGATTTATTTTAAGTGAATAGATTAAACATCCCTCTAAATATCTCATTATTTTGTGAATTTCATACTTAAACTATTGATTCACACAACGCCCCCCTTATGCCATGTGAAATAATTTTTATGATTTTTTTCATCTCCTAACAAATTATCTCAAATTCTTTGTCACATATATATTTCAACTAAAGAATTTGAAAAAGAATAAAAGGAAACAAAGAGCCTAGCTTGGAAGTCAAAGTACAAAAGCATCACCACCACGTGTCATTAGATAAAATCAAAGAAAAACTATATTTTTCTTTGAGAAAGCAACAAATTATTTAGAAGCAGCAGTTCCCAGGTGCGGCGTTCGGCGGGATATTATTTAAAAAATAGAAAGATGGAAAAATTATTTTTATGTGCTTTTAAATAATTAAAACGTAACGTTCAATATTAACAACATGACAAATTATAGTGGCCCCTTTCCCTTGTCACCAAGACTAGCAAATTAAAGCTGGTAAACAAACACTATAATAAAAAAAAGATTTGGGCTTTTCTTCATCAATTGGAACTAATATAATAATGCAAATAAGAAATTTAACAAATCAATAAAATATACACACTCAAGCTATAAAATACAAAAAGGGTTTAATTTCTATTTATTTGTTTTATTTGGTACGTGGAATAAGGTGAGATATTACTGAATTAAATTTGATATGTGAGTTTAATGTCATGTTTGGTTTGATGGTAATTGTTATAAACCAAATTAAACATGGTATAAATCGAATACCAAACTTAATTATGAGATAAGTATCATATTTTATTCCTTTCAACTTAAGATTATTTTATACCATGTCTCATAAGGAATAAATTAGTCAAAAAATTATAATCTCAGAATAATTTAATCTGCATACTAAATGACCCTCTAAAATAAAAGATGTGGCATTCTAGATCTTTTGAAATCTCCTTATTAATTTTTTTTTTTTTTTACTACTCCCCTATACATAAAAAGAGAAATCAATTACCCAAAAAATAAGCAAAACACTTGACAAATAAACTATGCTAATATTGTAAAAAATTTTTTTTTTACTTTTAGTATAAAATTTAAAACTCTCTCTTAGTACTCCTCCTTCTGCTCCACTTTGCTTAACACCATTTTACGTTAATTCAAAAAGGAAATGATGAGAAGCTTCATTCTAAACAATAATAATAGATTTTTACATTTTAAAAAAAATAAAAGATATATTTTTATATTTCTTAACGAAAAGCTTTTATAGGCACATAAACTTTAGAGTAATATAATTTGTGATTTGCATTCATAATGTATACGTTCTGTTATAACTTACACCTTATTTTATCCTTTTTAAGCAATTTGTACCTTAATCTTATTTCCTTACAAAATTCTAGAAACTCAATAATTTCTAAAAAAATAATATAGAAAAACACTGTAATACTTAAGATCACAAATTTCAAAAATCTCGTAATATTGCATAAGCCATTACAAAATGTCCCCTAATAACCCTACACACATACCTTATATGTCCCCTTTCATTTAACACTCCTTATAAAAACTCCCTACAAAGTCCACTATTAGCCCCACCTTAATTAGCACCTTCTTCATATCTTCACCATTTCCTAGTTTGCTCGTGTGCTTCTTTATTCTTCTTTCTTCATCTCTTTTGTTAACTAAACTTTTTTTTTTTTGCACTATATATCTAATATTATGGCTAGTACTGGGACAGGTTCATCATCACCTTGCGGCGCATGTAAATTTTTGCGCCGCAAGTGTGCTGTTGATTGTATTTTTGCTCCATATTTCTGTTCAGAACAAGGTCCTGCTAGATTTGCAGCCATACATAAGGTGTTTGGAGCGAGTAATGTTTCGAAATTGTTGTTACACGTTCCTGTCCATGATCGATGTGAGGCTGTTGTTACTATTGCTTATGAAGCTCAAGCTAGGATCAAAGATCCTGTTTATGGTTGTGTTGCACATATTTTTGCTTTACAACAACAGGTAACTCTTTACTTCAATCTTTGGCTTTCGTTGATGGTTAGAGTTATACATGTACGGATTAGCTATGCAGCATTTGATTTTTATTAAGAGATGTCAAAATATAATTAAACGATTTAGTTATTCATATATAGGCATAGTGTTTTTGAAAAATATTGATACATAAACTAACTCATGATCATTATGCATATTTTATTTCGTGAAATTGTAAAATCGGAAACAACTTTTTACTTCTAAGGTAATGATAAGATTTGTGTACACGCTATTCTCTCCGGACCTGATCATTTGTGGGGGACTACATTGAGTATGTTGTTAAAATTGTAAAAAATACTAGAACGACTAACTCATGACTTTTAGGGTCGTTTGGTTTGAACAAAGAAAAGGTGATTAATTCTCTCGCAACCAAACACAAATAAAATAATAGAAGTACTAGTTTTCTTGAAAAATATTTTCCATTAAAAGTTATAGAAAAAAAACGATTTTCTTCTATTAGATTATCTATTTGAAATAAATTTTAAATTTTATAAAGTGTTGTACAGTAAAATTCAATTTCTACTGGAAAAATGTTTTTTCATAAAATATTAGTGGATTTCATTGAGTATGTTGTTGTATCTTTCCTCGTACCTAGCTACCACACCCTCAATGTCATTTATTTTTTATTGGTATGTAATTGATTTCAATTTGGTTATATTTGTTAGGTAGCATACCTACAAGCTCAACTTATGCAAGTGAAGACACAGCTGGCACAAAGTTTACTCAACAATTCAAGAAATTCAGAAATTTTTTATCCTCATCAATGGCACAACAACAATATGGCATCATCTTTCCCACCTAATAATAATAATCCAACATATACTATGAATTCCAATTCATCACCACAAAGTTCACTTGAATCGATTGATCATTATAGCGATGGAATGAATAATAATAATGTAGCAGAGATTCAAAGCCGACTAGACCAAGTGTTTTATCATCAAGCAGCCTACACTAGTAATAGTAGAAAGAGACCTTCTCAAACTGAGTTGGGTGAACTTCAAGCATTGGCTCTTAGGATGATGAAAAACTAATTAATAATTAGTAGTTTAATTTCTTTGTTTAATCTTAAATCATGTGTACATAGACTATGAGAGAGAAGAAACTTTTGATCCATGTTATGCTAATCAAGAGCCTACAATAAGAGGCTTTTTGCCCTAGGAGATAATTATATTACTGCAAAAATGATCTTTCCTTTTTTTTTTCTTTGTCCTTTTTTTTTTTTTTAATTTGCGAGTATTTTAGAAAGAATGCGATCTTAGTATACAAATTTTATTTTGTTTTTAGATGTATGTGTAGTAGCTCAGATAAATTTTGCAAAAATTTTCTTTAGATTTATTTCAAGTTAGCTCATAATTACTACTCTATACAGTCTGTTTGGTCACGCTTCTGAAAAGTCAAAGCTGTTTATTTCTTTTAAAAAAATACTTATTTCATAAAGTTAACGTACTTGACCAAAGTTTTAGAAAAGAAAAGGTGTTTTTGAGTAGTAACAAAAGAGAGTAGTACTCCCTCGAAACCATTTTACTTATCTTTTTTTTGTTTAAACACCCCTTAAGAAATTATATGTTTTGACTATAATACCCTTATAGTCAAAAAAAGTTAACGTGTAAGAAGGATCAAATATATCCTTGAACATTGCTAGACGGATCAAATATATCACTACATGAATTTCTTTTTTAAAAAATTTAAATTAATTTTTTCACTTTCGTTAGACGAAAAGGGTATATCGAGGTCATTTATGTAACGGTAGGGATATATGCATGTGAGTCAATTTAATAATGAGGGTAATATCAACTCTAAATTATAAAGTTAAGTGCTATATCAAACTCTTTTTCCTTTTAAAAATACTGTTACGACAAGCAATTTTCAAAATAAATACTCCTACATTTAAAAAACTTGGTCATTATATAAATCTCTATAACATACTATGGTTTATACCAGGTGGTCTTTGAAAGCTACTACTTGGAGAGTACTCCCTCGGTTCCTTTTTAGTTGTCATGTTGTGCTTTTCGAAATGCAATTTGATTAATTTTTAAAATTAAATTAGGTTAGATTAATTCGATATTTTATATTAAAAATTTTAATATTAAAAAACGATACGAAAAGTACTATAAGTTGTAATTTTTTTTGCATATTAATGTGATAAAAAATATATCAAAAAGTATTAATCAAAATTCTTATTTATTGAATCTAAAAAAGAGAGTAACTAAAAAGGAATGGAGGGAAGTAATGTAGACTTTGACTAATGAGGAAGAGTATATAAAGAAGGTATATATCCCTTTGACATTTTTGGAAGAGGTCTTAGGAATTTGAGCTGTACTGATTATCATATCCTCATTTAATTATATTTATAAAATTGTTTACTGGTCTTTAATTTTCATCGAGAAGGATAAAAGACTTCAATTTCATTTGTTTCTCGAAGAGATCAAGCATTTAATAAATTTTTTTAAAAAAAAAGACTTTTGTGGACATTGAGGTATCCTATTAAGGTTCCCCTAGGAAATGAGTATGCCAATACCACAAGGTCATTACGCATTTGGTATGTGGGATAAGATAAATAAAGATATTTTTTTGATTGAGATATTTTCTAGATTGAGATATTTTATAAAATTATTTAATAATTATCTACCATATATTATTTGTAAAATAGAATAATTCTTAAATTAACTAATATCACAAATCAAATATAGAATTATCATAAATTTTGTCTTGAAATTACTATCCATCGAAATTTTTTGACTTGACAATACCATATGATGCAAACAGAAGAATGGACCCTCTAAGATACATTGGTGGAGTAATAAATTGGATGGACTGAATACATGGATACTCCTAAGTTTGTTGATAACTTTTTGTTAGATATTCAAACTATGACATGTTTAAAATTACATTTTTAAGGTATTCTGTCTTTCTTTAACTTTGCGTAATCAAAATATGTCGCGTTAATTAAAACAAAAGGAGTAATATCTTATTGGATCCCTATATAAAAGAAAAGTGATCTAAAGCAAATACTATAGAAATAGAGATGTTTTTCATCGATCATAAATCAATAAAAAAATTATATTATAATATATGAATTTTAATAGAAAATAATGATTTTTTTAATAGTAGCATTACTTGAGTTCTTTGATTAAGTATGGCAAAAATGAAAGAAAATTTGACAAAGTTAATGACCAGACGACACTACTTATATTATCTTGTCACGATTGTGTAACTATCTGAGGAAGTCATTTCTTGAATTGTTTCCAATTCTTTTGCATGAAGCCTTAGTGACAAGATTTAAGAGACGGATTTAAAATTTTGAATTTAATATCTTTAAGGGCTAATTTCTTTTGAAATTATGAATTCAAAACTTATGTATTTAGGATACAAGTCTAAACTGGTGAGTTCAATTAAACTCATACTCAAAATATAAGATTGATCGAAAACATAGTTTGAATTGCTCAAGTATGTTGAAAACTTTTCATCCTATGGCCTGATTCGACATTGTTATTTACTCTGATTTGGTTGAGTTGGTTTTTGTTTACAAGATAAGCACTTTCCCCCTTTTATATAATATGATGCTTTTAGCTTAAGCATACACCTTAAGAAATCTATTCATTCACGTATCTGAATAAGGGTATATTTGTAAAATTAACCTTTAATACTTAAATATAAAAACTAAAAAAACCATATAATATGAATCGAGAGTACAAAAAGATCATTATTCATTTATTCTGAAAGGTCACACGTTGGAGATTAATAGTATATCTACAAAATTAAAGGGTCCCGCTTGCCTGGAATTGATGTTTAATTAAGTAGGTTTACCTAACATTAAGTAATATTTTTATAATTTTAATACCCATGATTATATGCACCTGTATTCGAATTTTTAGACAACTTGTCCCCTTAATTAACTGCATTTTGTCGGCATCGTCACCAAATTACGTTCTAATTGCAATTTAAATCAAACCAATTCTTTAAATCCTTTAGTTGAAACATCACATTGTGCATTTACTACTAATATTTTTGGAGTATATGAAGTTTTTTTTTCTTTCTAAAACATTATAGTAAGTAGACAAAATAAGATTCAAAACTCTTCCAATTTATCGAAAATGATGTGTACAATAGTACTACCATCTATGAATAAAGAAATTAAAATTATATTAAATGTTGAAGAAAAGAAAAACCCCATTGAAGGAATGAAGGGGTACAGATTCAGCCGAATCTAGTAACTTCTATTAAAATGGTGCATTTGTATTAAGTAGTTTCTTAAATAAGTGCAAATGTTAAGTGTAGAACCCAGTTACTAACATATAAAATCATCGTTATAAAATTCGGAATTCATAAGATTAAAATTCTGATTTTGACTTTGACAGAATGTGATAGATCTAGGGATGACCAACTTTCCAAAGACAAAACCAGAAAGAACAAAAAATGAGTTAATTTAATTTAATTAAATTAGTCAGATCAATCATATCAGGTATACTTCGAGCCCATGACCAAAAGTCTTAAAAAAATAAAAAATGTTGCCAATTTATTAGTCAAGCTGCACGTAACACAATTTTCAAACTTCATTTCGGCGTTAAATAATTAAAACAAGATAAAAAGGGTTTATTTAAAAAAAAATAAAGTTACATATAATATATGTTCAATCTCCATAGTAGACTCCATTAATTGCATTTAGAAAAGTAATTATTCGTTGATACTATTAGTTAATTAAGTACACGATGGGTGGGGGCTCTTTAATTAGTTTATTATATATTTCAAGTTCAACAAGAAAAAGTTCTTTTTCCAAAAGTTGTAAGTTGTAACAATGACCAAGAAAAAGAAAGAAGACCAACAAGATAATAAAGTAATCCAACTCATTATTATTATTTTTTACAAATTTAGCTAATATGAGATGTTTAATCGCAGTAAATTATGTATATAATACATACTTATTATATGTTGAATATGTATCGATGATGATTACAGACTGTTATGACTATACGGGTGAATTTTTCAGTGGACCGACTAAAAATGTTAAAAACCCTAGAGCTAATATATGTATACATTTAGTAGGTGTTTAGATATGATTTTGTTCTTAAAAGTAGTATTTGAAATTGAATTTGAAAAGAGTATTTAGAGGTTGAAGTTCTATTGGGACGTATAAATAAAATGAAGTTGAAATAATAATCTAATTTGATAAACAAACAATTATTTGAAATAATTTTCAAATAGTATAATTTCAACGGTTCGAAGCAAAATTTTTGATCAAACGAGAGTTTAATTCATTCCTTTGCTTTTTGGGTCAATGGATGCTCTTTCAAGTTGAAAGAGAGGAATCTGTTATGCTATTTAACTGATTTCATGCTGTTGGAAATTAACATATACTATAAAGTGTTCAATGGACCATTTAATTTTGGATCAAACAAAGAAATAAAGGGAAAAAAAAAAGAGACGTGTGATCGACTTTAGGTTATAAAGAAAGTCAAAAGTAAGACATTATTGAACTCATTAGCGGGACATCTAGTGAAAAAGGTAATAATCTCTCTTCAATTCTAGGATAATAAGGTATTTTCATTCCATCGAGGTTGGTCTGTTATTTGTTATATCTGCTATAATAAATAAAGATAATTTGATAATGTATTTTTTAAAACTAACAATGTATATAAGTAATTTCTTTTACAATAAAAAATGTACATAATTGCGACTTATTCTATTTATTACGTAATATTTAAGGGCACTATTGTATTATAATTTTAATTTTGAGGAATAAAATTAAAAAGGGTGATGATAAAAAAGCAAATAATTTTGTACAAACCCTCGAGGTTGCTATAAGGGTGGCAATGGAGCCGGGCCGGGCCAACACGGCCCCTAAATGTGGGCATGATCGAGAGTAGGGCCGAGCCGAGCTCATTTTTAGGGGGATGGGTTAGAGGGGTAAAAATGGTGTTTGATCCATCCCTCTTATCCGGTTATGAGTTTTCTCAGGCTTTGGTAGATCGTGTTTGGGTTTGGGTTGATTATTTTGAATTAATTATAGATAAAAAGAAAGGAAAAAGAATATTTGTACCCCCAAAAGGAAAACTATTTACTAGTGGTTGTTCCCTTACTTTCATACCCCCTCCCTGTTTTTAACTACTAATTCACGTTTACTACTTGATAGTTGATACCATCAAAGTATATATATACTCTGTTGGTATCAAAGCTTCAGTGAAAACACTATTCATTTACTCTTTGATACCATTTGAGTATATATATACTCTAATGACATCAAGGAGGAATATGCAATGTTTCAATGAAAAAGTAGGCCCAAATACTGCTTGATATATAACATCAAAGTATATATATATATATATACTCCGATGGTATCAAGGATGAAGAAACAATGGTTTAGTGAATAGAACAAGGGGCAATCAGGTAAATAGATTGGGTTGTGGTCCAATCAGAAAAAATATAATTGATTCAATTTGAATAAATACTTTGTCTAATGGGTTCAATTTGTGTAGTTTTCCAAGTAGATTTTCTTTTTAAAAATTCAGGGATAATTACGCATAAAAGCTATAATGGGTAGGCAAAAGTAATTAGTTTAAACTTCAATAGTTATAAAGATAATTAGTTTGATCTTTTTGGATAATTATATACTACCTTTTTTAAAAAAAAATTCCTTCTAGAATCTGTGGCTAAAAATAAAAAATAATAAATCCGTGGCTATTCTAGTAAAACGTACTTAAAATAAAATAAAATTGCAGGCTTGAGTTTTCACCAAAAATCAGCTAGAGTTGGCTACTAAAAAAGTGAAGGCCTAACACTAGGGAAATTTACCTATCATTAAAAAATTGAAGGTTGGTGGACTGCACACGAGCCGATTTTTTTTTCGTTTTAATTTGTTTGTTCTACTTCTTTTTTTAATCTGTTTCAAGAAAAAATATTTTTTTCTTGACAACTCTATAATTTCAATTTTTCACATGACATTCTTTAGACCACAAAATAAAGAAAATTTTGGTACATTCTATATATCTTTAATTTAAGACCACATGATAAAAAAATTCTTTACTTTTCTTAAACTCTGAGTCAATTTAAAGTCAGGATAAATAATTTGAAACGAAGGAGTACCCACTTTCATTTTTTTTTTAAAATAGCATTAATATACTTGGAGAATGTTTTTTTTCTCTAATATTGTTTCACATTTCAAGATAAAATTGTGATACAATATAAGGAAAATCACATTCCAAAAACTAGTTATTAAGGTTGGAAAGTTCAAAATTACGTAAATTACACGTCAACATTTTGTAATATCGATATGAGATTCAAGTCTCATATCTTACAATGTCGTATAACAAACTATCACGCTCTGCATTTGTCGTTATCGTATGACCCATACAGCCTACGATCCAAATGGGCTTTTAAAATGGCTTGGGCCTAATTGGCTTGTAGATGCAGAAAAAGTTGAGCTACTTTTTCAAAGACTGTGACTCTAATAGAATGTCTGTTGACAATTTACTTTTAGAATGAAATTAATCGAGAAATTAAAGTCTCATTTATTTATTATTTCTAATTTATGTTGTAATTCGTTTATTAATTTCGAGAAGTGGCAAGGGGAATTTTTCTTTTTCTGTTTATAAATGGATTTAAGATTTCAATTAAAGTAAATATAGTTTCAAAAGAGTGGTAACTAGCAACTCAATAAACCTTAGCTAAGAAATAAAGTTAGTAGCAGTTTGGTGCAACGGTTGGTCACGATCGTGAATTCATAATTTAACTTTTATGAGTTTAGCCTCTAATTAAGACTCTTAGTATTGAACCCGTTACATTTTAAAAAGGTATGAATTCGTATCTACTATTTATTACAATTTTTTTTTTAAAATTACACATAAATTTACAATCCATGTCGAAAGTGTTATATTCATATGAATCTGATACCATTACTCTGCATCCGCCTCTGATTGCGAAGTCAGGTATTTTGCCAAGAATGTTCGAATGTTCATTAATATCAATTGGGGTGGAGCTAGTAAAGGAACCCCCTTCGGCAAAAAATTACATTATTTATACATAGTTAAAATTACATTTTATGTATATATAGTAGATGTTGAACCCCTTTGAATTTTTGTGTATATCTATTTCTTCATATTTTGAACCCCGTAAAAAAAATTCAACTCCACCATATATACACATAATATGATTTTTAGTAAAAAAATATTCAATTGACCACCGGTCGATATAAGTATAGCTACTCCCCTTGGTAGTTCATCTTGTATAATTATTGGATGGATGGGAAGTGTACAATAATGTCTTCTTATTTCTGAGCATAAATACAAATCAAAAGGATACAGTGGTCCCAAAGATAAACTATCAAGTAACATGAGTAATAGTTTTCTAGCACTTCACAAAACTTCTCTTTTATTTTTATGTGCTTTTCACATATAAACGATCTTCATTTTTATACATAAGAGATATGAAAAGATCATTTTCTTCTATTCAAATTATAATAGGGTAAGAAATCTCATTTCCTCTCAACTTCAGCATAATATCACTTGATTACTAGAAATAAAGATTTTTCCCGCTGTGAATCAGTGAGAAAGTTGTACTATATATAGAACATGATTTTTCCACACATTTCCAACCGAACCAACACACTGCAAAATACATTATGAAAAACAGATTCTCACTCAAATTACAAAAAACATCTTAATTTTTTTATATGAAAACATTCCTAGTTTTTCTTTTCTCACCGATTCAAAAGAACCCCAGAATAATAGGTTTCTCCCTAAGAAAGTAAAATGAGTACTAGATAAGGAACAACAAACTGACTCTTTATAATTGTTAACTTTTCACCCAACTTGTATTTATAGAAGTTCAATTGAAACTCCTCAATGCTAATAAACTGGTATGTAATATGGATGCTAAGTTTTGACAATACTAATTAACTTATAATTTTTGCTTAAGGCAAACTATATAAGTGACCAGTAATGACAAATGTCTTCAAAAGAAAAGCAAATAAAGTTAGCAGATTCTCTGTGTACAACATCCCTCAATGCAACTTTTGATAATTTTCATGAGCTTCCTCTTCTATTTGAGGATTACTTACAATTTACAAAAATCAACGTCCTTCCTTTATATTCAAATGTCATAAGCACAAAACACATCTTATCTTACTTTAATCACACACATAAAAATGACAAAATTTCAATTCACATAAAAACATTATTAGGAGGTGCATGTGTATGCCTCGTGTCCCTCTCCTTCATGTATTGCACCTTTTTGAGATTTCAATATATATGATGGTGGATGTCAATCAACCCTACTCCTCCATAACAATACCAAAGTGTTGGAATAGAAGACAACAACAAGTTTCAACATTCCAAGACGGATCTAGAGTAGGTTCTGTGAATTCAACTGAATCCTCTGTTTTCAATACGAACATTCAAAACAAATTAAATAAGGTATACACATGTATGTTGATATATACACATACATATCTCGAACCTAATGACAACATATAAAAATCATGAATCCACCACAATCATCATCAACACAAAATATTGATAAATGCTATACTCATCATGGTCTTTTGTGCAAGATTCTCTCTTTGCGGCTTGCAGGTTTCTAAGAAGCAGAACCTGACATTTACAGTCTATTGTTGACTGACCTATCACTAGAATATTACTTAGAACTTGTCTCTAAGTTCTCATTGTCAGTATAATATGTGATGTATGTACTTTACACCTAACAAAGTTCATCTAACTTAAGGTTAAACATTAATTACAAGCTCTCTTTTCAATCATTAATTAAGTATCTCCAAGAACAAGTATGAAAAGAATTTTTAAATCTATATAATGTTAGGCTTAGAACACTTAATTAATTTCCTAGGGATTGGCATTGCAGGGGATATAAGAACATTTTTTACTCATCTCTCTAATTAGGAACACTAATAACATTATATATTTATATATATGCATGCACTCTACTACAAGTAATAATCATTTATATTAGTGAACTAAACTTTAACACAATATTTTTGCCATGATCTTCTGCATATTGAAGTTTTTTTTGGAAGAAACTCTTTCAATCTTCAGTCAAAAGGAGAAAGTTCAAGATCAATAGTTCAGCTTATTAGCACATAAGAATTATATTACTTGAACTCTTCAAAAATATTGGAGAATTTGACACAGGTGCGGCAATATTTTTGGAGAGTCCGAGCAATATAGGCTTGGACTCTCCAAAAATGCAGTTGCACCCTTGTTGGATCCTTCAAACATATACTACTTACACACCTGGCGATATTTTTGAAGATTCTGAACAACATAACATAAGATAAATCAATCAATATCACCTAAAAGCTGTCAAGAAATTAAAGGTTAGGGTAGCAAGTCATTTACAAAGTTACTTTAGCTAAAAACCTACAAATTGGGAAAGCATATACAGAAACAATTAGGTTCCTGTATGATAATAAGGTCTATGATTTACTAGGTATAATCTTGATAGATTCTCTGAAAAGCCAAATTAAGGAGTACTAATAAAAGACAGATCATTAATTTTATTAAAATATACTAATAATATTCTACTTATATCCAAGGTTACACATGACCTAAGGAGAAACAATTGTAGGCATAACCATAGCTAATAGGCTTATGATGTTTTTTCAACATTTTTTCTAGGGTTTCTAGCAAATATATCATGTCATGTCATAAAAGGTTCTTTTTAGCAATACAAAATTGAAGGTCTAATAGTAGTAGTAGTACTCAAGAATGTTGAAGATATCTGAAGGCAATTGATTGAAGGTCATCAACAACATCATGATCTTGAAATTTCCATTGCTTGTTGTTGTTGTTGTCAAATGAAGAATCTACTGAGCAAGATCCACCTTCTTCAAAACTTGACATATTTTCCTTTATTGGAACCACCAAATTAATATTCTCATAATTATTCCCCATATGGTAAATATGATCATTTGATGTCATGTTGTTGTAATTGTTTTCATCATAATATGGGATTGATGATCCAATATTATTGTTACTTGTAAAACTAGAATGATCAAATTGAGGCATATTGTTTGGATTTTCAGATTGATGATGAAACCAACTTTGAACATCTTGAAATTTGTCATAATTAGGGTTTGCAATATAATTGGAACAATTTTGTATGTTTTGAGCTGCAGCTTGTTCCTTAAGTGAAGCAAGTTGTGCTTGTAAATTCACAACCTATAACATCCACAAAATAAAAAATCTCATAAATTCGTAGATAAAGTAATTAACAAACATATTTAAAAGATCCGATTCAGAATCTTTTAAGATTTCTGATTATCAAATTATAATTAACTACCATGTACCTGTTGCTGGAGAGCGAATATATGTGAAACACAACCATAAATTGGATCTTGAAGTCTAGCTTGAGCTTCATAAGCTATGGTAACCGCGGCTTCCCCACGATCACTCACAGGTATATGAGCTAAGAGTTTAGACACATTGCTAGCCCCAAAAACCTTATGAATAGCTGAAAAATGAGTAGCACCTTGTTCATAGCAAAAATAAGGAGCAAATACACATCCTTTAATACATTTTCTTCTCAAAAATTTGCAAGCACCACAAGGGGAACCAGTGCCTGTCATCTTAATAATAATAATATCGTGTTGATATTTAATTTGATGATGATGATGATAATAAATCAAGTTAATAATTTTGTGTGTTCTTATTGCTAGCATTATCACCATGTTTATAAACACTAGAGGAAGAGAGAGGTGGATCATAAAGTATTGAATAATAAATTAACTTAATTGATAGTGGTTCCCTTATTGGGCTACATTTTATTTATTTTTTGTAATATAAAATTCTCTTTACCCCCTCACATTCTCAAATTAACATCCTTAAAAGGACAAAAGAGGTAGCAAAAACCAAACCCATATATCTCTGCTTGCTGCTTCATGACTGGTCTTATTATTCACCTCATTTTATCAATGTCTTCCAATTGATAACAACATTCCCCCAGAGGCCTTTGATCATGAAAATTTTTCACTTTTTTTTAAAATTAAATTGCGATAAATATGTTTTGTCATAAAATCTCAGAATTCAATTTTTGAAGTTGAATTCCAGAATTTTCAAGATTTCGAAAAATAATAAAAATGTATTTTCACTCCAAATTACTTATAAAAAGTCAAAAAAATGCTCCAATTTATATCTCCGGCCAAATAATTTTCAAATACCATTTTTCACTTTGAAAATTAAAACTTTTTTTTTTCAAATTTCACAAAGAAACATGAACAAATTACGGCCATTTATTTTCTTGTTAAACCCTATCGGGTTGCTAGCTTTAACATTGGAAGCCTTCATTTGTGTCATGGTTAAGACCTTGAAAGTTTGTTCGATTTTGAGGGACTTAATGTACATATACTAATAGTGTAAAGAGTTTTTACGCTATCTGTTGACAACGTGATCAGTGTGGGTTAGTAGTTAGGTTGTTGCATTTGTTTAGGAGTCAATAAGTTGCTTCCTAGTCTTTTGGCTATAGGAGTAGTGGAGTCAGTTTTTGTTTTAGAATTATTAGGAGAGTAAACGTGTTTTTTATTTACTATGTTTTCTATTTAAGGACTCTAGTAACTGCGTATTCTGGTGTATCAATACAGAGAAAATTTCCACACTTGCGAGTCTTTTTTTTTCATCTTTGCTGCAGTTAATTTTTAATCATTTGGTATCAGAGCCAGGTTAAGTCTTTTCTTTTCTCAGTACTAGTGCAGCAACAAAAAGATGACCTCTGAAAATTTTGTTCAACCCGCTATTCCGCGCTTCGATGGTCATTACGACCATTGGAGCATGTTGATGGAGAACTTCCTTAGGTCCAAGGAGTTTTGGCCAGTTGTCAGCATTGGCGTACAAGAGTCAGCCACTGGTACTGCCTTGTCGGACGCACAAAGGATAGATTTGGACGGTCTAAGGTTAAAGGATCTCAAGGCAAAGAATTATCTTTTTCAGGCTATTGATCGCTCAATACTGAAACCATTCTTTGCAAGGATACTTCTAAACAAATATGGGATTCCATGAAGAAGAAGTATCAAGGAACAGCAAAGGCAAAACGAGTGCTGCTTCAAGCACTCCGTGGTGAGTTTGAGACTCTACGTATGCAAGGTGGTGAGTCGGTAACAGATTATTTCTCTAGGACGTTGGCTATTGCAAACAAAATGTGAATTCATGGTGAAAGACTGGAGGATGTTACCATTATTGAGAAAATACTTCGCTCAATGACAGCAAAGTTCAATTATATTGTTTGCTCCATTGAAGAATCCAAAGATATCGATACTCTTTCTCTTGACGAGCTGCAGGGTTCTTTGTTGGTTCATGAACATAAAATAAACCAGCAAGACAAGGATGAAGTAGCATTGAAGGCAGCAATGTCTTCGAAAGGTACAAATCAGGAGAAAGTCAAATGGAAGGGAAATAATTTGCACCAGAAGAAGGAGAAGAGCAGCACTGGAGATTCCCAGGAAAAAGAAAAAAGACGTGACAAGTCTCAAATTGAATGCTATCGATGCCATCGATTTGGACACTATCGATCTGAGTGTCGCACTAATTTAAATAGGAAGAGTGGTGGCAGCTCTAACTTTGCAGAAACGAAGGAAGATGGGGAAACAAAGGGAGAAGAAGAGGAGATTTCACTTTTGATGGCATATACTACCAAAGAGAATGCTTCAAATGATGTATGGTATCTCGATACAGGCTGTAGTAATCTTATGTCTGGGCAGAAAGAAGCATTCTCAGAGTTGGATGAAACTTTTTGAGATACAGTGAGATTTGGAGATAATTCAGTGGTCTCTGCTATGGGAAAAGGGAAGGTACAAGTCAACTCCATTCATACCATCGGTGATGTGTTTTATGTCCCTACATTGAAGACAAATCTACTAAGTGCTGGGCAACTTCAAGAAAAGGGATATGAACTTAATATCAAAGGTGGAGTTTGCAAGATACGAGATTGTCGTTTGGGGTTAATCGCTCAAATTAACATGTCATCAAAGCGCTTGTTCCCTTTATATCTTCACAACTCCACAAAATCTTGTCTCTCTGCAAAAGTTAAAGAGGATTTCTGGAAGTGGCATTTTCGTTGTGGGCATTTAAATTTTGGAAGCTTGAAGTTTCTAAAACAAAAACAGTTGGTATTGGGTCTTCCACAACTTGAATCTCCCAAGGAATTATGTGAAGAGTGTGTTGTTAGCAAGCAACACCGTGAACCATTTCCAAAAGGCAGTTCTTGGAGGGCAAAGAAGGTGCTAGAGTTGGTACACTCAGATATCTGTGGTTCGATAAGTCCCATATCGAATGGAGGTAAACGCTATTTCATTAGCTTCATTGATGATTACAACAGAAATACATGGGTCTATTTCTTAAAAGAAAAATCTGAAGCGCTTGAAACTTTTAAGAAGTTTAAAGTGCTTGCTGAAAATGAAATTGGATATCAAGTTAAATGCTTGTGGACTGATCGGGGTGGTGAATACAACTCATTAGAATTTGCAGAATTTTTTGAGAAACATGGAATTAAGAGGCAACTTACCGCAGCCTACACACCTCAACAAAATGGCGTGCGTGAAAGGAAAAATCGCACGATTCTTGATATGGTGCGAAGTCTTTTAAAGAGAAGCAGCTTACCAAAAGATTTTTGGGCAGAAGCAGTTCGCTGGAGCATTCATATATTGAATAGATGTCCTACCAGCTCTATTCGAAATATGACACCTCATGAAGCTTGGAGCGGGCGTAAACCAAATGTTGAGTATTTTCGAATTTTCGGGTGTATTGCATATGCACACATTCCAGATGGAGCGAGGAAGAAGTTGGACGATAAAGGTCAGAAGTGCATTTTCCTTGGTATTAGTGATAAATCAAAAGCTTATCGCTTGTTCAATCCTATTACCAAGAAAATAGTTATTAGCCGAGATGTAATTTTTTATGAAGAAGCAATCTGGAATTGGAGCGATAATAGTTCATTTCAACATATTCCATTTTCTCTTGAAGAAGAAGAGGAACCAGAACGGCCTTTGGAGATCAGTTCACAAGCAATTCCAACACTACAAGATGCTGGAGATGTTGAACATGACTCAAGTGGTGCTCAGCTCAACAATGAACGTCATCAACGTACCAGAGGTGCACCGATCTGGATGGAAGATTATGAGGTATATGGGATTAATAAATCTGGAAATACAGTCAGTCACTTTTCTTTATTTTCAGATTGTGATCCTATATTGTTTACTGATGCCGTAAAAGATCCAAAGTGGCAGCAAGCCATGGATGAAGAGATTAGAGCAATTGAAACAAATAACACTTGGGAGTTGACAAATCTCCCAGAAAATCAGAAAACCATCGGTGTCAAGTGGGTTTACAAAACAAAGCTGAAGGAAAACGGAGAGGTCGATAAGTACAAAGCTCGTTTAGTAGAAAAAGGCTATAAACAAGAATATGGTGTGAACTATGAACAGGTGTTTGCTCATATTGCTCGGTTATATACCATACGACTGGTGATTGCTTTGGCTGCTCAAAATGCTTGGAAAATCTTTCAGTTGGATGTGAAGTCCGCCTTCCTACACGGTGAACTGCAAGAACAGGTATTTATCGAACAACCTCCTGGCTATGTGAAATCTAGTGCTGAGAATAAAGTTTTCAGATTGAAAAAGGCTCTATATGAACTAAAACAAGCTCCAAGAGCTTGGTATAGTCGTATAGATGCTTATTTTTCAAAGGAGAACATACCCTTTATATGAAAAGGAAGGTATGTGGATGACTTAATTTATACCGGAAGTGATATGGCTATGATTGAGGATTTTAAGAAATTCATGATGGTTGAGTTTGACATGTCGAATTTGGGTATGATACATTATTTTCTTGGTCTAGAAGTGAAGCAGTCTACTGATGGTATTTTTATTTCTCAAAAGAAATATGTGCAAGATATTCTAGCAAGATTCCAGATGAAAAATTGCAATTCTATGAGCACACCAATGGAGAAGGATTTGAAGCTCGTCAAAGAACCTGAAGGTAAAAAGGTGGATAACACTTTATACAAGCAAATTGTTGGAAGCTTGATGTACTTGACAGCAACAAGGCCTGATATTATGCACGCGGTAAGTCTCATTAGCAGGTTCATGGAATGTCCAAAAGAGATGCATTTACAAGCTGCCAAGAGGATCCTGCGGTACTTGAATGGCACCAGTGACTTTGGAATTTTTCATCGGATGAAAGCAGCTGGAGATTTGGTTGGTTATTCCGACAGTGACTATGCTGGAAATGTAGATGACAGAAAAAGCACATCTGGATATGTTTTTATGCTAGGTTCTTGAGTTATCTCTTGGTCTTCAAAGAAGCAACCTATTGTGACTTTATCGACTACAGAGGCAGAGTACGTAGCAGCAACATCATGTGCTTGCCAAGCTATTTGGTTGAGGAATATCCTTGAAGAGCTTCGTTTTAAGCAGGAAGGACCAACACTTATTTATTGTGACAATACCTCAACAATTAACCTCTCAAAGAATCCAGTTCTACACGGAAGGAGTAAACATATAGATGTGAGGTATCACTTCTTGCGTGATCTCACCAAGGATGGAAAGATCAAGCTTGTCTATTGCAGAAGTGAAGAGCAAGTTGCAGACATATTCACAAAGCCCTTGATGCCTGAGTCATTTCTAAGGTTACGTGATCAGCTTGGTGTTTGCAAATTAAACTGAAAGATGTTTCAGTTTAAGGGAGGGAATGTTGGCAACGTGATCAGTGTGGGTTAGTAGTTAGGTTGTTGCATTTGTTTAGGAGTCAATAAGTTGTTTCCTAGTCTTTTGGCTATAGGAGTAGTGGAGTCAGTTTTTGTTTTAGAATTATTAGGAGAGTAAACGTGTTTTTTATTTACTATGTTTTCTATTTAAGGACTCTAGTAACTGCGTATTCTGGTGTATCAATACAGAGAAAATTTCCACACTTGCGAGTCTTTTCTTTTCATCTTTGCTGCAGTTAATTTTTTATCATCATGGCAATTAATTTTACGAGTTTAACTAATATTCAGTGTCAGTGGAAACTTAGTGGAAGTATTTTTCAGGTAATCTAATAATATAACTATTCTTTTATGAGTATGATCAGAAGTTAAACTCTAATACTTTCTCTGTCCTAATTTACGTGAGACACTTTCCTTTTATAAATTTTCAGTTATGAAGTATATTAAATGAATGTTATATATATATGGTCTAATCAAACGTGTGAAAGTGGCTTATACTGTTATAGGATAAGACAAAGCCTCTTCTCTCAGTAATTCTAGGAAGGTAACTAGTGGGATAACCTACAAACTACAATAATCAATTATTAGTTATTAAAAAAAGGATAAAAAATTATTGGTCACTTGGAGTATGGTACAGTTTGAGTAAATTATTTTATTTTTTTCATGAAAATGGTTGGTTTTGCAACACAATATATAGAGCTCTTTCAAATCTGGATGGACTAATTATTATACTTTTTGCTAAACGATATTCACTTTTTCATTTTGTGTATTTAAAACGTTTAATTACTCGAATGTATCAACAAAATTATTTTCTTATTTTTTACTAATGATTCTTATAAAAAATTATTTTTGGTGTGTAACAAGAATTTGTATTGAAAATGAGAGATACAAACAAATATTAAAGATCAAAGACCAAAGAAAACTAAATGCTCAACAGCTCAAAGACTCCTCTAAGGCAAGAAGCAAACGAGTATTGACTTAGGCATAATTTATTTTTGAAATGACTTTTTTTGTGTGTGTGGTGTGGGGGGGTTGGGGGCAGTACCACAGTGACACATCGAAAAATTATATTATACATATAAAAAGAAATGTTGTGTATACAGGTTAAAAATGTTATTTTAGAAATATAAATTAAAGTTTAATTATTCTCTGTAAAATTTCTAGCTTCGTCACGGGGTTAATTAAGGAAATGAAAAAAGAGATGAGAGTATTATTAATTTTAATTGTTTATACAAGTTATTAGAATATGTTTGGGAACAAGAGAAAGTATCTTTTAAATGGAGTAGTACTTAATTAGTGATCAGTGTAGCTACCAATATTTATTATTTTGTATTATAGTTTTGTGTTTTTCCTAAAAGGTTGATTCTTTGACAGATGTGAAAGTCACCTATATATATCTGGGACAAACTCTCTCAAATCTTGTTTAATTAATAGTACTAGTTGAAGAAAAAATTTGAATTGGAAAAATATGGAAATAAATAAACTACATATTTCATATTTTCAAATAACGATATAATGTATGTAGTTTGGTGTTTGCAAATATGAGTTGATTATAATTAGCTCAGAAGGTCACTCGACTACATCATAAAAAGTTTAGAAGTAAGTATGAATTTCATAATTATCCCTGTATAAATTAAATCATGTTTACAATTGGAGAAAAAACATCATAGGATATTTAACTAAATTATAGGCTGCTAATCCTATCTCTAATTGTGATATATGACATCTATATACGGTGTATTTTCTTAGCAACAAATTAAATTATTGCTTACACGCTAATCTATGTATTTTATTTCTCTCTAATAGAATAATTAAAAGGCCTAATCTATTCTACAATGGTGTGTGTCCATGCTAACATTTTTGCAAGGATATGTTCGTTTGGCACAATTTTTTTTAAAAGTATAATTAATTAAACACGCTTTCCGAGAAATTATTTTGGGAAGACCACTAATTATAAAAGAAAAATATCATCCAAATAGTAGCTTTTAGGAAACATATTTTTTCTCCAGGGAACTTTTTTTTCAAAAATATCTTTAAATTAAGAAAACCTTTTTAGTGGTTTTTTAGAAGAAAAAAGATTGCCTAATTACAATTTGTATGTACATATAGAAGAAATTATTAGGTTAATTTAATCATTAAGTAAGTGATTAAATAAGGAATTTTACTGATATTTCCATTTGATCAAGTACTAGTGTTTGTCTTTTGCCCTTTTTCCTGGTTCAAGGCAGAAGATACTAAAGTTATAAAATAAAATAAAAAGGGAGTATAAGCTAATTAAAATGAAGAAACCAAAAAATTATATATAATGACAGTGGAATAGAACCATCCAACGTGGGGAAGCACGTATAAAATTTGAAATAATATGATAGTATAAAAAAATATTCATACCAATGATGTAAATAACTTAAATAAGGGACAGAGCTAGGATGTTGACGCAAATTGAGTTAAACTCAGTAACTTTAATTTAATTCTTATATTTATTATTAAAATTCATTAAACATATATAACTCATTAATTTAGAACTCAATAGAACTTGAAAATATTAAAATTATAAATTCATAAGTTTCAAATCACGACTCTGTCTAATATAATTTTGGTAATAACGGATGGGAAAGAGAGAAAGAAGAAAAGCTTTTTCTAATTCTCTTTGTTTAAGGCAGGGAGGTCACAGCTTGTCGAGCAATAGTGTATTTGTTATGATTAACTAATCTTATTGTTTAATCATTAATCACTTTCAATCACTATCTTGTGTCACTCGTAGCCACCAACATGTAGACCTTACCCCAAATGTGCATTTTGGACCCACTCTCTACAACCCCTAATAATGACCCCTCACTCCACTTTATATATATATATATATATTGCCTCCGTTTCATTTTATATGATGTAGTTTGACTTGACACGAGTTTAAGAAGAAATTTTTTTTTTTTGAAATGTGTGGTCTAAAATAAGTGATAGATATTTGTGTACATACAAATCACTTCATTAAGGATAAAATGAGTATTTTAAAGTTAAATTGTTACTAAATATATAAATATATCATTTTTTCTAGGACTGACTAAAAGGAAAATTGAGTCATATAAATTGAGAATAGGAGTGTATATATTATTGTTTGAAATTTAAAATTTACTGGCTCGATTACTTTGAATGGGTTGAGTTAAATATTAATTAAATAACCATTCATCTAATTGCTTAAATTAAAATTAGTCAATGAATATACAATATATGTATAATCGTGCATAATTAAGATATATTCTATGTATACTGATTAGGAAAAGTAAATAGCCGTCAGATTGTTTAGGTAAAAATCTCTTCTTTTTTTTATTATGTATGAGTGAAGGGATTTAGGTCTATCTCACTAGGTCTCTACTTTTTTTATCCATTTCCATCTTTATTCATCTTTAACTACTAATTGTTTTATTAACCAAATGCCGAAAGGCACACTTAAATTGTTACTATAAGATGTATATAAGTAACATATGTGGAATTGGAAAAAAAAATATGATTAGCTTTATTACCGTCATAACGGGATTAAATTATCCAGCACACAACATATATATTGATGCTTAATATATTCAGGGTCTAGCTAGCCATAAACTAAGGAAACAATTTTTATTTGCTATTCCATATTTAGCACCAACATGGACCTTAATTATATGTGCTTAGTGCCAATGCCACTTTTATCCTACATTGATCAAATTTTATCTAGTATTATGTGATGATCTTCATGATCGTTTTGTATTATTAGTTGTTTTTTTTTGTTTTGATCTTTTCTATAGTTTTGGTATGTCATTTGTGACTTGGGGGATGAATGACTCGACTATCGAGGTGATTCGATGTATTTTGAAAAAAATATCTTTAATCTTGGAAAGTGATCAAAGATAACATTCTTGATTAACGAGCTTAGATTCAAATTCTGAAGGTTCGAAAGGTGATTTTTGACTTGATTGAGTGATTTGCACATATATAGAGGCACTCAAGAGTGATTTGAGTTATTGAATAACGGATACATTGACAGAATGAAATCTCATTTAATTCTCTTTTGGAGTTTTATTTCGAGTTTGGGAGCTAGAGAGCTCTGTTTTGAAATTGTTGAAGCTACTTAGGGTTAAGATTCTAACTTTCTACTTGGTATTCTTTGTTGATTTACCGATTATTTTGTTGTTTAGTCGCGTATTGATAATGAAATTTAAGGATTTTTCTCTTAAAGTTAAAAAATCATAATTTGTTGTTTTGAGGGTCGATTCAAACCATGTTTTCGATGAAATTTTAGATTTGAGTTTCTTCTCTTATGAATAAATTGATTTTGAATGAAAATTCCAGTTTCAATTTTGGAGATCGGGGTTAACTTTTTGGACCCGATTTTGATCCAGGCTTTTACGTTTTAATATGTATATTGATGGACTCGTACGCCCACTTGGAGTATGACTTTGATTGATTGGAAGCTTTTCGAGATGGATTGAGAGGGAAAAGCAATCATGTGAGAGTCTGTGGTGTGTTTGCTTGACATTGAGGTAGAGGTTATCTTTTACTCGTTTTAGGCTTGGCTTGGGTAATAACTTGTAGTATACAACATATTATATAGTGGGTGTATTAATGAGATTGGAGAATTATAGAAACGAATCGTTATCGTGAAATATAGGTTGGGACTTAGTTGATAGATATTATATGGCTTAAAATGTATATTCAATGTGTTTTACTTTATTTTATTGAGTTGCATCATACCTTGATGAGTTGATGGCCTAGGAGCATTGTTTTTGAAGAGTTACACTATCCATGCAAGCACCATTTGAAAGAGTTTTACTAAAACCTTAGGGTATAATTTTGAAAGCAAACTTATTATTTGAGAAAGTTATTAGCCTAAAAGGCGGTGTTTCAAAAAAGATCTTATTACCCGAGAAAGTTATTGGCCTAAGAATTTTATTTGATATCAATTTGCTTATTGAGTAAATGTGGTCTTAGAGCATGGTTTTGAATGTAAATCTATTATTGAGAATGCTTTTAGCATATGGTATTTAAAAGTAAACAACCCCATCCACTCCTTTCTATTATTCTTTACTTTGTGTTACTCATATTCTTACACTCGTTCATACTTTGTTGATTCAACTAAAAGAAAATAAATATGATCAATCATAATTTACTTGTCTTTTATAATATTACTTTTACCAATTCAATTATTGTCCAAAATAACGAATTACTCAGTTAAAAAAGCATGATTAAAATACTAAGAATTTCCAAAGAAGTGATAGAAGTTATAGATGTTCACGCCAAACATTAGTTTTTCAATATTATATTTTTCTTAACGACATGCTATGGTTTAATTCCAAATATAGCACTAATTTTTTTCCCCACAAAGTATAACACTACACTACTTCAAGAACCAAAAAAGTGCATGTCACACCTAAAGCAATCGACTTGACATCAAGTTTAAAAGCAAACTTAATTTAATATAAGATTGATGAGTAGGCATTACTATGGTTGGGTGTTTTTGGGTGGGATTTGTTCTATATACATTGTTAGTGTATAAAAAAAAATTAATGCCAATATATACTTTGGTAAAAAAATCATTTATTTTATCGTCTTTCAAGGTGATCAATCTACGTTACTTAATACTCCATTATCTTTTACATGATCTGATAATACCGAGAGTATATAATAGTTATTATCATTCGTGCATGGCGTGGCCTTTCTGGCTGGCATTATATCACTGCTTATATCAACGACTTACTTTAATTTGTTTGTCTCCATTCTATTTTTTTCCCTTTGTTGTTTCATTATTTATAGTTATGTACTTGTTGGCCACTTGTATAATTAAGCATGAAGGAGAAGAGTGATTTTTGCAGACAAGAAGACATGTTAACCAATGGCAAGATAATAAATTATTTAATTCATTCTTTTTAAGCAATAATGCAGGATTCATTCAACTAATCACAAGTTCACAACCAATATTGCACATATATTTATCTATCTAAGCTCTGTATAGAGTTTTAATTTAAATGGAGTACATACATCTCTTCTCTACTTATTTTTTTATAATTCCATATAAATACTTGTATGTTGTCCTTTTGGCATTCCAAAGGCACTTTCTGAATAGACCATTTCAATGGAAGTACCATTTGGATTATAAACACCTTAATTAATAGCTTGATGATAATTAACAAATTTCATTGGGTCAAATAAACTTTGAATAGGGTTGTGAGTACATTTGTTCTTCAACCATACGTTTGGATATATGATTTTATCTCGTGTTTTGAAATCAGAAGAATGAAATGAAATTTCAAATTCTCTAAAATGTTTGATTTGAGAATTTCATATCATGATTTCACAGTTTTTAAATATAAAAATTTACTCACAAGTTTATATTTTGTCTTTAAAAAATCTACTATTTTATATCTATATATATATTTTTATGAGAATACCAAAGTAGTGATGATGAAATATTTACAGAATATGAACATGATGATCAGTGGAGTATAACAAGATTATTAGTTACTCGTTGAATTTCTTTAGGACATTTCCCACTAAGCAATTTATATGATATAGTTATTAATGATATTGACCATGTTCAATTTTATTAAAGGATAGTACACTATAGCTCATGTTTAATTTTATTTTTTTATTAAACTAAAGTTTAATCAATAAATGTTGTATTTTTTAGAGCAGCTTAGTGTATTATACTTTTGTTATGAACTTTTGCTTATTTGATAAGATTGTACAACGAACTGAGTCAATTGTGATAGTTTGGATGAGAAGAATATCAGTGGCTTAGCCACATGGTAGTCAGGGTGTCCACTTTGTTGGAAAAAAACACCGTATATACAAGTAAAATAATACACGAAATGATTAAATAACACATTTTGGACACCCTTAACACAACAGTCTATTGTAGCCTAGTGGTTTCACCCCCTTGGAATAAGGTAGTGCGTGTGCGTTCGAATTGTACTATTTTTGGACACCTGGCTCCACCACTGAAGAATATATTCAGAGGATGAAAACGTTAACAAGTGCCACATTCATCAAACTCCCCGAAAAAAAAGGAAAAAAAAGATTCAATCATTTACTTACTAGGAACAGAGTCTGATACCATTCATTTTGTTTTTGTTCTATACTATATATGATTCTTTAATTATTCATCTCCATGTGGGTGATTGATTGTGTCAGTTATCTTATTATGGGTGTGTTTGGTATAAAGGAAATTATATTCATATTTGATTGGCATTAATAGTTTCAAAAATATTTTAAATAGACTTATTTTTTTTAATTTAAGAAAAATAATTTGTTTATCAAAGTAGAAAAAACATTTTTCAAAACTTCCATTCAACTTCACTGCCACCTAGCCCCCGGACCCCAACCCCTCGACTTACCACCTTGTCACTCGACCTGAGACCCCACCCCAACTCAGGAGTCAACCTCGACCTTGATTCTAATGCGGGTCCCAACTTGATCATGAAACTCTCCCCCAACTCGAGATTCTACCTTGACCCTGACCCTAATGCGGGACCAAACTCCGATCCTTATGTATGACCTCACCCTCTGCCAAACCCTGTCTCGACCCTGAGTCAAGGTCATGTCACAGGTCAGAGTCGGATTCCAAGTCGAGGTCAGGGTTAGCTTCTAGCTTGGCTTCTGGTCTCCAATAGGGGTTTGGGGTTTGGTCTTGCTCGATCAAGGCTAGGTTAGGGTCTCAAGTCGGGGTTGTTGTCCCGGGTCCCAAGTTAGGATCAGGCTGGAGTTGGGTTTTGGGTTTGGGTCAGGTCAAGAGATCAAGTTTTGGTTCAGGGTTGGATCTCAAGTACGAGTCGAGACTTGGATCAAGGTCATATGCCAGATCTTGGGTCGGGTCGAGGGTCAAATTCTGAGTTAGGGTCTTGTCCTGCGTTGGGTCGAGATAGAAGTTCAGGTCCATGGTAAAGGTTGGGGATCAGGATTCAGTGTCATAGTATTTGCCTAGATTATACCTAAATACTTTTGGACAATATATTCTCCTTACGAATCAAACATTACTAGAAAAAAATTATTATTTTTCAAGAATATTTATTTCCTTGCAAAACATTTCCCATGAAAATCATTCAATTTTTTCCCTACCAAACACACCCATAATCTTCTTAGATATTTTTATATAGGTGATGGTTAGTAAATAATTGTAAATTTAAGTGGTTTACATGTTCAAATTCCGTACAGTCACCAACTCATACAATATGTATGTTTATAGAGGACAGAAAGACATTCGAATCAAATATAAATTCATCTTTAATCCCTTTTTAATTTCGACCCTAATCAGCTCCAGGTGTTTCAATATTTGTTCAAACTCCCTGGAGATTCCTCATATCTAAAGATGCTTCTAATTTATTTAGTTTAATTATATACTATAGTATAATTATTATTCTCTTTCCCACGCTAACTAGTAACTACACCATATATAATCATTTATTCTCTTTAGTTCCCACACTAACTTGTCTCTCTATATTCATTAACTACACAATAAAATCCAATAATTTGGTGACAACAACTGAAAATCTTTAGTGTCAGTGGCTTTGTTGATGGGTTTTTTTTTTTTTAATTGGTTGCTATTTGAAATATAATTAACGAGGACAAACTTTTGAAGGTACTCCCTCCATTCACTTATTAGCTTTTTAACTGTCAAATTTAGATTTGACACATCTATTAAAAACATAATGATTAACATGGTTATTTGATCGTACTATCCTTATTAATTGAAATTTCACTCTCTCAACCAAGTCATCATAAGAAAATATTAGATTTAAAAAAATAATTTAGGGAATAAGTAATTAATACTAATTAAGCATAAAATATGAAGAAAAAAAAAGTATTATTTTTTCTTGATATATTAAAAGTGAATTTATTTTTGAAACGGTGAACAAGTAGCTAGGAAGTGCGCGTATGTATTTCTCGTAACTTGAGAGAGATATATGTATTGTATATTTGTATGCGTGCGTATATACGTAGTGACAATGCCACACCTATATTTTGTCGAACATGTCACGTTAGAAAAATTTTAAACCTATATTTTAGACATAAAAAGCCTACCCTATTTTTATTTTTTTCTCTTTTCATGAAAATACATTCCCTTTATACTTTAGTAATTGTTTTTTTTACTATCTGGTTTCTGGTACCTATATTGAAGTTGTTCGATTATTCTGGATTCAGAGTGAGCGCTCCCTAGTCCCTACTTAAGGTTTTTTTATATCCAAGACTCGAATATGAGATCTCTAATTAAGAAAGAAGCAGCCACCTCCATTGCACCACCTTGGTGGAGGACATTATCAAATTAGACATGGTTGTTTGAGTTGAGAAATTGTCCTTGAAAGCATTGAACTCTGCGTCTTCCATGAAAACAAGGGAGGAAAACAACAAATGTGGGGTTCTCCATACTTTGGAATTTTTTGACATTTGAAAAGTTTGATTTTTAGTATCGTCCTTCTATGAATTTAGGTTTAATATGTCATGAACATATTAGAAAAAAATAATGTTTTATGATCCCAAAACATTATTGGACCTCATTATGAAAAAATTGGCAACTGTAACACATAAAAATGTAACATGATGATATGATAGACAGTTTAATTGAGTATGGAGTTTAAGAACTATGGAATTATTTTAATAATATTTCAAAATTATTTTTAAAATAAATTTTAAAAAATTAAAATAACAGAGTGCGTACATCTTTGTGGGTTTTCTGCAAATAATTATTGAGAGTCATATATAAATTAGTGATAATGTCATTAAATAATTTGTCAAGTAAAATTATTTTTTACATGACAAATTTTTACCAAGTAAATACTTGCACAATTTTAGAAAGCAATACATCAAATTTAATCGAGTTAAGAATTCAAATGCGTAGACAAATCAGTGTTTTAAAGGACTGGGACATGGGGTGAGATATTTTATTTAGCATGGGGTGAGGTATATGTATCACGAATTCATAAATTTTTATCAGAAAACGGTTAAAAAAATGTCTTTGAACTATGCAATATTGAGTATAAATGCTCTCAGTAAATAGTTTGATTTTAAAATGTCTCTATCATCAATAGTTTGGTCTGAAATGCTCCTGCCACTAATAGTTTGGTTCAAATACCTCTATCGCTAATAGTTTGGTCTAAAAATGCCTCAGCTGTTAATAGTTTTGTCCAAAAATACCCCAGTTGTTACTTAATGGGTCAAAATGTGTTTTTCCTAATAAATATATATTTTATTCTTTTCGAACATATTTTATTCCTAATAAAAATATTATTTAAAAAAAAATTCTATTCTAATTTTTTTTCTTTTAAAAATACTTTAACTCATAAATAAGTAAAAAATATTTATTTTCTTCTTAATCTCATTTTATCAATTAAAATAGAATACCTACATATACCTTTTTAACTGATAATATAGGTCATATATACAAGATCATATTAACCTAATCATTGATTTCATTTTGATAACGACAAAAAAGATTCTATTAAAATAGAAAATATTTGTATTTCTTAATCTATTTCAAATTGACGTAGGATAAGCATTTTCTAATGAAAAATATGTTTAAAATATATTTAGGAAAAGGACATTTTTTGACTCAGTAAGTCACAAGGGACATTTTTAGACCATACCATTAAATGAGTACATTTTTGTTCAATTCACATTTGCATATTTTAAAATAGTATAATTACATAAAAATTATATTTAAAAAATACATTAATAGTTTTAAAAAATTAAAATATGATTGAAGAAATTAATTCAAATATAAATAATGCAATGATATAAAAGTTATTATGAAATATCAATTACAACATCTTAACTGGCAAACAATAAAAGAATATCAATTTCTTAAAAATGTATATTATTATTATACTATGTAATTTACCTTCTTAATAGGAAAAATCAAAACTTTATCAATATTATAATTAAAATATTACTCTTTCATAAATAAAATTACTTTCGAATAGAGAAATAATTAAATATAATAATTTTGAGACATAGGACAAAAAACGTGACGATCTATGGCAAGTGAAGAACTAAAATTTACTATGTAATTTTAAGGAAATTATAGGGGTAAGTTACATAAATCACATAGTATAAAGATGAAATTACCATCTATCCCTACTTTTTTTCTAATTACAATAATCCCTTAAAATTAACTCAATCCGGATACATTAATACAAGCACGGATATATTAATACGGATACATTAATGAAAGCTCGGATACATTAATACAAGCACGGATACATTAATACATTAATACTGATACACTATTAAAATAAGGGATTTTAGTTATTTTTAAAAGATATAGGGACAAATGGAAAATAATATACTTAAAGGTGTGTACTTTAGTAATTTTTCCAAATATCAAGTGATATTCACTCAATTTGTGTTCTTAAATAATAAATATGCAATACCACGACTTGTTATATTGAGTTATTATTATTAATCTTCTTATTTCTACGGATGAAAAAATTATTCAGCGTCATTTATTAATTAAAGAATTATGAGGGTCAACAATATTAATACTACAACAAATAAAGGATTTAACGACAATAATAAATATAAGTATTTATAATCAACAGTCTATATAAATGTCGTCAAAGATTTTAGCAACACTAGATGTAATGTCATTAACTCAACTATCGCCAAATATTTTGCAGCAATAAATATTACTGCTAAATGAAATATCTGTCACCACTAAATGACTTTTTTGTCATAGTACAACTAAAAAATCTGACACGTAATTTATGTTAGAAGTATTAGATGAGCCCTAAATATTGGACATTAGGCATTTCTAGAACGTACTATCTGATGCATAAAAGATAAATCTCACATAATTAAGCTTTACACATGAATTTTAAGACGTTTTGTCAATATTCCACCCTGCGATAAATCCAAAACTATCTTTTAAAACACGATAACAAACAATATACAATTATTAAAAAATAATTGAAAAAAAGTGGGAGATCCAAATTTAGTGGTTAGAGGACTCCACCATCATATCAAGAATTCACAAAACACTACTTTATAGTCCACTTGGGCCAAACTAGCTTCTCACACCACCCGAAACTGACAAATTAGTGTTCGTGTTTCCTCTTTTAATTCTTTTTTTCTGTTTCTTTCCCAAGTCTGTATACACTGAACACTCCATCAGTTTCAATTTATGTGATACTATTAATGGGAAAATTACGCAGCTAAGCAAACTTATACTACTTAATTATATACTATAGCTATAGTTTGCATTAATTACTATTTAAAACTAACTTTAAGGTATAATTTCATTCTCTCTCTCGCCTCTCGCCTCTCTTCCTCTCTCTCTCGCGCCTCTCCCCCATCTCTCTGGAATTCTCGCTCGCCACTCTCCTCTCCCTGCCCAGTCTCTCTCTCGCTTCTCTTCTGCCAGTCTCTCTCTCACTTTATACAAACACAAATGTATAATTTGTGTTTGTATAAAGCGAGAGAGACTGAATCTTGCCCTGCCCTAGTTCTCTCTCTCGCTTAATACAAACATAAATGTATAATTTGTGTTTGTATAAAGCGAGAGAGATTGGATTTTGCCCTGCCCAGTTCTCTTTTGTCTATCTCTCTCTTTCGCTTTATACAAACACAAATTATACATTTGTGTTTGTATAAAGCGAGAGAGATTGGATATACAATACAAATATTTTAACTCGATTCAATTGTATACGAATTCAAATTATATGTAGATATACAAATACAATACTTGATACATATACATATATACAAATATTTTGACATATATACATATGTATAATTCGACATATATACATATACAATTCGCCTCTCTCCACTCTCTGCCCTCTCTCACTCGCCTCTCTCCCAGTCTCGCTCGCCTCTCTTCTCCCTCTCCCAGTCTCGCTCACCAGATATACAAGTACATATGTATATCAGTTACATTTATACATTATTTTGACAGTTATACATGTACAGTTCGCCTCTATCCACTCTATGCCCTCTCTCGCTCGCCTCTCTCCTCTGTCTCCCCGTCTCGCTCGCCACCCTCCTCCTTATAACATGTAGCTATGAATTGTAATTATTAAACTATAGCTATGGAGCATAATTAAGATATTTTGAGTGGATATATGTGAAAGTTCCTCATTATTAATTTTAGAGAGCCAGTTAAGATTTATTTGAATGGAGTTTTTTTTATATTTTTTAGTTGTCAATTTTTGTGATTTATAATATTTCTTTTACATAAATTTTAAATATATAAATTTTATTTCAAAAAAAATTAAAGCTTCTTTATTCAAATTTACTATCAAAATTCTATTGATCACCTCCTTGGTCGAATAAGATTTCATTGAACTTCAAGCTATTACGCTGTTCAATCATTATGAGATTATTGAATTTTTTTTTATAATCTTGAACAATTTTCATGATCATGAACTAGACTTTTGAGATTAAGTTAAATTTCATATTCATTTCTTAATGATGTCAGAGTTAAATCTTTTCAATATATTTTTTATTTATTTAATATTAAACTCCCACATTATATTATGCGTGCTTTAGTTAGCATGTGTAAAGTGGAGGGCGAGTTGTGTCCCGGTCATCTCGATTGTAGGACATGAGATTATGCTCCATATTATATTATTCACGCTTCATTTGGTGATCGCAATTCAATTCAACATGATTGTCTAAAGCAAATGGAGAGGCCTTAAATTATTTTTTTGTGTGTAAAAAAACAACTTTATATATATATATATATACACACTTTGTCCTTTAAAACACTAAATATAATTTATTTGTATTACTGACAGTATACCTAATAAGAAAATTTGGGGCCTCCAAAGCTTTTACTCTTAGGCCGGCTATGACTTTGGCATGTGAAATGTTTAATTATCCCACATCAATTTTGGAATCAGTCTTTTCATATAATTTCGAACGATCCTTGTCTTTTGAGTTAATTTTCAAAATTAAATGTTCATATCTTAACCCTGATAACTGATTAAAGGGAAAGTAACTCAACCCTAAAAGCTAGCTCATGAGGGGAGAATTGTCCAAGTCCATATAAGAAGATCAAATTCTCATCTCTTTTTCGATGTGAGAATTCTTAACACTCCACTGCACGCCAAGACCTCGTTAATTGGAGCGTGAACACTATAATATGGAGCCTCAACGTCGGTGAACAAAGAATTGAGATAAACTTGGCTCCGATACCATATAAAGATGGATCTTGGGCCTAACTCAACTCAGAAGCTAGTCATGAGAGAGGATTTTCCAAGTCCATATAAGAAAATCAAATTTCCATCATTTTTTTGATGTGGAAATTCTTAACCTACTGCTCTACAATCAATCTTTCTAACCGTACACGAATCAAGTTTAGAGCACGTGAAACTCATCACTACCTGGTAAGGACGTTGAAATTAGTGCATATTACATGAAAACATCACTTTCTCTGTAGCGTTGTCACACGGCTACACTCTGTAATGGGCTCCATTTTACAAATTCAAATTTTGCCTTCTTTGAAAAGCAACAAAATGTCACTCTACAATTGTAATGAAAATATTGATGAGAGGGACTTGACCCAACATGTTTCCTTAAGGTTACGTACATACAATTTTTGGTGTTTCTTAATAGTTTTTTTTAAGGATAAATCATATTTTAGGCAAATTTATTTCGACATAAATAAATAAATATATAAAGTGTTGGAGAATGATGCTGACTTATGTCTTATTCCAAGACTGGTCAAGTAGACACAGAACTTGCACGTGGGGCCATCGCACGTGTACATATATTCTACAAGAATTTTTAATTTTCCTATTTTCTTCTAACATCTCAATCTAGTTTTTTTGACCAAGAAAAAAAAAAGATATTATTGAACCCTACATAATTAAGTTTTTCTTCTAGATCTCAATCTAGTACTTAATTAATTAGATGCTAGTTGCTCTTTCATTTTCCATAATTAATTTATTCACTTTTTTACAATTCAATAATTGAAAGAGGTGAGTTTGAATTTCAAATGTCTTTTATGATAAATTTGGAGAAGTGTTTTATAGACTTGTTGGAAATAGTCGAATATAATGTGGTTGTCTACAAATATTTCTAGTCGTTTGTTGAAGATTTATATATAGTTTATACATGATTATACAAGGTTAAATACATTTTTTTTTGCTTTGGAAACGGAAGGTTAAATACATGTTTATGCACTATTATACATTTTTATACAAGATAAATAAATTGCTTATATATAAGTGTATAACTACTGTATAATAATGTATAAACGTTCAAATGTTTTTGATACTATCGACTTTGAGTATTATTTAAAGGAAAAACTACTAAATTACACAACTTTAAGTAAACTATTTTTCATATTTCCCTATATCTTTTAAAAATCTCTAAAATCCCTTATTTTAATAATGTATCCGTATTAATGTATCCGCGCTTTCACTAATGTATCCAGATTGGGAAATCCCTTAATGTATCCGGATTGCTGTATTAATGTATCCGAGCTTTCACTAATGTATCCGGATTGGGAAATCCCTTATTTTAATAATGTATCTGTGTTAATGTATCCGCGCTTTCATTAATGAATCCGAATTGGGTTAATTTTAAGAGATTATTGTGATTAGAAAAAAAAGTAGAGATAGATAGTAATTTCATCTTTACACTATTGATTTATGTAACTTATACTTATTTAAATAAATTGGAGTACATATGATGGTATATGGATCAAAGTTTGTTTTCAATTAATTTTTGTATTGTTGATTGAATGAACTAAGAAGAGAAAACACCGTCTGAAGCAATGAAAGCACCTATCCAAAAATATTTTCATGTTGCGAAGAAGACTTAATAAGTTATGAATAATTTTTTATGAGATTAATTAGTCTGGATTTTAAAAAGAAAAAAAAGAATAAAAAGTCACCATTGATGATTGTTTCAAATTGCTTCAATGATGTTGATGGAGAACGAGGTGAAAATAGTGAAGACAAGAAAGCGGTGAAAGAACCCTCCTTCTTTTTGGCAACCAAATAAGAATCCTAAACAAACTCCTATAATTAATTTAGAGTCCAAGTTACCATATAATACTTTTTTTATTATTTTATTTAAATATTAATAATATGTGAATATATTAAGAGAAATAAATATTTCTAAATATGAATTGACAGTGTAATTTTCTTGTCCACTGCTTTGTGCGATGAAAATTAATTGAAAATAATGTATTTTGTTGGGTTATATATTTATGTAAATTTCCCTTAAAATTATGATCACAATATGAGTTTGAATATTAGATGTCTTCTCATCACTGTAAACTAGTTAAACTTCTAATATACCTCCTATTATATACTTTCTCTCTTCATTTTTACCTGTTTATCATTTTAAAAATAGATTTTCATATTACTTGTCACGTTTAATATATCAAGTTTTTTGTTTCTCATATTTTACCCTTAGCATTAATTACTTATTTCTCATATTATTTTTCAATATCTAATACTCCTAAACAACAATTAATACGGGTATCATAGTAAAATACTCATATCAGTCATTGATTCTTAAGAGGTGCGCAAAGTTCAAAATAGACAACTAAAAATGAACGGAGAAAGTATTAATGAGAAAATCAACAATGTTACATATTAAATATATCATGTAAACTTGCCGCTCGTGAATAATCTTCAAAGATTAGAGAAGACTAATTAGTTTTGAAATATTATGGAAGTTTTCAATGGGTCACACCGACAAGGAAAAAAATACGAATTGTTAGGAAAACTATATAGAGTGCCTAATGATTAAGAGACAAAATTAGGGAACTTCATTTTCATAAAAACAATTCATTATAAAGTATATATAATGCCAAATTCACTAATATTAATATGTTTACGTTAAGGTGTAGTTTGAACAGCAGGCAGTTATTCAAAGTCCAAATCCTTAATATAAGGACTTTTTTTAAAAAAAAAAAAATTTAATGACTTGCGTAATTTAAGCTTATATAAACCAAGAGGATAGTCAGCAAGGTCATTTCAACATAGTTAATTAATTTATTTATTGTCTATTTACTGATTCTCTTCTTTTTTTTTAAATGTTTATGAATAGATTAAAGTGGTATAAGAAATTGGAGATGTTATATTTTTAATAGAGTTACAGGTGGATATGATACGACAATCAACAATAATGTATTAGTAATTATTAATTAATAATATTGTTGACCAGCTAGAGTGGTAAGTATTTTTTCATCCTTAACCAAGAAGTCTCGAGTACAAGTACCCTTAGGTACGGAGCCACCTTTGTTAGGGAGCGTTTTACCCTCCAATATGGGACTTCCCGAACTAAATTCTAATTTAGTCGGACTCTAATATGAATACCTGACACCAGATGGGGAATAATAATATTGTTGGACTGCTTTTGCATTACGTCATAATATATTAACAATCTATATAATTCAAAGATATTTTACTATATACTTAAATATTTGTAACTTACGACATGTAAGTACTGCTCTTTTATATATATTCTCTTCTTTTAATTTATGTGAATATAATTTTTTTAATCTTGAAATTAATTTTATTTTAAACTTCATAGTCACACAAATATTATAATATGCTTATAATTCGTGTTCAATAAATTAAAGCGGAATTAGTGAAGAGAATCCAGTTGGATGGCAGGTAATACTGAAAATATATTTAGAACGTTGCCTAATTAAAAAGTAACTGATTTGGTTTTGAGGAACGGTGAGAAGCCCAATGTGTAACACAAATAATCAACTTTGCAAGTCTCGATTTATTGATACATACATATATTATATACTTAATGATCCTAAATTATAGTCATAATCGATTTCAAAGCTATACTAACAAAGAAGAGGGAAAGAATATATTTCAGAACTATGGCATGCTATATATTCTACCAAGTTATCAATTCGATTATCCGCAAACCATGTTAGATTGTCAATTTGCCATGGTTTTAAGGCTATAAACAAAGAAGTACATAGCAATTCAAATCATGATAAACATATATGGTTTCAAGTTATATGCAATCGTGTTATCGTATTAAATTACTCATAATATATATGAAATTGTCACAAAAAAAAAATGCATATATAGTCATTGGCTATATTGCAAAAGTATACCGTCATTTATCTTGCTCGTAAATCCAAACATGCATATTTTTATTTTTACTATAGTAGTATATAAAAACGAAACTCTCAAAACAATTTCTTAAAATTTCAAATACACCCCGGGCCATACCAACCCAAAGAATTTAAAAACTATTAAAAAATTTCTTATTCTTCTTGCTAGATTCTTCTTTCTTTGCTTGTTTCACTTTTAATAAATATGTCTCATAGAAAAATATAAAGAAAATTATATTTTTGTTTAATGAAATGTATATCAACTTTATTTGACATCCAAACATGAATAGAAAAGGGTGAACAGGATTGTTTAATGGGCCGGCAAAAGTACATTTAAATGCTCCCATTTTTTAATTATTGCTTTTTATATGGCCCAACCTGTCTTGTCTTGTCTTGTCTTGCTTCATTGTACTTATAGTTTAATACTATATACTATATCTGTATGTCCATCCCACACGAATGGATATATGAATTATTATAGCACTAAGAATAAGTGTTTTGTATAATATTTTGTCAAGCAAAAGCTAGATATGATTCCAGACAGGTCCATGATTTTGTTAATAAACAAAATTCTTAATGATTTCTATTTTTATGGTACAAATATTAGAATAAATAAGGGTTGGGCTTCCGCGTCTTAGTTGTTAGCCCAAGTTAGTTTACGCGGAAGTCCATTTTGGCCTTAGCCCAACACTCAAATGCAAACAAAAGGGGCAACTTATAGAAATTTCACTAGATTAGGAGCTAATTACTTAGATTCTTGCTAGTTTGTAATATTACGAATCTTACCAGATTTTGGACTTCCGATACAAGTATATAGTGTGTCTAGATACGTCCTGATACATGTGTCTCAGATACATGGGGTCAAAATTAGGTGTAAATTATTTTATATATATACTGTATCCAAGTGGATTTTCATGTATCTGACTCTCTCGCTCGCCTATCTCTTATCTCGCTTACCACTCTCATATCTCTCCTGTCTCTCTCTCTCTGTATCTGGTATCCCAGATACATGTATCGAGTGTGATTCACATATATTTGGGGATTTCGCTCACCACCCTCCTATCTCGCTCGCCTCTCTCCCTATTTGAGTGTTTCTGGTACCAAAAATATATGTATCCAAGTGTATCTGACTTGAAATCTGGTATGAAATTATTAATTAGTGAGACAATTTGTAATTATTTCAAATTATAGAAAGAATTAATAAATATGGTAAGAATGTTTGTCTAATTAGGTAGTTTTTCCAAAAAATTAAGGAAGATTGGAGGCGATTTTAACAAGATTGAAGTCAAAACTTACACTTGAGAAAGTGCCACTGCAATATGTATCATATTATATATCATGTATATCATACAAATATTTTTGTGGATATACATTGATATACAGAAGATAAACGGATATACAATGATATACACAGATATGCATGAGGGTATCAAGTAGCATAATAAGAAGTCCAAAATCCTTGATTTGGCCATGTTAGACTGCATTGCTTTGTTTACTAACAGAGCAAAATATCAAATTGAGTTCTCTAATTCTTTTCCATTTTTCTTGAAATTTATAACCAAATATTATGAATGTAGGTTGTAGACTTGTAGCTATGCCAAGGATGAATTGCAACTAGCAAGACTTTCATTAGTAACTAGTTATTCTTTAATATAATTCTTTCACATGGTACGAACAATCTATCCATACTGAACATGAGTTTTTCTTTGCAAAAGTTAAGATGAGACTTTTTTTTTTGCAAAATATAAACATATGAGTCAAGATTATTTTTAAAAAATATATATATATTAATCACAACTTCATATTTGAAATCCTACTTTTGGAGAATTTGAGATCTCAAATCATGATTTAAAATTGTTGTTTCCATTTCATAAACAAACAAACACTGATTTCAAATCAAAACATCAAATTTGAGTCTCAAATCCTATACTTAGACTGATTTTCAAAAAGAAAAAGACACACATTTGCATTATACTTGCCCAAAAGAAAGAAAGCACAATTTTATAAATGCATTATCACCAAGGCATCTTAGAAGGAACTAAAAAGTAACTTATGTTGAAGGTCAATCAATGAAGTACAAAGCTAAAATTCTGGAAAACAATCACACTCTGAAAATGGTTACATGATGAAGAGCACAACCCCTTTTGTTTTTTTACTCTCCATCATCTTGAAGGATCAATAGTGATTCATCACTTACCCTCGTTGTGTCTCGAACCTCTAATCTACTGATTTGACATGGAGGATCTCTACGAGAAAGCCTCACCTCGTCAAGAGCATAATGCTTCTCACACGAGAGCATTTTACACATAAAATACAAGAACATATAAACAAACAAACCGGAAACAAAGAATTTATCATCTTCACACACTGCTGAAATAAATTAAATGAGCAACGAGTTTAGAAGTGAAATCGGATGTTGAACAGAAAACCTTGGAACCATTAAGTATCATGACTCTGAAGATTTCAAGACCTCGGTCTGACTAGTAAAATGTATGTCTATTCTGACTTTCCAGCTCTACACGTTGATCTTTGCTTGCAGAAGCTGCATAAGAGACCATAATACATCCATGCGATGCAAGGTTCTATCGTTCTGCCCCTAAAGAAAAGGTAATAACATAGATTGAATCAAGAGTTGTGGCAAATAAAAAATTAATTAGGCAATAAGTTAAATCAGATGGAACCAAAGGGGAAAAGATAAAAGGAACATCTAAAGAAGTATGCTAATTCTTGATTCTGCGAGCAGTTATTACAACCTTTCTTTTGGTTGCTTCCATCATATCGCGGACAACTTTATCTCCTAAGTCCTAATCGTCTTTCAATTTGGAACTCTTCCTTTTATTTCATAATTGTCTTATTAGCTATGCATGTGTTTATTAAAAGATTATTTAGGAAATACTAGCATTCTCTTGAAGACAATGATGTATACATTAATGTCAAAAGATACTGGAAATATTTAGGAAACATACAGCAGGAAAATGAAATAAAAGACAATTCATCTCAATTAGCATACTTCTATGGGAGGATTATTTTTCGTTTAAGAAATTTTGAAAAAGAAACACAAAGATATGATTATTTAAGCCCTTTTCAATATGAATTCCCAAAACTTGCAAATTTTAGATTTCAAATGAAAGGTCATTATATTCATTAAGAAATATTTTTCATAGAAATGTGAACACATAATAGTTCTTTTCATTTTTTCTTTGGTATGCTAAAGGACTAGTTGACCGACAGTTCAGTACCAACTATAACCATAAGTCTGTATATATTGATACGACTCCTTCAAGAGAGGATGAGGAATCACAAGAAGTAAATAGTGGATACACCATTAGTTGATATGATATCTTGCTGAACACCAAGATTCACTACAATTGAACTGGCGAATTCTACTTAAGGTTGAGAAAACATCATATCAATAGTCAGGATTGTACCTCAACCACAAAACACATACGCGTCCTCTCACCATAAGCCTCAGCCAGACCTTTTAAAATTGTAAGACCCAAGCTCCGGATGGCTTCTGCTATGTCAAGGAAATGACTTCCGTCTTCGAAGATCTGCATTGGAGTCACATAAGAATGTTTCATCACTTACTGTTTCCCCAAATAGTCTAACTACAATTAAAAGGTGCTAAAATTCACAATCAAAATTATCCTTACTTCGACAAGCATTTGACCATTCATGCCTAAGTTTTCAACCCTCATTGGACAAACTTTTTGGTTATTTCCAACTTCCACTGCCCAGCTTGAACCAACCTCATGGGAGGAAGATCCACAGATACCCGATTCATTGTCAACCAGCTGTAACATGTTTAATGCAAAGTAAATTAGTGGAAAGAATTTGATAATCATAACCAATAAAACTAGCAATTTGTTCAGACGATTATAGCCACAATAGAACCATGCAACAGAAGCTTAAACTAAGAAACACATTAAAGCACTTCTCATCCAATAATTTGGGTCTTTCACAGGGATGCACTTTCAGAAGTCATAAAACTGAGCATAATTTTTCACTGCTAATTATTTCTAAAGTGAGGTCAAATCAACTTCCAATTAGGATAATATAAAACAGACGAAAATAAATAAAAGTAGGTCAAGTACTAAGGATAAACAATCCATTTTCAGTTTACACCTTTCCTTTTCTCAAGGGAAGGGAAGTATTTGGGCATCATATTTAATTACCAGGCTTTGACTAGCATTAACAACTTAAACCATGCCAATTGAAAAATAAATCACTAATTATGCTAGAGAAGCTCACCTTTGATGCAGAGCACTTGCTTAGCTTGTCAGCATGCTTGGTAACACTTTGCATGAAGAGCATGTGTTTGATTGTTCGTTCTAGAAGTGAGTCTATACTGCACTGTGTTATCATCAAAAAGTTTCAGCACGTCTGAATAAAAAATTAAGCAACTTCAGAATAAGGAAATATAGCATATCAGGTTACCTTTGAACCATTTGGAACCAGCTCACGGAGCTCCTTGATGCGATCTTGGATCAATTGTCTATCCCTGGGTCTAGGCCGGCAACTTTCACCAGGTCTAGCTCTCTTTTTATGCATTTTAACGGGTTCAAGTGGCCTATCAACATGTCCACTACCTCTGCTACAACTGGTTGATGAAAGACCCCTAGGAGACCGAATACTACATGTACCTGATGAGTTGAAGCTGTTCAATGTTTCCCGATCAAATGAATAGCCTGCAGAACTGATTGTGCCGATATCACTGCTACAAGGTTCGGCAGTTATTTCAGTGGTCAAGAGGGAATCAACAGATTTACAGAATGACTTGACACTGCTACAATCATTGTCATGACGGTTAACATTAGCTATTACTGCTTCTAGAAGATGCTCATTGCCAGTGTTTCTCATTAACAGACTGCTGGTGCCAATTCCCTCAAGCATGTCAACAGCCATTTCTTCCTGTTTCCCTGCCTCCCTGTCCTTGGAAGAATTCCCTTTCTGGAAAACTGGCCCTAATGCTTCGTATAGCTCATAGCCAGCACAAAACCTGAAAGGAGTGTGCATTGTGTCATTACACTCGGTCTCAAAACCTAAATTTGTCTCAACAAATTTATCTGCACAAGCATTGGGAAGATCCGACAAACCCAACATTCCATTTCGATCATTGTAAGCTTCAGAAGCAAGATTGTTTCTATTTGGCTGACATTCAGTGACTTGTCCAGCATCATATGAAACACTTCCAATACTTGCATCACTTCTAAAAGTTGGCTCACTTTTATCTACTGAGCCCTTCCCCAAGACTCTCAAGTTGCTAGTTTGCCCTTCAAACTTCGGATCAGTTTCTTCCCACATCTTCCCTTCCTCTTGGTGTTTTATAATGGAACTTTCACAGCTTGCCGGAAGCAGATTCTCAGAGTCATCAGATCCTTGAACTGAAGTCCTGTGAAGTCCTTGGTTATTTACCACTTCAAGTATTTTATTTGGGTAACTTCCAGGTTGCAAGAAGATACTAGAATGATCAACAGATTTTTCAACAGATGTATATAGAGGAGACCACATATTTCTCCCATCTTCACAAACACTTCTACCTAGATTATTTACGCAGTCTTGAAAAACTTCTGAACCTGAGGTTCTTGTAGATATCTCTGACTGGAAAATGTAACAGCATCAGATAAAGGCGTAGATGATCTGTGATAACAGTAATTCGGTGAGCGTAGTCAATTTACCAAGCAAGAATTTTCCATGCTGTTCTGCATCGAACTCCGCAAGCAACTTGCCATCAACTCCTGGAGCTCAGAAAAGACATCTCTAATATGCTTGATCGCCCTCAAATCCTCAGGGATCTAATCGAAAGAAAATAAGATTTGCACACAAGGAATATCTAGTTACTGATAGCTGCTGTAGAGATCAATGGTAACATATGATGTTAACTAAGCTAGAAATGATCAAATCAGTTGGAGATTCATTTCGCAAGGTGATGAATTTTAAATGGAAGTAAATGACGCATTGGAGGCAGTCCAAAATATAGTGACACATGTGAAATTAAACAAATACAAATCAAGATGAGATCAGTCACAAAATTGCCATAAACATAATAAAGAAAAGACTGAAGGTGGTTTGAAATAAAATTCTATTTGTCATGCACTTAAACCATTTAGAAACCTTAAACAATGAGGTTGATCATCTTACACTATCCAAGGATCCAAGTTGTACAACTCCATGTGGAGCAACAGCAGCAACAACAATGGTCTGCATTCAAGAAAAAATGTTTCTTTGAGGCCCCATATTATGTAGCCAATAAAGTTCATGATAAAATTCATACAATAGGAGGCAGATAAAATTACAGTTAAGATTGAGAAGTTAAACTATCTTCAAAAAATTCACATGTGCAGTTTAGCATGAAGAAGTCAGTTGATGCAACCCTTGTCATCTCATGCAATGACTGTATTGCCTTGAGAACTAGCAGCAATGTGAAAACAATCTACTTGTCAGTTGTCACATGCATTTCACAAGAATTTGTGGAAGAAACTCAATGACCTTCCTTAGAACACACAAAAACACGGTTTACTGATTCAAGTAGGATAAAAATTTAGGAGGTAATTCTTTTCTTTAATTTGACAGTTTTAATACAAAAAACACAGTTCTTCAGCTTTAATCCCATCACTCTGCCAATGCCAGAATGTCAGGAGTTCCCTCTATACACCTTAAGTTTAAATGTAACAGATCATCTACACATCATAGTAATGCACAAGCATTTCATCCCCTCCATCTCACTCTATTGACCTAAGATAATTCAGCAGAGAGATTTAGAGGAAAGGTTGAATGAAAAATGGTTCAAATTAGTTGGAAATAGAGTTTTTAACAGTAACTGCAATATTTAAAAGGAGTTATAACAGAAGGAACAGGTATCACTCAATGGGCGTAAAATTCTAATATAACTTGTATGCTGATTCTACTTGTGTAGGAAGTAAGCTTTGTCATTCTTGGTTCAGTTGTCAATCATCTCTAGCAATGTCAAAATCCCCCGTAATATTGACAAATATTCTTTGAAATGATAAGTAACAACTCTCACACATTTTTTAGTTGCTTAGTTTCTTTATACGAATCCCACGTTAAGATTTTGTGCACTTCTTGTTGGATATTTTGTAATATATAGAGGTCTTAAATTGAACAGACACATGTGTTCGTGAGTTCATGAAAGAACATGACTGTTATGAAAAGTCATTTGTTCATGAAAGAACATGACATTTATGAAAAGTTACATGTTCATGAAAGAACATGACTCTTATGAAGAGCGCATCTGTTCATGAAAGAACATGACTCTTATGAAGAGACACATTTGTTCATGAAAGAACATGACTTTAATGAAGAGTCATCTCTTAAGTTCTATAAATATAAAGACTCTCGAAAAGTAGCCTAAGAAAATCTGCACGTATAAACCAAAGGATTTGTTGTATCCTTGAAGAGAATTATTTGTATTTACCCCAATATGTATATGGGCAATATCTCTTTAAAGAAAGTGGTTACACGCCTCAAAGCCATCTTCTTCTTCAATTATATTTTTGACTATTATTTTTCTAACAATTTTAAAGAAATACTGGGATTGAAGAAGATAAAAGATCCTTGAATTCTTGAGGAAGTGAGGTTGTAAGAAAAAATATTCGACTAATTTAAAGTATGATTCTAAGGCAGCAAGTTATATGGAAAAAGTGAGCCAACAATGGATCACGAAGGAAATGACATATATCGGGTTCTGCTTTCTTAACTTATCTTATTTTTTATTTATGAAGTTTTATCCTTTGAAATTTTTGAGAAATGATTTTTCATAAATGTTAGGATAAATTAATTCACTTGTGATGATCTTAAATGCTTTTTAAGTAAGTTTAGGAATAACATATTTGGTATGCCTATTATAAATTTGTTATTTGGGACAAAGAAAATTATTATGGCATAATAGTGTTGCATAAAGATCATGTGAATTGTATTTTCAAGTTGTGAGATGATATATATAAATTCTTTTATTTTGATGGATAATATCTATACTTGAAAGTTACTAGAATAATTGAAATTAAGAGAAATGATTACTTTTTATTAGATCATTTGTGTTCATTAAAGGTTGAAGATTTTGTCTTCTTATTAAATGTTCATGTGTTATAGTATTGAAACGCTATAAATTTGATAACAAGATAATTTATTGATGTTAATTAGATGTCCACACAAGTTATGAAAAGGACATTTGAAACATTTAAAGTGTGGGGGTGACTGAATTATGATTAATAATACTCCAGCCCCGGTTTTCGGGGATTCCATTTCGATCTAAGCCCGGAAACCCATATCTTTATATACGAAATTTCTTGGAAAAGAGGCGAGTATCCCTCTCTTTCTATTAGCTCCTGTAGCTATGGGCATTTAGGATAATCTATGTATCTTAAAAGGATCGTTAGAAATCACGCCTTGCTCCCTCCTGACATCTATTGGGAGGGAACCTCCTTTCAGAGTGTGATTCGTCGTTTCCAATGCGGTTAATTGCTATTAGGTTTTTTAGGAAAGTTCCCCTCTGCCTATGCAGTTAGCTCGACTCCAGGTATACCTCTTAATGGGCATGTAGCCGTAGGCGGGAACTCTTCTTTTTATCTTATTCTTTGGTCAGGCTCATTGAGGGAAACTTATTGAAGTCTGAAATCTACTTTAAACTCTTTGGAATTAGACAAAGGCAGGGCAAACCGGAGCCTAATGTTTATACTATCCAAGAACTGCCTGCATGAATTCCCTTTGTGAAAGGCTCAAGAGTACACTGAGTTAGGCGAGATAAAGATTGACATATTTACTTCATTTTCATTAGTATAAGTTTGTTTGAAGGTGGGTACCGTGGAAGGGGTAGGTTCTCTCTGAAGAATTTTAAGATACAAATTGTTTCTTCAGCACCCACAAGATATATTTTTGATGTATTTGACATGGTAGTTAGTGTTTATAACTTGACAATTTTAGCGATGATTAGTTGTATAAATTGCTAATGTGATGCTTAGGCTATAAGCCTTCGTAAAAATATAATGTCATTTCTTGAAGTAGTGTCACTTGAAATGTTGTGACTTTTCATGAAAAGAAGTATCTGTTGTAAGATAACTTTTGTATAGACATGACTATTCATACATAGATGAATTGGTGCATTGGTCTATAAATAGTGAATCATCTAATGATAATGATAAAATTCATACAAGTTGGATTTGTAACATGTATGAAAATGTCATAAATTTTGCATCAAAATAGGCTTGAGTTCCATAGTGGAATAAGAATATATTTAACATATAAATGCTTGAAAAGAAATGCAATGGTTGAAAAAAAATTATTTTGAAATGTTATGGCCACAACTGATGCAACCATTCTAAGCTATTGAGATAATGATGATATCTGTGATATGTCTATGTGAAAGATTTGTTTATGATTTATATTAATCTTGTAAAATCTAGTTTCAAAAGATGCAGTATAATAAATGTGTGAATGAATAAGGCTAAAATCCTTAAACTAAACACAAGTGATGGGAACCCAACTTTGAGTTAATATACACTCTAACAATACAAGTTCAACAGGTAATAACAAGTTACTTTGTGTTGCTAAAGCACGAGTCTTCTTTTTAGAGCCTTGATTCAAGTGTACTACATACTGTTATGTGAGAAGTTGAGGAGTTGTTAAATGCTTGATATAACAGGGGCATAGTGACAAACTCTATAATGCAGACTGTTAAGCGGAGGTTGAATTAATTCTTAATGAAATTAGTAATGTCTACAGTCTCAAGGACATAGTAGCTAATTTCACCTATATGTATATTGAAGTGGTGCCGCTTCAAGTAAGATCTAAAGGATTGGTTTTGTAAATATTCATGAAATCAGGATGAGTACATGGCCATAAACGTGCTAAAGCAAATACTGGGGTTTCTAAGATACAAATAATATTATGTGTGTGATATTTTCGATTTTGACACAAGGAGTTATGGTTCAAATCTTTTAAGATACCAATTATTTCGTCAGAACTTTAAAGTACTTGCACTAAAGGAAAGGTCAAATCTATTATGAGATACTCTGATACTCTCTGGTATGCATGATATTATGAGAAATATTACAAACTAGTAGGGGATTGTTGGATATTTTGTAATATACAGAGGTCTTAAATTGAACTGACACATTTGTTCGTGAAAGAATATGACTGTTATGAAAAGTCATTTGTACATGAAAGAACATGACATTTATGAAAAGTCACATGTTCATGAAAGATCATGACTCTTATGAAGAGACACATCTATTCATGAAAGAACATGACTCTTATGAAGAGTCATCTCTTAAGTTCTATAAATATAAAGACTCTCTAGAAGTAGCCTAAGAAAATATGCATGTATAAACCAAGGGCTTTGTTGTATCCTTGAAGAGAATTATTTGTATTTATCCCAATATGTATATGGACAATATCTCTTTAAAGAAAGTGGTTACACGCCTCAAAGCCATCTTCTTCTTCAATTATATTTTCGACTATTATTTTTCAAACACTTCTAACCCTTGCAGGACAATGGATGATGGACTCTCAAATAAAAAATGTTATTGACATGGCAATATTGTAGCATATAAAAACTTTTAAGTTTTTCCTTAAAGTGCCATGTCAAGAAAGAAACAACGGAAAGATCAGAAGCTGTTGTAAATAGAAGAATATGGTGTGAGACATAAGCATCAGAGGTGAAGAACACATCAAACACCAAAATATCATAAATGAAAGAGATTCTAATCCAAGAATAGAATGAAAGAGATTCTAATAAAAAATAGATGCTCATTGATGTTCTATTAGGGAACAAAAATGATGCCAAAATCTTAAACTTCCTGACCATCTCCATATATACAATGCACATGCATGGCGACTATATCACCATGGAAAATATTACAATTGAAGGATTAGGATTAGCTTTACCTTAATCCCAGCAGAAAATTGAGCTTGCCACCCATCACAGTGCTGAAAATGAAAAACTCATAATGAATAACCATGTACACAAGATACAATTTACTATCACATTTTCAATTTTAGGCTGGGTAAGTTAACTTCTCTAAAAGGAGTACCTTACAACTCAATATCAATAAGAAGTCTAATGGGACATACTTTTACTCTATCCACCATCTAAATAGTTCAAGAAGTAAGGGGTTGTTTGGTTACTGGTTAGAGTTAGGTAGGTATTAGTTATGCAGGTATTAGTTATGCGGGTATTAGTTATGTATGTATTAATTATTATGCAAGTAATAGTTATGTAGATATTATTTATGTAAGATTTAATTATAAAAATTACAATACATAAATTCTTACTTATTAAATATTTAATTTGTTGTAAATTAATATACTTTTTTTTATAACAAAATTTGAAATTATAAAATCCAAAAAATGATAGTAGCATACTTGATAAATAAGCCAATTGAGTCACCACTAACTATTAACTATGATGCAGAAATAATAAAATGCAATAGTCCTGGCCGGGGGGATGGAGAAACTAAAAAAAAAATTCAGGTACAGAAATAGTCGACCTCTTAATCTTAAATTAATACATTATTTTAAAACAAATAAGTAAACAAATTAAGGGTAAATATATAATTTTATTATTTTAATTCATGTATAACTAATACCTTCATAACTTATTCCACCTTCTACCCCGCATAAAATTATACATAGATTTTCTCATAAGTTATGTGAGTATTAGCAATGTAGAATTACAAAAACACAACCAAACACCATATAAAATCAATACATGAATAACTTTTATACAACATTTAGAAACACACCAACCAAACATTGTATAAAATTTATACATGAATAATTTTTATTCTATTTGCAAACCAAACATGGTATAAAATTTATACATGAATAACCAAGTTATTCATGTATTAACTTTGCCCTTATCCAGTAACCAAACGGCCCCTAAGTCCATTACACAGTTTTGGATGTAATTGTCACAAAATAGTTCATATTGAGAATTCCAGTATAATAGATCTCTCCCAAGTCTATGTACTTATTATTAGAAACGGCATTTTTTCAATCTGTAACACAAGTTGCATAAAAGGAAGAATATTGTTGCATCATAATACCTAAATTCATCAGAAGCATGCTAGTTGCACATACTAAGAAAAAATGGCTCACCTCAGGTGCCAAGCTGGTGATAGCTGCACCTTTGTCTGCTGAAAGCCATAGATGTTTTCCAGTAATGGCAACCTGCCCTACAATACTGTCCAAGGAGATAGTTAGACATTTAATTACTATAAACCATAAGCCCTATTTGTTCATTTCAGAGAGAAATTATAATCATAGATTCAATCTGACTGGAACATATTGTCTACAAAGAATTACTGCATGACGAACTGACTATACTCTCAAGCTTTCTACTAAATCTTGCATGATGACATGAATCAATATCATGCAGAAACAGATAGCGTATTAAATGCAATTTCTTCAAGGGAAATATTTATTCGGCTGAAGCTTTAAAACCATTTGAATTGACAGCGTGAGATAAATCATAAATATGCTTCTGGCCATCTAGGTATCATACCCTTCTCCAAGAGAATAAACATGATAGGACATCTTTGCCACAGCTACTCCAAGATAATTGTTGGAATAATGTCCATCATAAAGGTTGCCTGCTGTACTACCAGGAGATTTTTTCTCTGGAAACCCATCGTTATCATAGTAAGCGTCCTCCCAAGTCAACATCCTACAATGAAATCCACATGATGGGCAATTGATAAGAGAGGAATGTTGTTCATTTATAGTCAAAGGTATTAAAGGCCAAGTTATGGCAGATTTAGATTACCAACCACAACTAAGAAAGCTACTCATCTCAAATAGACCTCGTACTTGATAAAATCAAGTCTCAGCAAGTATATTATAAAATCAAGCTTCTAATAAGCTTCAAAATCAAGGTTCCATTCTTATAAGTCTCACGAAGGCCTAATCTGATGGTGCTATATCTGTAAAAGAGGGATACCAGAATTTCCTAAAAAGGTTGCGTTTCATATGTTTACTCTTTACAAATGCACTAGTCTTGTTGGAGATAGAATTCAAAAATCACAAATAATAGTCTCTCTGACGGTATGCCCAAAAATTTCCTGCAAAGGCAGTTTCTAGTGTATGCAATCATTTATTTCTCAGTTAAAGGGGAAGCTATTTGTAGCTTTATATCCTAAACCTCCTGCTAACTGAGAAAAACAGATTCTGCATATACCTTCATTATGTGCATTTCGGAGTTTGGATACATCAGATTATATTCTTTTTTCTTTAAATGAATATGAAAACATAAGTTGTGGATGATTCCAGCAATAAATCTGAAAGGAAACACCTTTTCATTTTCTGGCTAAGCTAATGGAACTTCAGAAAGCAAAGCATGTCATAGAAAAATATATTTTGTTTCACTTTTACTCAGTGTGTAGCAATAACAAAAGAAATAATATCAGTAACAGCAAGCTAAAAACTCAATAAATGAGGCAAAAGAACTCACATTCGAGCTCGATGTGTGAGCTTCCAGAACACAGCATACTTCCAAGGAGTGTTGCAACAAAGGCTCCTCAGTGCTTGTTGCAGTTGGCTTGCCATATTCTTTCCCTGGTCACCAAAAAATTTAACACACAAATCCCCACCACCAACTCCCAAAACAAAACCCAGTCCTAAACCTCAAATAACCCTAACAACCCCCAATTTTCTTCCCTTATCCCAATACCTAACTTCCTCTATATGATCCTCTGCCTGCCTGCTTCCTTCTCAACCCTGCTCGCCGCTTTATTGGCGGTCCTACTGTTGAAAGAAGCAGCATACCATCATCTTTTCCCATTCTCCCTCTTCCCAGAGCTCAAAAAACCAAACCCCACACCAGAACAAAAGTCAAAAACTTAATTGAACCAACCAACCAAACAAACAAACTCTATTCAGTAATCAGCAACACAAAATGAAACCAAGAATCCAAGAAAAGCAATACCCACAAACAGAATTGTACTATCCATGCAAGTTTCCATACCAAACAACAATAATCTTGAACAATAGTATCAACTTGGGAATAAAAATCAAATCTTTATTACCCTATAAAGACCAGGAACAAGAAAGCTAACAAATTAATTCTTGATTTTTCTATAAAATGACAATAAGACCTCAAAATCTGAATGAAGAAACTTTAAAAAGGAAGAATCTTTAGCTACTTTATCAACAGTAAGCCTTCTGGGAAGAGTAGAAACGGCGTTTTAGAGTTAACTTGTGAATTGCAACATTCACCTCCATCACTATTTCAAGATTTTTGAATATACTGCTTCTTTGTTTTAAGTTGAAAAGCAATATGTAAATAATACTACTAGGAAAAAGTGTACACCTGAGCTAATGGACTAGTGATTTTGATTTTGATCTTCTCTTTATATAAAAAAAACAACAAATACTACTGGTACCACGGCTTTTTGGATCCAAAATTCACTTTTTAGAGACTAGGTACTCCCCTAAATAAATTGGGTTTTTAGTTAAAGAAGGTATGGGTTGAAATGAGAAGTTTACACAAGGTATGAAATATTGTAAGACGCTGTATTAACAAACCATATACCTTCATGTTCTTTTTATAAATAAATGTTACATTTGTATGTTTTTATAAACTTTCAAATATACATAAATTTACAAAAATCATTGGTTCAATAAATCAACAATAGTAGTAACTATGTTATTAAGATGTTTGTAATTTTCAAAAATAATAACTAAAAGAGTGAAATGGAAAAAAAGTTTAATATTATCTTGAGCTTTACGATAAATAATTTGAAATAATTATTTTTAGAAAACATGATAAATAATTTGAGATAGAAAGAGTTTCTAATAATTCCTACTATTTCTCTCTATCCTATTTTATATTACTTACTTTTTTTTAGTCAGTATAAAAAAGAATGACACATAAATATTAAGTAACAATTTAACTTTAAAATACCCATTTTATCCTTAATGAAATGATTTCTAGCCACACAAACGTCTGTCACTCATTTTAGACCATTAAGTTTCAAAACTCTTTCTTTTTTTCTTAAACTCTGTATCAAGTCAAGCTAACTCATATAAAATGGAACGGTGGGAGTACTTGTTTTACTATTTGTAGAAGTGATGATTGAAAAAGAATAAGTGAAAAGGGTTAATGAGATAGTCTACTTATATGGCAAACAATATGATGCCAATGCCCATAAAAATGCTACTTATCTTGCCATCAATCTATCCAGAAGAAATGCCTTTGAACTTACCCTCCAACAAGCCCTTTTCTAAAATGATTTCTACTGCTAAAAGTTGTGACATCTACTCACCTCCCATTTCCATTGTCTCCCTATTCTTAATTAAATCTCTTCCTCTATTTTTCTATTTGTCCTAGTGGAAGTTTAGCTATTAATTACCACCCAATCAAACCTCATTCAACTCACACATGGTATTTATATTAAATTAAAAAAATATTTTTTTATAGTAAAAACAAAGTAATAATACATATAATTAAGTGATAAATATGTGTATAAGACATACATGTATGGCCTTATCGGTTGTTATTCAAACTACAGTTACTTATACTAAAACGAATTTGCATATCAAATTACAAGTAAAATGGACTGTTATTCGATCCCCAAATCATATATTCTTAATCTAAGAATTCTAAGCCTAAAAGCTCAATTCTCTGTCTAATTTCTATAGAAGTTCAAAGTCCATTGGATCTTCATCCTTTGTAAATTGTTTTAGAAAGAAACTAATTATCTCTTTTGTTGTGTCTTCCTTATCCTCCGGCCACTAACATTTATCATAATGAATTATATTGATCTTCGGTCTGAATCTTCTTTCTTTTACTTGGACATGAAAGAATTTAGTGTTTCTTTATTTTAAATATTAAAAAATATATATTAGAAAGAAAAAAAAAGGATATCCCTCCCTAGCCCTCGACCTTTTTAGGATTGTGTTAGACTAATCAATTTAAGTTCCTTTCAAATAAAGGATTGACTTGTCCTAATCCATCAAATTTGAGCTAGGTTGGATTGATCTATTTTGACAACTCTAGTTTGAAGTCATACTTTGTGAGTATTGCCATATTTATTTTCATACATTTTCTATTACTCAAATCATGTTTTCTTTTATTCTTGCAAGCAATATTCTAATTGATCATAAAGTATAATTTTATTTTATTTTTACTTTGTATCAACCAATAAAAAATTTATGTTAATCCTATCGATCTTCCAACACATCCTTATAAAAAGTGTATTAATAAATATTGCATATGTTGATATCAAAGATTTATCACAAAATGTATAAGAGTAATTCTATCTACAATAGACAAAATTTTGATTTCTGATTTAATCAAATAACCTTTTAAAATCTTTTTAAATGAGCTTCAATACGGATATCGAATACCAAATAAAAAAACAATATATTGACATAATAAAAAATTCTGGTGCTATCAACTACCTAATGCGTTACACTTTCAAACTCCAATAAATACTTATAAATTTTCTATGTATTTGCTTAGAGATTTACACCTTAGTAGAAAATATTAAAAGAATTTAATATTTTTTAGTTATTATTTTATATAACATTAGCTTAAGATGAATTTAAATGAAGTAAAAAATTATTAATAATATTTTATATTATTAACCTTAACTTATTTGAAATTAAAGCGCATTTATTGTAACATTGTCAACACATGTATCTATATTTTTTTATGACAAAGTTGAACAATAAAACAAAACATATTTGATTAAGCTTATTATAGTTGTACCACACCAACTCAACACTATAACAAGATTCCTTTAGCAATGCAATCTAAAGGAGATAATTATCATCAATTTCTAATCATTATTACTATCTTTTTCTCAATATTTTTTTTTGTGTACATAAATTAGAAGAGTGAAAATAGGTGCAGAGCGATAAATGACAAAAAAAGCTTAGGGATTAAATAAAGTTTAGAAATGATTACATGCATAACCATCACTTCTAATTAGCAAAGGGCTGCTATAATTTGTTTAAGAAATAAACTCTTGAAATTTTCATTCAATTGTGTTTTTTCCAACAACCCCAATACAAGATGCATGTAATTTAGTTCAAATTATGTGCTAGCTCTGAAGCTATAATATTTGGATTTTAAAAAAAATTGTGGGGCAAGTTTTTCATAATTAGAAAAAATATAATTTTATTTTTTTTATTTTTAATGAAATAATTTAAAGCCACATAAATATCTCAGATTTATGTTAGATCACAAGTTTAATCCTTTTTTTTTCTTTAAATTTTATGTCAAATTAAATTGTGCCACATAAATAAGGACGAAGCACTATACCAAAGCTGGTTTTTAGCGGCAATTAATTAATGACAATAGCTTAATTGCCACTAAATATGTATTTTTAGAGACAATTAGCACTCTTTGTAAATATCCCTAAAGTCTATAGAGACATTGAATCTAATGAAAATTAACTAATGTTGGTAAAGACTTTATTACTCTTTGTTAATGTGTAATTTTTATTACTATTAAAAGTTGTTTTTGTTACAGTGAAGAGAGTACTAAATTAGGGGTAATTTTCGTTAATTGATTAATGAAAAAATTGATACCATTGTTAAGCTTCTATTGTAACTTTCCATGCATCTTTTTTAAGTAACCAAGAAGGTATTAATATTTTTCCCTTTATAATTTCAAAAGAGATAAATTTAATATAGACAATAGCATTTTTAATTCAAATTCCAAAATAGCTTTTTTAATAGGTGTGCAAAAGGCTAAAAATAAATTTAAAAAAAGGAAATTAAAGAATGAGGTAACTTTTATCAAAAACTTTAATCTTGGGGTTACTATTAACAATGGTATTCTTTTAATACATGAAATCATTGTTCTTTTGTCAAAAAAATTCTCAACTACCTTATAGAGTCCTAGGCATGAATTCTCCACTATGTAAGATATATTATTTTAATATGAGATATATCATATGACTTCAAAATTATTTATAAGGCACATTATACGCAATTAAATATATGATATTGTTCATAGTCAATGCTATCGTTGATAGGCATGAATGATCCACTATACTCAAGATTATTGGACTTGAAGTTAAAAAATACTAAGGTATATCTAGCCAATTACCAAGTGGCGTAGCCACAAGTCGGGAAGAATGATCGGTTGAATATTTTTTATTGAAAAATTATTTTTTATCTGCTTAAAAAAGAATGGTATAATTTGACTTAATATTGAGTTTATAAAAATAAAAAATATTTTGTTAATCTTGTGGTCCTAAATTAAAGTTCTGTCAAATGTATCAAAATGTCTTTTTACCTTGTGGTCTTCAATATGCCACGTGGAAAGCTTAAACTAAAATGTTGCCAAAAAAAAGGGTCATTCTTCTTTAAATAGACTAAAAAGGAAAGTATGTCATTTTTTTTTAAACGGAGGGAGTACTATGTATGTAGATAGAGATAATGCTTAAGTACCCCTAAACTATAACCGAAACCTCAGTGACACGCCTTAACTTAACTAGGGTCCTATTACCCCCTAAACTATTTTAAAATGGAATAAATACATCTTAAAAACTGACGTGGCATAGAGAGTGTACACACTCTCTTGAAGGCAAGTGATGAGTGAAAAAAATGGACACATGTCCTTTTTCAATTGATAGCTTTATAACTAGTTAGTACACATAACTATTGATATTAAAACATATATATTTAACTGTTTTCATTTCTTTTTTTGTAAAATATTTATTTTAATTTCTTCCTCACTTTAAATTTTTTTATTTTTTTCTTTCATTAATTTCTTATCTTTTCATTTATAATAGTTTAAAAAAATTATGTGTATTTTTTATAAGTTAAAAGTATCATTTAATTTTAACGTTTTTTTTTAATGTTTTATTTGATTTTCTTCACTTATTTTGATATCAAAATTAAATTATTTTAAATACAAGATATTTGGAATTAAATTTGAAATCAAATCAAAAAGAAAGACAAAGAAAATAAAAAGAGTAAATAAAATCAATAGAAAAATAAAAGAGAAAAAACAATGAATGAAGGTAAAAAAAAATTTAAATACAAGGCCATTTTTAAAAAATAAAATAATTATGTGTATTAAATTAATTTAAATATGAGATAAAGAAAATAAGAAGATATTTTTTTAAAAATATATTAAAAAATTAAATATTTACACACGTGGAAGGCACATGTTGTACAAACACATCCAACTTACCTGGTTGAAGGTGCCACGTCAGCACAAAAGGTGCACAAAAATACAGGAAAAAATGAGTTTGAGGGGTGGGGGAGTAGGGGGAGAATAAGACCCTAGTTAAGTTTAAGTGTGTCGCAGGAATTTCGGTCATAGTTTAGGGAATAGTTATGCATTATCCCAAAATTATATGAAGTATATAAGTCAAAAATTATTTTTTATACGTATATATATTAAATCTTGAACAATATATATTAAATCTTGAACACCTTTAATGAAACGATATAATTTAGTAATCTCGTTTAAAATTTATATTTGTATTTAAAAATTTATTTAATATATATGAATAATTTGTCAAGAATTCAGTAAGATATCATTTCTATAATTCAGAACTCATAAATTTAAAATTCTAACGTTGCATTTTCACAATGTAAATACACTAATATTTCACATATGTATACTAAGTTGAACTTATAAAATCACTTTTAATTGGGAGAATGCATATGAATATATAATCAACCCTCGTAAAAAAATATTTATAAAATTAAATTAAGTAAATTGACTATAATGGCCGCTATTAATCGATAACCTAAGAAATATACAAGTAATTAACACACAATAATATCAAATTAAGTTACACTAATCATACAAGAAAATTCACAATTATCAAATATATAACTTAAATTCAACACAAAATTTTGATTTACTCTTTAAATTTCATCTGTATCGAATAACTGAAATATAAGAGTAATATATATTGTGTCCGTGCTAGCACAGGCTGAGATGACGAGTGCAAAGAGACAAAGAAGAATGATGCCCTTTTGCCCCAATTTTATCAATTTGTTATGTCTTAATTCATGATGTGGTCTTTCATCAATTGTCCATATATGAGATAAGCATTATGTAACGGTGCACATGATAATAAACAAATTAAGGGTTGGTGTTGCTAGTTTTTTAATGTATTTTTTGCACTTAGATCTGGTAGGCCATCTTATATTTTGATCATTCTTGCAATTATTTTGCTTTTTATTATTTCTCATGCACTCAATTATATTAGTAAATTGGGAACCAAAATCATCCCAAGTAGATTCTGTAGCTATGCTTTTTAATAGCATGAAATCTTAGACACTGACTATTTAGTCATCTTTGTCATGAGTAATTCTTTGATTTTTGTGTTTGTCAAGTCAATTTTGTCATGCGTTTTTTCCCTTTCCCTTTTATATATGTTTCGAACGTTAATTAATCTCAATTCTTAAGCAATTATATTGTTGCTTGCATTAGTAAAGGATTAATTAAGACCAACAAGGGTTGTAGTGAAGTAGTAAGTATTTCTTCGCGCTTAATCAGATGTCTCGAATTTGAGTACGGAGTCTGCATGGTTACCGAACACTGGGTGGAAAACCTATATATATAAAAGGCCGCTAAACACTTTGTCTAGTGGTAAATTTGCTTCTTCTTTTTTTAAAAAAGGATTAATTAAGTTTGAGATTTTGAATCACTCTGTATAGAAATGCTAAGACTATTAATAAAGGTGGTATGTTTTGATTAAATGATAATAAATTGAAAATTGCTTTTTTTTTTTACTCAAGTTGGGTATGAAAAAGTATCCTAAAAGTATTTATTTATAATCAAAATAACGGGTGAGACTGAAGATGAAGTGTATTGGCGAGTAGAAAGAATACAATCAATGTAAAATGTCATTTGCTGAAGATTTTTTTTTCTGTACTTTTACGGACAAAATCATTTTTCTCAATTAGAAATAACTTAATTTCTTTTTAAAATAAATTTTAAAAAATTTGATAGACTAAATATAAAAAAATTGAAAAATATTTTTCTCCGTAAACATACCCTTAAATTTAATAGGAACCGAAGTACCAAACAGTAGAGCAACCTGCAATTTTTTATTTTTCGAAAAGGCATTTTTAAATTTTCATGAGGATCTTCAAAGCAGTATATATGTTGATCGTAGAAAGCTTATGATTGATTAGGAGTTTAATTTAATTTTACTTTACAAGCAAAGTGACAATTATTATAATGACAACCTAGAAAAAGAACTGTACCAACATGTGGACCAATGTCCAATTTTGATCATGACATGCACTTTTAAATTACGTTTTTATTTACAACTAAGTATACTACGTGTTTCTTTCTTCTTCTTTGGTTTTACTTTTAAAGATTTTTAATAATATTATTGCATTAAAACAATTTAATTAATATGGTGTGATATTATTTACTTTAAATTAAGCTTCTTTATCTGTTTTAAAAGATGAAATCTCATTTTCGTAGAGCGAAGATAAATTATACAAAAATTAGTTATGAATGAATTATATAATATGAGATTATTTTTATTGAATATTTAGTTTGATGTATTACATATAGTATATAATGTATAATTTAAAACTATTTTTGAGGATTAGTTTGCTCATTTTATAATTTTAATCAACATATTATTTAATACTCACATTCTTATTCTATATTATATGTCGCATAATATATATATATATATAGATTTTCGCATAATTTGAAAAAAAAAAAAAAAACCAAACTTGTTTTATAAAGAGCAACCAAACAATTTCATACAATCAAACATAGAAATACTTAAAAAGAGCAACCAAACTTGAAAAAAAAGTGTATCCTTGTTCGATTGTATTTTTTGTGTTCATCTACCCATGTTTATATCCTTATATTTTTGTTGTTTGTATTCTCATATAAAATTTTATATTTTTGTATTTTTTTTCTTGACTGTATTTTTTACACGAACAAATATAGTGAATATAAACATCATGCATTTGGTTAGTGACAAATAGTGATACATTGTTAAATCCAAAGTTTTTTATATAGAAATTTATAGAAAAATCCAAAAATTTAAAATATTGTCTTTTAATTTACTGATAAATAATTAGAAGAAATAAAATAGAAAACTATCGGCATTTTTTTTTTCTTTGAAAAATTGATTGAAGTTGACATATATAGACGACTCCTGATTTTCTTGTAGTCTGTACCTATCCACAAATTTAGTGCTCTCTTCGTCGATGGAGATAACATATAAATTCATTTCAATTTGGAGTCGTTTGTAGAGATGACAAGAATAATGTTAAATAGGGTGTATTAGTGATGTTACATTAGTAATGCTTGTATTGATTATGTTGAGATTATTTCTTATGCAATGTTTGGTTTGATATATTAAAAATGATAAAAAATGCCCTTAAACTATATGAAATTGAACAAAAATGTCCTTCGTTAATGATTTGGTTCAAAAATACACTTGTCGTCAATACTTTGATTCAAAAATGCTCTTGTTATCAATTTTTATCCATAAATGCTCCTGTTGTTACTTTTGGGTCAAAATATAAATAAGACAGAGCTTAAAAAGATAATCATGCTACAAAGTGAAAAAATAAAGAGTAGAAATGAAAGATAATATAGGCAGCGGGGTGGGACAGGGCAATTTTTTGAAAAATGCTAAACAAGATAGAATAAGCAGGTCAAAATCTTAGCAGGTCAAGGTTTGTCCTGCCCCACCCACTTTGACTTGCCCTATTTACATCCCTACTCTATATTGATAAATCTACTCAAGCTGGCTTTCGTACGACTTTCAAGCTTCAACGGACTTTTTTCCTTAATTTGTTGGCGGCTTACAAGTGATACTCAGTTGAAGAAAAACTAAGATCGATCATGCAATTTTTGACGTTATAGCGAATGGGTTCCATTGATTGTATCTCAAACGAAGCGGTGTCATGTGACACCCTAGCCTAAGGTAAATCCGCCCTTGTGTACCACAAACATACAATTAGTGTGGTTATCACATACTAATTTTAACAGTCATTTCTTCTCTTCTTAAAAAAACAATCAAACGAAAGCCATAACAACGACAAAACCATCACATATAGTTGAAAGTAGAGTATTATTCAATATGAAAGCATCAAGTTCACCATATCAACACCAACCATTAGGCCATCTATTCTTCGGGTCTAATCTTTTAAATACTTTCTTTTTCTTCGAACTACTACCTAGAGATGAGCTCGAGCTAGAAGATGTTGGTCGTACTATATTCAACTTCTGTCGTGGTCGCCATATTAGCTTCCAAAACTTACCTCGACGGACAGAGTTAGCTGCAGGGCACTCGTATTTCGAGGCCTCAGCGTTCAACATGTTTAAAAAGTTGTCATTTTCCATCTCCAAAAAAACTTCATCTCTAGTCCGTATAGTATTCAACCTAACATACCTATGCTCAAGAGACTCTTTAGGTACATTTCTTGCTAATAGTGGAGATGCACCACCCCAATTATTTCTACCTAAAGATGGATGTTGAGGTGTCCTAAACTCTTGTAAATCCCTTTGCCTCATCTCTAATTCAATTTTCATGAATGTCTTAATTACCTCTTTTTATGTGTACATAATCACTCTTATTAACACATAATATACCCAAATTTGATGTCACTCTAATTAACCTCTGTCCAAAAATCTTTTCTTGTGCTTTAAAAAATGGATTTTTCCAAGATCCAGCTCATATGATTGGTCATAGTAGTTGCTCTTTAACTTATTCTAGCCTAATGGATGCCAAGAGAGCTAGGTAGGATCGAAGGGGTTCATTTGGATATCATTCAACGAAAAATTATACTGTTTATATATGGTTAAAATTACTTGTTATGTATATGTAGTAGTTGTTGAACCCCGCTTTGGTTTCTTGGCGTGTTTATTTTTTTTTGATATTTTGAACTCTTTAGTGAAAATTCTGACTCTGCCACTGGATGGGGTGTATATGGTCATATTCAATCTACTTTGGCACCAAATGGATTTAATTAAGATGGAAAATGTGGGTGAAAAGCTCAAGAAAAGCCTTGTTAAAACAATGCAAGACAGAGAAGTCTAGATTCTGCAAAATGACAACCAATTGGAAGTTCCTAACAAAGCTGTGTACTTGGAAAGATACTTTCTTTTAACTTGAATGATATTTTATAAACTAAGATGAGAACATTGACAATCTGCTATATCTTTTATTTTGCACATTCTTTCTATAAGCTATTGACAAGGAAAATAGCAAAAATTAAAATATACAAGGAGTACCGATGAAGCTCAAGGAGGGGCAAATATAGCCCTTTAACTATAGATTCATTTGAACTCATAACTTTGGACATAAAATATAAATATAGAGGTAAAAATATATTAAAATATCAAGAAATATTAGATCTGAATCCACAATTTAACAATATAATGAGTACTACAACACTAAAATTATCAAAAGTTAAACGGATTATATATAAATCTTGAATCTATCTCTGACCTGAGGACTCTAACTAGAATTCTAGGTCCAAATCTTACAAAATTAATACTACTTATTAGCCTTAGTACTTTGCTAGCAAACCTAAGTCTAGTTAAATGATAATTCAACTGTACCAAACACAACTTCTACATCCAATGTTGCACTACTGTGGATCAATATATTGAATTATCAATCTAATTAAACAAAATATTATTTACAATTATCTTGTTTTATTTCCAGGGATATTTTTGACCTTTCCTGATAGAAAAAAAAGGAGCGATGAGGGATTGAACAACCTTAGAGCCAAGGGTTTAGCAGGGTTTAACAGAACCAAATACTAGGTTGTTCCAATCTTGAAGATTACCATGAGAAAAGTTTCATCTTTTGCTGCACCACTTCTCCAGGAGTATACCAAAACTTCTTTCTCTCTCATTTCCAAAGACTTCATCTCCCACTTTTCTTCTCACCCCAGCACCAACCCCATCAATGGAAATCAATCAATTTCCCCTCAATCATCAAATACCCTTCTCAAATCTTGCACCAAGATTCAATCTTTACATTTCTCCAATGTCAAAACCCAACAATCCCTAACATTCAACACACTTGTGGAGCAAAACCCATCTCAGTTATCCTCAAGACAGAGAAAGATTAAAGAAAGATCACAACTTGAAGAGGCTTTTGAGTCTGCAAAGACTATTCAAGAAATGCTTCAGGTTTTTCAAGAAATGGAGGTATGTTTTGATGAGAGGGAACTTGGTTTGCCATGTTTAAGAATAGGTCTCAAACTTGACCAAGAAGGTGAGGATCCTGAAAAGGCTCTGTCTTTTGCTAATAGGGCTTTGAATTTATTGGATAGAGATGATAAATTGTCTTTGCCTCTTGCTATGACTTTGCAATTGTTGGGTTCTACTTGTTATAGTTCGAAAAGATTTAATGATAGTTTGGGGTATCTTAATAGGGCTAATAGGGTTCTGGATAAATTAGTAAAGGATGGTTCTTGTTGTGTTGAGGATGTTAGGCCTATTCTTCATGCTGTTCAGCTTGAATTGTGTAATACGAAAACGGCTATGGGGAGGAGAGAGGAGGCCCTGGCTAATCTTAGGAAGTCTTTGGAGTTGAAAGAGATGACTCTGGAAAGGGATAGTAAAGAACTTGGAAATGCTAATAGGGATGTAGCCGAGGCGTATGTCGCCATATTGCATTTTAAAGAGGCTTTACCATTTTGTTTGAAGGCCTTGGACATACACAAGGCACAACTAGGGCAAAACTCTGTAGAGGTTGCACATGATAGGAGGCTTCTAGGAGTTATTTATACTGGATTAGAAGAACATGAGAAGGCATTGGAACAGAATCAATTATCACAGAAAGTCTTGAAGAACTGGGGTCTTGACACTGATTTGCTTCGGGCTGAGATCGATGCAGCCAACATGCAAATAGCCTTGGGGAGATATGATGAGGCCATTAATACTTTGAAGGTTGTTGTTCAGCAGACTGGAAGAGAGAGTGAGGATAGAGCTATGGTCTTTATCTCCATGGCAAAAGCATTATGCAATCAGGAGAAGTTCACGGATGCAGAGAAGTGCCTTGAAATTGCATGTGGAATTCTTGGAAAGAAAGAAAAAATCTCCCCTGTTGAAGTTGCTGAGGCATACATGGAAATTTCTATGCTGTATGAGACAATGGATAAGTTTGAAGCTGCTATTTCACTATTAAAGAGAACACTGGCAATGCTCGAAAAGCTACCTCAGGAACAGCATTCAGTTGGAAGTGTTTCAGCACGAGTTGGCTGGTTACTGCTCTTAACTGGTGGAGTGCAGCATGCTATTCCTTTCTTGGAGGATGCAGCGGAGAGGCTGAAGGAAAGCTTTGGATCGAAACATTATGCAGTTGGTTATGTTTACAATAATTTGGGTGCAGCATATTTGGAATTAGATAGACCACAATCTGCTGCCCAGGTTTTTGCATATGCCAAGGATATCATGGATGTTTCTCTTGGTCCTCATCATACAGATACAATTGAAGCTTGCCAAAACCTTTCAAAAGCATATGCTGCCATGGAGAGGTAAGAAATTCAATCTTTTCTTTAAGTTATATTGGCATTTGTTAGTGTGCATTTTTCTCTTTGAATGCATGTACCTTTACCAAGTACACCACATGAGCAATTGAAATATGTGTTATATGAATCCTTCATTTGTCTTTGATGTACCTGTTAAAATGGGCTTACGAGGCAGGTATAGGTATGTCATGCCAAATATAATAAAAATTAGCACAAACTGCATGTATTCATATCCAATACTTGCACACCCCTGTATCATGTACGTTTAAATGTATCCATGCAACATTTATTGAAACAAGAAGTTCAACTTTTTAAGTTGATTCTTGAGATACCTTTCTACCGTTCTTATTTCGACTTGCCTCTTGAATTTGTTGATCTGTATCTTATATGGTTAAGTTTTGTTTCCATGCATTCCTCATATGAATCTTATTAGTATGTCAAGGGAATAGGTACTCCTCTTAGTAGCCTTAAGTATCCGTGGTTTATCTGACATGTTATTTCATATGCCAAGCTTCTGCATGCTCTATATGTTCCCTTGTGTTCTCACACATTTGTCGAAAATTAGTGTTCTAGTTATATAAATGTACTATGGCCTGGGTAGATGCACTGCCTCATATTCTGTCACATACTCACGTCTCATGTTGGGAGTATATCGATACCAACTTTTGGAGTCTCTCTTTTCTTCGGAGAGATTAATGGTCTGCTACTATGCTGTGACAGTGACAGAACGTCTCCTCAGTTTGATCATGTTGAGACAGCTTACTACCAATAGATTTGATCAATTATCTATATGAATCATTCATGGTTGGTATGAATTCCTAATTTTTATTGGATGGAGATATGAAAAGGAGGATAGTAGATGGAAACAACACCAAATTTCGTACTTATCCATCTTGGCAAGTGACTTGACACAATTGAAATATTGAGAAGCTTTAATTGCAACTATTAGTTGTCCGAGTTTGATTCACACATATGAACCATAGTAGATCTAACAAACTAATAAAGTTTATCTAGCTACGTAGACACTTCACATTTGTAGCTTTGCAACCAAGGGAGTAACTTAGTGGTAGAAGATGTTGGAATAAAAATCAATGGAGATAAGGTTCAAATCCGAACAGTGGTCCAAAGGATTAGGTGATTTCTTACCATGTGCATACATCTTGGTGGATAGAGTTTCCAGTAGCTATATGTAATACCCGAATGAGATAGTCAAGGTATGGAAGTTGGTCCGGACACTACCGGTATCAAAACACAAGACATATGTAGCTTAGTGGTGAATAATTTGAATTCGTAGATTGGGTCAAGGATTTAAATTCACCAATAACATTTGAGGCTGAGGTAGTTTCAAAAAAAAAAAAACATTTGAGGCTGAGGAGATGTTTTTTCTTTTTTCTTTTCCTTCTGATAAGTAAAAGGTCATTCACAAAAACAGCACCAAGAGAGAGCTGGAAACTGTGCATGATGTATGACTTAGTCTCCTATTCAAAATACAAGGAGTCTTGAAGTAAAATGGAGAATAGATAAAAGGCGTGTCAACATGATGTACATCTTTCATCTTACACCAACAAAGAAGAAGATTTGAGACAAGTAAATATTATACAATGACTTTCAGTTATCCTTTCAATAATCTGGAACTTGTTTCCTTCCTTATTGTCCATATAATGCACAGGGGTATGCTGTTCCATATTGTCTTCAGTTGCTTTGCAATACTCTTCCTCTCCAGCAACTAATTACATCGTTTACTTTTCTGGTATCATCCATCTAACTCCCAACATCCTTGTAAGCATTCTCCATAGATGGGCATAGGAACAGTGAAGAAGTAGGTGTTCGAGTCTTCTTCTGCACTATTACAGAGGTGGCCTCTGCAACAAGATATGTATCCCCTTCACGGCTTTTTCTTTAGGGTGAAGCAGGCTTTGTGCATCTATCCATGTGGAGCTCAGCACATTACTTTTAGGGGTGTCTTGTTCTTCCACAACCTTCCAGGGCTAGTTGCTTCCTCTGCCACTTGTAACAGCAGGTTATAGCAAGACTTAACCGATAATGAGCTACTCTTACCTGCTTTCCATGTAAGTGAATCTAGTGAGCCTAGGCTTGGGGCATTCTCCAGAGGGTTGGCATGTTGGGCCACTTTTTTTATTTCCAGATCCTGATAATTTCATTCAGGATTATAGTTCACCTGTCATTTAATCGTCAGCCTTCAGTAGAATTTTTTGCTCCATGGCAATGCAATACTGGTCAGGAAATGCTTCCTTGATGGACTTTTTCTAACCATGTTTCTCTCCACATTTGATCTTCTTTTCATAAGCAACCTTCAGTTTTACCAGTGTTTGAAATTCATGCTGTAAGCTCCTTATGCTCTTCCAAAGAGCAAGGTGATATGTTGGCTTATTGCCCTGGTACATCAAGGGCTGTACATCCCATATTTTGCACTGAGTACCTTTCTCCAGCTTCTCTATTGAATCTTCATAACTGTTTGAACAACATGCATTTGTTCCGTAGACTCTAGTTTTTTTTAAATACTTCTAAGTTCATCTCTCTTGTGGTTGCTGTTACGATAGATAGTTTCACCGAGTGGATCAGAATTTCCTTCCCTAAGGAAACTTCTCCTTATTCTGTTCAATGTTTCTCACCATATGTAGGCATAGGGAACATGGACACTATAAATGTATGAATGCTATCCAAGACAATATTAGGACTAGCATGATTGCTATAGATATGTATTGTTTCTTTAATATTGAAAGGCCCCTTTTCAAACTTTTCGATCACACCTTGCATATCAGGTTCCACCTGATTTTTTCCTCCCAAAGGAAGGTCCAAGCATACTTTTGGTATATCTCCAACTCTACAACCCAAAGTGTGCTAATTCCTGTTTGTTTCTTAACTCGTTTGTTTGAAACAAACAACTCTTTCTAACATTTATATGTAGCCCAAATCCTCGAATGGAATTATAATTTTTCACTTCTACACCATAGATATTAAGAGCATTAACTGCAAAAACTAAAGAACCTCTGGTTTTAGTCTTTTAGGGAACTCCTATTTTGCCTTAACCAATCCTGTACTAGTATTGGAATGAAATAATTCTGAACAAACCAGAATGGACACAGAGGATTATACAGCCAGTCCCAACTAGTTTTGAGATTGGGAAATGATTATTTACTGATTGATCTTAGGACAATAGATCAACATCAAGCGAAGTGATTTATATTTGTATACTACATAAAGGATACCCATGTATTGGTTAGATAAATAAACTATGTTATATAAGTTACTTTGATTGAAGAAAGATGTTATGCATGTAAAAGCCTTTTTGATTTGCCGTACATTTGGAGTTCTCTTTTTTTGTCATAGAGGTATATATGCCTGGAAAGGAAAAATAAACTTAAGAAAAATGGAAAACTCAAACAAAACCTTTTCTGTCCAGAAATTTGATCAGTGGAGGAAGTTTATTCAAAATTATTCCTCGAGTATTGTTTAATGACGTCCAACATCTAATTGGTGTCGATAGGTTGCACCAATCATTCCCACCTCTGTTTTGAGCTTTTCCCACTGGTATCAAGGTAGACATATTTCCATCTGTAGTGAATTGGCATTAAGACTTTAATAGTTTAATTGGAGTCAACCGTCCCACTCAATATCATTTGGGGTCACTGGTCCTCATTGCAACTTGTTACTAATTATAACACAATGGCATCATTCTTTATTCCTTTGCTTTTGTCGTACATTAGATTATTAGTTTGTGCAAGGATTGCAGGAGTTTAATCACCACTACACTAGAAGTTTAAACATCTAGTTACTTTTGTTTTTTAATTCTTGAGTTAGATAATGGCTTTAAGGGGCCACTATGCGCCATAAACAACTTTGGATGACATATTGACAGACAGATTCTGATAGACTTTCTTTGTAATATTGTTTTATAATTAATTCAATTGGCTAGATTCATATAATTCTTAGTTGTCATTCTTCTCTGTGATTTCTGTTATTGCATCTGTCTTAGACTCTTAGGTGGAAACTTGATGTGCGACATAGCGTATTCTCTGTACACCTCTAAATTTGAGGACAAGATTAATTGTCATCATAATGTTTTCACAGACTTTGTGATTTTTAAAATATAAAATTGTCACGAGCAAAAATAGACAAAATCTGGAGAAGGCTCTGTGGAATGCAATTTGAGAATCCTGTAAAAATGGGTACAGCGATTTATTCGCGCAACCTCAGGAGTGTCAGGACGAATTATGCTTCCAGAGGTTCAGTTGTTGTAACATATGCTTCCATACTCAACCACATAATTACCTGGACCTGCATATGTTATACTAAAACCTTAGTTATGGAAATCATATTTGTTGAGAACTAAGCTTACATGACTGTTGCAAGTGAGTTTCGTTATTTATACCTTTATTTTAAGCTCCTAAAAAGGCTCGAAACTAGAAGTTCTTTATCTTTAGAAAAGTACAATTGAACGGTTTGTTACAGTTTTATGATGTTCTTAGTTGAGTGTGAAAAATATGTCTAACCTGTCAGTTGGTATTTTTCAGCTATCAGCTTGCTATAAACTTCCAGGAGAAAGCAATTGAGGCTTGGGAAGGTCATGGTCCAAGCGCAGTAGATGAACTTAAAGAAGCTCATCGACTTCTAGAACAACTGAAGAAGAAAGCTTCTGGTGTATCCGATGGGAATACGATGAAGGCCTTGCCTTTGGCTAATTCTACTGAACAAGTTGTTGTTTCAGCCATTGAAAGGCAAAGAAATGCAACTAAAATGCTGAATCAATGAAGTTCTCCGTAAGTTTATTAATCTACTCTTTCGCTCTTAGGAATAAAACAATACCTTTTGTTAGTTTGATATATCCTTTTCACTCGAACCTGTTCTTATAAAGCTTCACCAAGGATATTCAAACTACGAGATCAATCAGTCTGCGACTTTCATCAGTCATAATAGTTGTTTTTTTACATTGATTTGTCTGAATATTCATTTTAATAGCAAGTTTTTCTATCATTTTTAGTGTTGCTAATATTAGACGAAGAAAGATGAGCTTGAATGAAACGACACAGACAACGAGTATTTATATCGTTGATTTTATTTTATCTGGAATTGAAGCATGTGCTATTCTCACATTGGCATGGAAACAGGGAATTGACCATGCTACATTTTCGTTTATTGTCTCTGCAATTTGTGACATAAATATTTGCAACACGCAGAATCTTGCATAAAAATATATTGTACTGGAGAAAGAGAGTTTTGAATTACTTTACTCTTTTCGTACATTGTGAATCTTGAGGTTTGACTTATTTTGTTAATTAATACTTTATTAGTGCATTCACACAGATTAAAAAAAAAACTTTCTGAGCAAATTAAGGTCCACTTTTATCATTTTTACATAGAGTTGTTTAGCTAAACAATTTAATAATAGTTCTATTAGGTAACGAAGGATGTCGAAAGCTCTTTAGCCTTCCGTTCCCTTTTTAATTCATTTTAAAAAAATAAATAAATTTGTCACTAGGTTCAAATTCATAATTGAAATGCGTGCAAGTTTGATTCAACAACATAATAGAAAAAAAAAAGTAGTATTAATTATTAATGACAAGACTTTTTTATGATAACCTGAAGAATAGAGTAATAACTGACCGCGTAAATATATTTGTCATGGTCGATGTATGTTAAAATCATATTTAATAATATATTGAAGTGAGTAGCGTTGTTGGTTGAGGAAGTTCCTGTAAAGACAGCTTCACATAAGTTTGTGCCTAGAAAAATGTACTATGCTCTTCAAGTTTGACCAATTCATATATGTGGTAATTGCAAGCGTAATTTTTTATTATATTATTATTAGCTCTAAAAAAAACATTCAGTGATATCTTTTTTACATCGTTCCAATTTTATCGAAAGGACGAAACATCCATTAATATAGGCAATGAAATTTGTGATGCTGTAACGGGTCCCTTGGCATGATTGGATCCTTATCTCATTTCTTTGCCACTCAAAGGATAAGAAAATCAATTGGAACACAATCATTTTTACTCATGAAAAATAACTAGAAAAAAAAATAAAAAAAATATACATACCATTCTATATTTCACCTATCTTCTATTCTATCCTATCCTATCCTTGTACTAATACCAAAGAAAACATTTTTCACTTAAGGTAAAAGAAAATAGGAGACTTGGTGAACTTCTGATGCTATGAATTGAACTTTGTGAACGTGACAGTCAGTTACAGTGGATAAACTAAGGAACGAAGAAAAAAATTGATACTATAACTAAGTCTAAAACCATGTTAATATTTGTGTAAAGTTGCAACAAAGAATGAACAAACAAACAGATTCAAGATGAAAATTTAAGATTCAAAAGGTAAAACTGATGTCTTGGATCTTCTATGTCCAAAAGAAAAGATGGATTTTCGAATTGATCTACTACTACTTTCACCATTGTTTCTCACCTCATTGATCAACTGCCTATTATGACGTATCATCTGTTGAACTGACAAGTAAACATGTCGATCTGCTGCTGAATCCATGGAAAAAGATCTCCTTATAGGCTCAACTGAAAACTGAGCATCTTTATCTCTTACATTTATGCATTCATCATCCATGATTGAGAACTTTCTTCTTTGTTGTTTTTCTAACTTACCAATCCTCTGTTCAAATTTACTCGACGAGTGACTCTGACTGCTGCTAATAGAGTTACTTCTATTTCGCGCCTCTGCTCCAAGTTCACCACTCAATTCAATCACTACAAAATCTTCCTCACTCCCTAACATTCCACTTCTTCTCAGAAGCGGAATCTGAGGATCTTGAGGTGATGAGTTTGGCGCGATAATCATATCGAGTGGATGTTTAGTTGTGGTACCTGAAATGCTAGTTCTGCAAAGAGGACAACTAGCATTATTTTGAAGCCAAATGTCAATGCAATCCAAATGGAAAGCATGGCTACATTTTGGAAGAAGTCTAAGCATTTCATCTTCTTTAAATTCATTCAAACAAACAGCACATCTTCTAAAACTTCTTTCACCAACTCTGTTTTTGCTGTATGGAAAAGTTGGAATTTCTCTTATAACCAATTCATCAAGTCCTCTGCTTTCTCTTGATGGTGTATAGGCCATTAAAGGGTCTTCATATTGGCGTGGACGCGTATTGAAAAAGCGTCTTAAAGGGTCAAATTGTTGCCAGTTGATGCAACATTTTGTTACAAAGATGTAGTAACTGACTAGTAAGAATCCTATAGCCATGATTCCTAACATCGCCACGCCAATTATTGGGAAGCCATTTTCTGAAACTGCACCCATAGGAGATAAGTGTGTGACACTAATGTTGTTGTTCTGCTGGTTTTTGAATGAAAAAAGAAACTGGAATTCATGAATGGACATATGTTTATGTGATGCTGCATCCATCAACATAATGAACTTGATTGGTTTGAGGATTTCAGCCTTTGAACGGGTGGACTATTGTACGTGTTTATGAATTGAACGAGATTCAAGCCGGAGGTGAGGTGAGTGAAGTTTTTTTTTATGAAGAGGTGAAAACTTGGAAAGTCAAATATGAATAAGGAAATAAGAGCATTGAATGAAGTGTGGAGAGTTTTGAGGAACACATGCAATTAATTATGTTTAATAATTGATGTTCAAGATTGAAAAAAATATAACACAAAGTGTTTGAAAATGCTGAGACATGGAGTTGGGAGATGGAGTGAACAAAAAATGCAAGTTGACTATATTATTAAACTAATAAAAGAGCAATAGAGTATGAAACAGACTTCACATTTCCACTTGGCCTGTGCTCCATTTCTTTTTTGGCCTTTTAGTTCCTCGTTTACGTTTACTGGTCCACTATTTTAAAATAATTTTTTACTTTTATTTTAACATAATTAGGACTGCTAATTTTTTTTTATCTTAAAAGTGTCTAGCTCTGTGGAGTCCTTTTCCCTCTGTCTATTTCAAGAAAACGATTTATACAAATGGCAAGCCGGTCTAAATTGCTACTCCCGTGACTCAAATTATACGTTATTCTAGAAGTTCAAATAGAAAGTTAATATTTTTTTTTTCATTTTACTCTTACTATTCCTTTTGTTTATTTTTATTTGTCACAATTCACTTCTCGAGAATCAAACTGTATGGATTTTGATCAACATTTTAAGATATACATTCTTTCATCATATATTAATATGGGAATGAGTGCAACTTATACTATTTTTATGTAGTTTTCGAACATTTAAATTTAAAATATTAAATTAATATAATTCAATTTAGCGCTGAAGATTAATCAAACTGACTTTGGTGAAACGAAACGTGACAAGTAAAAATGTACAGATGAAAAAATAATTATTCTTAAAAATTATAATGAAATTGACTCTGGTGAAACGAAACGTGACAAATAAAAATGTACAGATGAAAAAATAATTATTCTTAAAAACTACAAACACCTCATTTATAAAGTGATTTATAATTATATTGTTCCGCAGAATAAAATAATTAGAAATCCTCTTTTGAATTAATGTTCCTTAAAAGGATATGTAAAAGAAAATCACAAATAATTCTAGACGGAAGGAATGCGATATCACATATGCCAAGGAAGAATCATTTAATAGTACTCCCTCCATCCCATATTAGATGGATATCTTATTAAAAATATTTGTTCCGTATTACTTGGTCACTAAATAAATTAGGATAAAATTAATTAATTTTTATTTTATTTTACCCCTATAATTAATATAACCTTTGAAAGTTTAAATAAATTTTGAAAATCCAAGAATTTTTTTTTCAAGAGGCTAATTAATATGAACAAAGGACAAAATAATAAAGTTCATCAATCTATTAATAATTTATTAATTATTGCGTAAAATAGAAAGTGTTCATCTGATATGGGACGGAGGGGGTTAGATTTTAAGTACTACAACGAACTTCAAATTTGTCAAAGATAACATAAGTACAATGAAAGTTAAATATTCGTGGCCAAATTAAATGATATGGAAGTATAAAAAACATTAAAATGTCACATCATTTTCTTGTGTAGAGAGGGGTATGGGATGAGTGATGAGTCATAAATGTAGAAAATATGGGTGCCTAATCCTATAATCATTCACAAGACATAAAAGTAGTACTTGAAGTATGTTGCACGATTCCTAATTTGAAGTGAAAAAAAGACATGGACCCTAACATCAACATCAACTCCAATCTTACCGACCAAATGGTCCATGCAACTCCAAGCGTGGGTGACCTCATTAACACTAGGGCTTTCAATCGCCACACTTCAACAAATCAGAGGTCTCGAGTATAAATTCTGAATATAGAAATTTTTTTCGTAGGGAGCGCTCCCCCAATGGGGCCCTAAGCGACGCAAATTCGAAATAGTCGGACTTCAATGCAGGTAATGAGCATCAGGTGGGAAACCAAAAACTAATAAGAGAATCAACTACTACTACTTTCTTTCGTGCATCTAATAGCAGAATAATCGAGCTGAAAGATGAATTCAAGATTTAAATTTAGTTTTTAAGATTTTTAATTAATATTAAATTTATATATAAAAGAATAAAATATAAATTTTTGTGAATGATTAATGTGAATCATCGTATAATTACTTGTTTGTCGTGGTAAAGATGATTGGATCTAGTTGGAGCCTATGAATGTGGACTAAAATTAAAGTCTAAATCTTGAAAAAATGAGACATTTCTTCAGTAATATTAGTTTTTTCTAGGATCATTGTTATAGTTTAAAATTGTACACATTCAACTAAGTTGGTATCACATCTTCTTACTCTATACAACGTAGTGTGCGGACATCAATTGTTCGAATATATCAAATATTCATTTAATTTATTTCATTAATTTTAGATATTTTTATAACATAGTTGAAATGTGAACATATGAGCCCAACATTGCCTATGGTTACCAATTAAATATTTAACGTCTTAAGTTATTTGTGTCTTTAATAAATTGTAGTTTACTTCTCTTTACCTATATGTACATATATATTCAAGAAATTATTGTCAAACGAAAATAGTTATAAAAACTCTATGATAATGCGGATCTTTGAATATTGAACTACTTATTTGTTGTATAAGAAATGTGTTCTCTTTCGAAATTTTATAAGTTTATTTGGGAATGTTTTTTATTTAATTGTGACAATTAATCATTGTTATATTTTTTTTTATATATCTATCCGTTAAATCCTAAATAGCAAAATATATTTTATTTAACATTTTCAATTCTCATATTCATAAAGTTATTTGTGCAGACTGATCTTTTATTTACTTATTCATGATTACTCTCAACCTAATTTTTAATATATTTTTTTAGATTCTTAGTCTGTATATGTTGTAAAGTCATTTATGTAAATTTTATTTGCTAAAAGTTCACATGTACTTATTTTGATAATTTTAGTGTGCACCGATTGCTTGCTAAAGTACATGAAACTTATATAACATTACTATCATATCTTCTAAGTAAATTTAAGAACAAAATGAAATCATTCACTAAAATTGTGGTTTTATATCAATCTATCTTGGGCACAATTATTTAAAAGAAATAATGTCAAACATTTCATGACGAAACGAACCATATATCACGTACTTTTGTTTTTCGATTGTGTTAATATAATTTATTTATTTGTATATTGAGTGTATAATATTGTATGTCAAAATTTTAAATATTCTGGTATATTGAGTGTATAATATTGTATATCAAATTCTTAAATATTATTGTAAAAAGCTGTATGAAAGTTTTGTATATTATTATACACACGATATATGTTTTGTATATTATTGTAGACCGAATTTTTTAAAGGGAAAATTGCATAGTATGACAAAGATGGGCTATGTATTTAATTTATTACACATTACTATAGTTTAAAAGAATTACAATTCGTAGTTATAGTTAGAATTTTATAGCAATTTCTCTCCCCCTCTCCTTGTATTTCCAGCCTAATACAATGTTCTAGATTGCAAAACAAAGATATATTTTACTTTGTATGTGTTTATCAATTGTATTCTGTCAAATATAGACGAGAGATTTGTATCGAGCAAGAGATGATGGAGACATCTTTTTTTCCTCTTTGATTTCATACTCAGACTTTCAGTATGATTAAACGGGGGAGAAATACAATATTGTATCAGTGATATTATGAAAAAGTAAAACACATGATACAAATGTATAATAAGGACAAAATACAGTTAAATACATTGATACAAATCCATAGTCAATTGTAGTTACACTCAAATATATTGGTACAAAATGAATACATAAGGAACATATATTGAACCATATTAATTTATAAAAGGATTTTATCAAAGAATAGCTAGCTATTTTGATTTATCGAACTAGTAAATATTCTTTATAAAATTGTATATATTTGAAAATTTGTAATAACATGCAATCACAAATATTCATTGATAAAACACACATATGTATCTTTACTCATTAGGTGAGATTGTATAAGAGTCGAGGAAGTTTTGATTGTTTTCATAAATTAAATACAACTTAAGAGATTCAAATTGCTAGTCCATACAAAATTTCAACTTCAAATCAACCTGATCTCAAATTACACATTTTAAAACATGTCTAAACGAACCTTGAATTAAGCGTCATTTTGTATGACATCAGTATGAGCACCAAAAGCTTTGGAAGCATTGATAAAATCTTTGTAGAGAATGGATTTGTAGAGAGGTGGATTAGACTCATTCAATAGGACTTTTGCTGGCTCAACAATGCTGTTGGGAGTTGGATTCACAAATATAGCTATTGATGTTCTTGCTTCCCTTAAATTTGTTACTGCTCTATGCTCCACACTTCTTAGCTTCCCGTTACTGATTATCTATTTCATTCATAAAAATTACACACAAAAAAATACAAATAATGTGAGAGAAATCATGCACATAATGGAATGGAAGTGTTCATATATGTATCCAAAACAGTCGTTTATGAAATAATTAGTGGAACTACTTTTTACCATAAAAAATTGGGCACCTTATATAAATTCCATTAGTTTAGGAGCTAATTACTTAGATACACTCTAGTTTGTAATATTATGTATCTTATCAGATTTTGGTGCCTCACGATATGTCCAGAATCATGTATCTCGGATACATGAGGTCAAAATTAGGTGTAATTTGTTCTAGGTACATTGCATCCAAGTTGATTCACATGTATCTGAGATACATATCAAATCTCGTTCGCCTCCCTCACTGCTCTCCCATCTCGCTCGCCACTCTCCCATGTATCTGGGATCCCAGATACATGAGAATCACTCCAGATACATACAGATATATGTATGTACTGTGTATCTAGTGTGATTTGCATGTATTTAGGATACATACGAATCTCGCTCGCCTCCCTCCCCAATCTTTCTTGCCTGTCTACATATTTTTATGTATCAGGTAGCAAAAATGCATGTATCTAAGTATATTTTTAATTCAATACATTAGAGGGAACTCTTAATTAGTGATAAGATACATAATATTTTGAAAGTATAAGTAATAATAGTATATATGGTAGTGAAGTATGTCCAATTATGTAGTTTTTCATAAAAAGTATTTAGCTCAATTTACGTGACACTTTTTTTTAGTCAGCTAAAAAAAATTAACACTTTTCTATATTTAATAATAATTTAATTAAAGCGTTTTATTTTGTCCTTAATGAGATAATTTATAACTATATGTACAAATATCTATGAATTATTTTGGATCACACATTTCAAAAGTTTTATTTTCATTCTTAAACTTTATGTACAGTCAAACACCATTACCTTACTTGGGACGGAAGGAGTATGTTTATGGTATCTCTATGTAGTTTCTATTTATGATTATTTAAATGTAAATTAAAGTAAATCATCTCAAAGATGAAGTTCAAGATAGGATGAGGCCCTTTAATGGGCTTAGATATCATCTAATGATACTTAGGAAAATTGTACATAATAGCAAACATTTAAATCACATTAAATGTTCTAGCTACTGTTTAGAGAAATTTTAATTTGTAGCTGTAGTTTTGCCCAATTTTGCTATTCGCCTGATTTGTATAAATCTAGAATTTATATAATTCGGTTCCTGATTGTATAAATTCAGAATTTTGTATATGCTTACCCTAGTTATTTGTATATGATTTATGAAAAAATCATAATAAATTACCCTGTTTGTATATTGGCAAACGAAATATACAAACGCAATTCTGAAAACTTTCTAAATGTATAAATACAGAATTTGTATATACTTACCCTACAAAAATATACAAACTGCAGCTTCCATAACAAATGGAACTATAGCTATAAAACACAATTATCAAAACTATAACTATAGAGTCTTATTATGTCAATTATATTTATTATTTCTAAAATTTTCTGATGATACTAAGTACTCCAAAATGAAAGAGCTTAAATATATGATGTATATTATTAGTTTAAAAAATATATGGATAGGTAGGTGCATACCTCTAATTGATTGCCTATGTTGACAACAAAAGCATTAGGCACAGCCTTAACACACATCCACTGTCCATCTACCAAAACTTGAAGCCCACTCACATTCCCTTGATATATTATTGTTATGAGGCTTGGATCAAGATGTTTTAGTATGCCTAAAGTCAGGCTTGGATCTGGGCATGCTGGATAATTATTTGCTGATAACAATTGAACTTGGCTTTGTTCATCAAAGTAGCCTGATTCAATTCCTAATCCTTGGCATATTAGCTCCAGAATTGTTAAACTCAGCATCCTTATTTCCGCTACGTATCTTCCCACAACTTCTCTGTTATCAATAACAAAATGCATCAGTAATTCAATTCGATTTCTACTAGATTATTATAGTACGTAGTCTGTTTAGCTAAGCTTCTAAAGAGTTAAAAGTATTATATATATATAGTTCTTATTCTGGAGATTTGAGATGTTTGACAAAGTTTTGGGAGGGGGGGGGAGTGATTTTGAGTAGTAGCAGAAACTATATTTTAAACACTGATTTAATTTTTTTTTTTTTTACCAGATTTATATCTTGAAACCTTAGTCAAGCATAAATTATTGCTCTAATATTATCAAAAGCGATTTTAAAATTGATTACCTAAACACAAACTGTTACTTTTCAAAAAGTACTAGAACTACTTCTGAAAACCTTAGTCAAGCACAAATTATTGCTCTAATATTATCAAAAGTGCTTTTAAAATTGATTAACTAAACAACAAACGGTTACTTTACAAAAAGCACTTTTTTAAAAGTAAGCATATTTGAAATTTTAACCCCAAAAAAAAGGCTGTAGATCCACCAAAATGGGATGAAAAGTAGTTGAACAACTATATTTTTGGTGTACTAGAATTGTTTAATTACCTGTAGCTAGCTGGTTTATCAGGCCAGCTTTGCATGCATTTCTCTAGAGGGTGACAAGGGTGTTTTATATTATCCCTCCATAAATGAACACCATTTTTAACTTCTTCCTCACTCCCTGCGTAGATCCACCCTTTTTTAGTTGGTACATTTACTTTTTCTTCTTCAGCCATATTGTTGAAAAATTCTTCAAAGGTAGACAATGTTTGAGTCGCCACGTTTTCTGGAATTCCATGGTTGATCAACTACAGAAACAGATTCAGGATTTGAACATTATGAATTCGAATTTGGAATTCTATCACATCATCACATGCATACAATTAAGAAGATTCAGACAATCTATTATTTGTTCACATCAAGGTAACGTTACTAAATTCGAATGAACTTGTATGACTAAATCCGCCTTTGATCGAACTTTTTTAGTCTAGACATCAAGATATATACAAAATACACATATTCTAAATTTTATATACATATATAACATATAAAAGAGGAAATGAGATTTCTTGGCCACTTACAAATTAAATAAAAGAAAATGGTCTGTTCACATCTTTTATGTGTAAAAATGAAGATCTATTATAAAAAGACCAATTTTTTTTTTAAAAACTTGTAAGTGGACTACAAAATCAGTTGAGTCCAGGTCAAAGATTTACATCGGATCGAATCCTTAAAAAAAAAAAATTAGTACTAAAGAAAAGTTGATCTATACATACCTGGAAAAACCCAAATTCTTGACCAGCTTGTAAGAGTTGCTTGATTGTTTCCATTTTTTGTGATTTTCCAAGATCAATCACTGGGATTTTGGTGCATATTGGTATATAGGCATCACCTGGTCTTTCTTCTTGGGGAAATGTAAAGCACTGAGGCACACATTCAACATTGAACCATTTTGTGTTATGTTTCTCCATAATTGCCTTGAAATTTTCTTCAATTCAAGCAAATTTAAACATGGATAGTGTATCTTATGCTATAATTAATAATAATTAAGTACATGTGCCTGCTGCTTAATTATTTCTTTATTGATTTTTTTTGGTTTCCCACCACATGTCTGGTGTCTCACATTGAAGCTCTGATTAAATTTGAATCACGCATTGTAGGGTCCATGTGGGGTGGCACTCCTAACGGGATTTTTTTCATACCCAAAACTCAAATATGAGACTTCTCATTAAGGATGAATTAGTCTCACTAGTGCACCACAATCCATGTCGGTTCCTTTATTGATTAAAAAAAAGAGACATACTAGTTTAATTAATCAACTAACCCACAAACTCCCATTCCCATGACTATTTTATTGCAAAAATTACTTTCTTAGTAACGTCTCACGTTATCACTCCAACTTTAATTTCTTTGACATTGAACAACTTGAGCATTTTTTTAAAATATAAAACGTAGCCGGCCATTTTTGTCGTCCATGATGAAATTTTAGAATCTTAAGATAATATAGAGTTTCTTTAAAAAGAAATAATTCTGGAAAAGAAATATGTGAATATTTAGGGTTTATTTGGAAAGCCATCAGGTAATTGGAATTTGTGTAATTACTAGGGTAGTAATTATCAACCTAGTAATTACACAATCTAGTAATTATACTGACCTATTTATTTGACACAGTGTAATTACAAGTGTACTGTTTGGTTGCACAAGTGTAATCATAAGGTTATATTGAATTTTAAAAATAAAAATTAATTATATCTAAAATTAACAATTATATTAGACAAATAAGGGCCTTTATAAATGATATTAAATTGAATATTTAAGATATAGATTGTCTTTTGGAAATATATTAATTAATGAACATATGATGTTAACTAATATTATAAAAAATAATTGATTTATAGTTTTCAATTGAGTATATTTTAATTAAATTAATCACAAAAATTAAAAGTACAAAATTTCTATGAAGTATGAACTTCATGAAATGCATGTTTGACAAAAAGATTAATGTTATAAATATCATGTCATAAAATTATAAAACATTTGACAAAAAAGATAATCTATCACGTCTAACTTTAAAAAAATAGCTGGCAATGTAAAATATCGAGTCAATACTCCTAAAACAAATGAAATTGAAAATATAACATAAGTTCTAAATACAAAATAAAAAATTTAACGTATAATTATAATACTCTTTTGTCAAATTTCAACATAACATACATAAATATGATTTAAAAGAAAAGAAAATGGTACGTCCATAACTTTATTCAACAATTAATTTTACTTTAATTTAAAAATTAGAATACTAAAAAAATTATACTAATGAATTTGTTTTAAGATAATATGAAAAATTGCATGGAATCACATGAAGTAAAGGTTGAGAATGAGAAGAAAATGAAATAAAAATAATATAAAATAAAAAAATATTTTTAGAAAACATTAAAATAATAAAAATAAAAAAGAACTTAAAATAATAAAAATAAAAAATACATTACAACGAAAAAAAATAAAAATAGAAATAAACGGAAGAAACTACAAAGTATTTAACTTGTAATTACACCATGTAATTACCATCAATTCACAGCCTGCCCCTGTGAATTGGAGAGTGTAATTACTCCTTGACAATTACACCAAATTACCTGTTGACCAGGTAATTACATGGCCAACCAAACAGGACAGACAATATAATTACACCCTATTACACCAAATCCAATTACCAGAGTGACTTTCCAAAGAGGCCCTTAGTCTATTTGATCGAATTGATAGATACCAAACCCAGTCCATTCTTTAGATTTGATCAATCAGATGACAAAAATGATGGATTAATGGTCGTTGTTGATTCTAAAAATCTGTATAGTTCATTTTAGCAATTCAACTTAAGATTACGATTATATTATATATCCTTCGGTGAGTTCAGCGATGGCGACATCCTTACTATTTTATATGTAGATCACTTGAAATAATACTTTGTCACATACTCACATACAACTATTATTTAACTATAGCCAAATTTACATTATTTAACAATAATTTCTCTTTCATACAAATAATCATATTATTCAAGTAAAAATTGTAAGTTGTAGTCATTTAAGCATTATATTTTTTAGAAAAAACTACGTAATTAAGAAAATTCTCCTAGTATAATTACTTAATCACACGATACTTTTAAAAGTAGATGAAATTGATACTAGATACAAACAAATATTAACTACAAATTCTATTTCTAAATTGTTTTCGTATCCACTTCCAACAAACTAAGCCAAATATAGTGTTTTGTTATAAATTATCTACAACACTAGTGACAAAGATAATTTGTCACCTATAACTTAATTATATTTTGTTACTAATAATCCTCAATAAAATTGACGCCAATCTTTTTTTTTTTGGGGAAAATCTTAGTAGACAAAAATTTTGCTACAAAGTTTGTGTTTTCTATATGACTCATCTATTTAAGTACAAAATGAAATGTTTTCCATTAAAAGTGAATCATTAATGACAATTTTCTTGATTTTTTTTTGGAACCCATAATCTTCCTATTCGGTTGAGCACTTTATCGATAATCTGTTCACTGTGTAATCGCTCACAAATTACACAGAAGATATAAATTATAGTAGACAAGCCTCATGCGACAAGCTAATAGCTGAGTACACAGCAAGAATTTTCTGCCGTAGCTAACGATTTCGTAGTTAAAGATCATATCTATTGTAGTGATTTGTAGATGTTAAAGTGATGCCTCATTACATTATATTTGTCCAAATCTATATATCTTGCAGTCTTAGAGTAAAGGACCATACTTTATGCAATTTTTTTTAGTAAGTTCAGAATTTTATGGCCATTTTGTGTTCGAATTCTAAACCGACGAGGCACTACTAGATGCTCCTGATCAATAGAACACGATAAGAAGAGGAAATTTATTTACAAAATCACTATATCATTGCATCGACTCCTTAATTTGAACTTTGAGAAATGTCATTTAATTCTTAGATGAGATGAGAGTCACTGCTAGAAACAGAGATTTTTCCCACCGCGAATCAGTGAGAAATTTATGTTATAAAGATATGATTTTAATTTCCACTCGTATTTCACTGAACCATTTCACTTGGAAAACATGTGTCGGAAATCTTATAGAAAATACCTTCTTCAAGAACACTTGTATGGAATTCACAAAAGCTTGAGGCGTGTCAGACACTATCCTTAAAGATATTTCAACCAGTATAGGTGTATCCCCAGGATTCAACAAGCTCTTCTAGTATAAACTAAGAGCCAGAATCTAACAAAGATTAAAATAGAAAACCTAGCATAATATAAAAAACATATATAGGCCTCCAAGTGAAAAATACTAGATTATATATATAGAGCCATCTTAGAATAAAATCTCAAGACCAAAATCAACAATTTTAATGGCTCATTATTTTACTAACGGATATGTCACAATTGTGGATTACATGGGGATTTTCCTAGGGATTGCATACGAAAATTCGCAGGAAATTAAGTTTCCTGCGGATTTTCCTACCAAAAAAAATCCGATGGTAAAACCTTCGTAGGTAATTATTTCCTGCGAATTTCATAATCCCCAAGTAATTTACCTAGGGATTTATATTTCGCAGGTAAATTACTTGGGGATTTTCTTGCAAAAAATACTAAAAATATCCAAAAATTTTTTTGATAAAAATTAACAAAAAATGGAATTTTCTAGACAATATTAATTAGTATCTCTTAATTAATTATTTTATTCATGAACCCCATATGCTAGACACCTATTCTTGGATACCTGCATTTAATGCCATTGTCCACCCATTATATAATTGCACTACTTAATCCTAGTCCACTACTTAATTGCATTACTTAATCCTAGCCCACTACCCAATGCTCAACCCTTATGTAGTTACTCTATTCTACCAATGTTCTAACTCATTGCATTATAAATGCTAAAGATCTTGTGTCTTCCACCGATGTGGTAAAAGATACTAATAACATAACACCAAATTTTGGTGTTTTCCTCCTATTTGATTAATTTTTAAAGCTAAATTAAATTAAATTAATTGAATATTTAAAATACAATTAAGATATTCATAAATTACACAAAAAGTACTATAAAGTCATCTCATATGAATATGAGAACGGAGTATATCTTAAAATGTTGAGTAAAGTTCATGTGATTTAACTATTCAAAAATAAAACATGACAACTATTTATAATATTCTAATTGAAAACCTATTCAAGGCTATCTTAACCATGGTCAAAAGCAATTTGTATTAATTGAGGATTAAAGTTAATTAAGGTTAAAGGAGTAATAATAAGGGAGGAGGCTCATCTCCAGTACACTAATCTCTCCAGTTGGTACAGTGCACATTTAATTTAGTGACGTCTGTCCAGTTTAAAATCTAATGGCCAGCAATTACTTTTATAAAGCACCCCCTAAACCATGGTTAAACTTTTCAATTCCTATCTAATTTAGCAGCATAAATTTAGGCGAGAATGTTGCTATTTTATTAGTCATCTCTCCATCTTGCTGCTTCTATAAGCATTAAACTCATTTTAATGATTTTAGAACTTCGATTGGTCATGTATTCTGTTCATTCTTCCGATAACTCTAATTATATAGAGTTTGGTCTCTAATCCTCTAACATTACAGAAATTAATTTTCAACATCAGCAGAAAACTAAATTGCATACAAAATTAAATGTGTAACGTTGAACTACGGTGAGTTTGAGCTACTCTTACTCTCTTTTTATAATACTTTTGTTTGTAATGATTTAAGAAAATATAAGAATCGTCTCTTTTCGAAGCATCCTTGTATCCTTTAAGCTTATCCAAACTATGAAAATCTTGGACGAGTGTGACCAATTTTCTTTTAACAGTCATAATTCAATAGCTTTCATCTTTAGTTTCACAACAATGGGGTTCATGTTGACCCTACCTTGTTTACTGAAAAAGCAAAACAAGTATAGAGAGGCCGACATAAAATCAAAATCTTCCAAAGTAACAAACAAACCGCCGATATAATATTTAACTTAATCATACACTTGACAAATCGCAAATAAACTTAGTGATATGTCATTATAAGAATAAACAACCAAATGCTTCAACTAAGCAGAGAAACAAAAATAGAGACATAGGCTTCAACTGCCAAATGCTTCCGCTAACAAAAAAATAGAGGCATAAAAGCTTTAACTAGCCAAATACTTCAACTAAGTAGAGAAATAAAAAAACCTAGGCATAAAACTTCAACCACCAAATGCTTCCGTTAACCCGACAAACAAAAAAACGGAGATCAAAAGTTTTTAACTAGCCAAATGCTTCAGCTAACCAGAGAAACAAAAAAAAACGAGACATAAAGCTTCAACTAGTTAAATGCAACAGCAAAAAAAATAAACTAGAGAAAGCTTCACCTAATCAGAAGATTAAAAGTAAAAGGCAGAATAGTGGCCAGAGCTTCATCAATGCAATACAAAACTGGATAAATAAGGTTAGATGCAATTGCACCTCTTTATAATTATTAAAGATTACTATGATTAGTCACTCTTTGCTGGACAAAAAAAATTATGACTACTGTATCCCATGGCTACTAGATGTACCATGTTCAATGTAAAAATGTGTTTATTGAAATTTTTACATTCGATCAAATGCTAAACAAAAGGCTTTTTTCTACGAATAAGCTAATTTTTCCATCATGGTTGCAAAAATCATGCCATCACCATGAAACCTCTGCCTTTCCGAAGTTGTCATTCAACATTGGGATCACTTGTTTAAATCATGAAATGAAACATCCTGCAATTAATTAAGAAAAGACACATATCGAGATGAGTAGCATTACTTATTAGAAGAAAAAAGAGAGAAGCATTATTAGCTTTGTTCACTAACTCTTAAGAGTTGAGTCAGACTTCCATGGGATGATTCTTGAGACAATTGTGAAGGGCACCATGGAGAAAAGCTTCCTTCTGTCACTTCCTAGTATTTAAAGAATAAATATAAGTTTCAATGTTATAATAAACAAAGAAAAAATTTAAATGTCGTAACATACCGTAATCATTGATGCATCTGATAAAGGAGGATATGAAACTTGAAAAGATGGAAAGCTATCTAATTGCTGGTCATTTTGGCCAAGAGATTTTGGCAATGAAGTCTTAATTTTCTTCTGCGCCTTTTCCATAAAACTCTTTGGGCGAGTATTAGAACGGCGAATTGGTTGCTTCCTTTTTAATCCAGCCACCTTCGTGACATTTGTATTATCAACAAATACTGTCTCACTCGGTTCATTTTGGATATTATTGGTTGGATTCGGCTCTTCATGTAATTCATTTCTCTTCTTCACATCGTTTAACTTGGCAATTACCTCATTCGCACACTTTGCAGCCAATTCATACCCTTCTTGAGATTCAGAAGCTTCACTTGAAATTTGGACAAAAGTTTGACATAAATGTCTATACCTTGCAATAACTTCAACTTTCGGATCAGAGTCTTTTGTTACTAGATTGACATCTATCTCATGCATGTTTGTAACATCTTTTGTCCATCTCTTTAGTATATAATGCGCAGGAATCATATCTTTCACATTGAGTATATCAAGGATTTTTAAAGCATGTCTGCATAGTATGCCCATAAACTCAAACATTTTGCAGCTACAAGAAACTTGAGTTACTAATCGCTTGACGATTATTGTGTGCTCCTTAACACTTCCGTAAGTGCTAACATTGTATGTACACAAATCGCCTTCATCCTGACAGTCCTTAACAAAAACAAGTAATGATCTTTCCCATTCATTTTGAAACATGTCAAATATAGTTGGGGTGTATGTGTCCCTAGCATGAACCAATAAAGGAAGTTTAACCTTTAAAATAGGTATTCTTTGAGTCATATCAAAATTTGACTTATTCTCATTGGTGCGCTTATCATCAACTGATCTTTGAAAATGTTTAAAAAATTGAACAATATCCAAATCAGATTTCAAATACCCCCTTAAAGATCCATTAAAGCTCTCACTTAGTTGTGTGCTTTGCATACCTGCTGAAAATGTATTTCTTCCATAAGTCATCGACCATTTCTCCCTGATAGCAAACGTAGTTTTCAACCAACTATTATCCACAAGATCATATTTCTCAAGCATATCATGCCATGCACTTAAAAAATCATCCTCATACTCATAACCATAAAGCAATTTGCTAAAATCTCTCGGAAATGATGAATTAGCTCTAAAAATATGGTTAAGATGTTTAAATGCATTTTTTTCCAAGTGCCACACACATAGGCGATGATATGTACAGGGCATTACTGATGAGACTGCGGCAGCTATTGCGGGATCTTGATCTGTCATGAATGTTTGTGGTTTATCTGCAGACATAATCCTAAAGAATGCGTTAAAAAGCCATTCAAACGATTCAGTTGATTCTTCATATAGGAGAGCTGCACCAAATATAACCATTTCCCTATGGTTATTCAAACCAACAAATAATGCCAAGGGTCGATACTCTTTGTTTGTCCTATATGTAGTATCAAATGACACAACATCTCCATAGATCTTAAAATCTCTTATCATCTTTGCATCAGCCCAAAATACATTAGTTATCAAACTATCATCATCTAACTGTAAAGAAAATCGAAAACCAGGATCTTCTAGTGTTTGTTTCTCAAAATAATTCACCAAGCTACGAGCTACCCCATGTTTCAAACTTTCTTGTCTTTTACTCCTAAGATAATTCTTGTGATCTCTCTTTGTGTAACCTAGAAAGGCTTGTCCTCCAGCTTGACGAGCAGCATAGTCAAATGAAGCTTTAGGACGTACTCTTGAATCATCTAATAGGTCAAGTTCATATGCTTGAGCAATTTTTATCTTTCTTTGAGACGGTAAGAGATGAGCTAAAGAAGAATCAACAAGTGGATGGTTGTGTTTCTCTTCAAATGAACTGATGCGAAACACTCCATTGGATTGACGATTAATAATAATATGAGCTAAACACCCTGTCCTAGTTTTCTTTCTGTGCTTTTGAACCTTCAAATCTCGTTTGTTTGTACTTCTATAACCTTCTTTATAACATGTAAAATTTTTTGAAGTCACGTACCCTTGCACTCTGTTTTTATTAACATATTCTTTTCTAACACTAAAGCTAATGGAAGCTGCGTATTCGTTATAACATTCATATGCGAGCTCATCTGAATCAAATTCCATCCCAAGTTTTATGGGCACATAATTACATCCACCTTGAGACTCAGTTGATATGGTATCCATAAATCTATATTAAAAAGGTATAAATAAGACAAATAATCTTGAAGCATAAGTTCTAGAAAAGATAAGTACTTAACTTCTACTGTTCTAAAAGTTTAAATTTTCACTTAAAATTTCAAACAATTCAATTGACACATTTTATCAAACATGTTCTAGACATTTATTCATATGGGTGGTTTCACTACAAAAATCATAAGAAACAAGTGTATTTGATCTCACAGTAGCAAAAATAGTGCAAGAAAGAAGAAAAATCTGTTTTGATTTCGTCACTTGATCTCCGGAAAAACTTTTGTTCATCAACTGATATTCTATTTTCTTGTGATCTTTGGTTGTTGTTGTACCATCTAGGTGATTTAATCTTCTGTTGTTGTTGATAATTGTTGCGTTTCTCCATGATTTTCGCGATAAAAAATATCCTTTCAGCCAAAGATGTTCGACCAATATCTTCGCTTAAATTAATTGATAAGTAGATAAGGAAAGAAATAAGTTAGATAATTAGGAGGTTTAACCATGGTTTAGGGGCTGATTTATAAAAGTAATTGCTGGCCATTAGATTTTAAACTGGACAGATGTCACTAAATTAAATGTGCACTGTACCAACTGGAGAGATTAGTGTACTGGAGATGAGCCTCCTCCAATAATAAGGCAGTGATGAATTGCTATCATTAAGACTATTCAAAAACATACCAAATATATATCACAAATGTAAATTTAGATAATACTGAAAATTATTTTTCCAACAACATGAACGATTATTTATACACAATAAGAGTTGAAAAAGTTTTGATAGCTTTCACAAACAAAATATAACTTAAAAGATCCAAATTTAAAATCAACTTGATTTCAAATGTATCATTTGAAATCATGTCCAAACACGCGTCACGTTAAGCGTCATCTTGTATGACATCAGTATGAATGCCAAAAGCTTGGGAAGCATTAATAAAATCTTTGTAGAGAATGGATTTGTAGAGAGGTGGATTAGACTCATTCAACAAGACTTTTGCTGGCTCAACAATGCTGTTGGGAGTTGGATTCACAAATAGGGCTATTGATATTCTTGCTTCCTTTGAATTTGTTACTGCTCTATGCTCCACACTTCTTAGCATCCCATTGCTGATTATCTGTTTCGTTCATAAAAATTACACAAAATAATGTTTACTGTTCATATTTTATTGAATAACAAAATTATATATAATAGGAGGTACATACCTTCAACTGGTTGCCTATGTTGACAACAAAAGCATTTGGCACAGCCTCAACCCACATCCACTTTCCATCTACCATAACTTGAAGTCCACTCACATTGCCTTGATATATTATTGTTATGAGGCTTGGATCAAGATGTTTTGGTATGCCTAAAGTCAGGCTTGGATCTGGACATGGTGGATAATTATTTGTTGACAACAATTGAATTTCACTTTGTTCATCAAAGTAGCCTGATTCAATTCCTAATCCTTGGCCTATCAGCTCCAAAATTGTCAAACTCAGCTTCCTTATTTCCGCAACATATCTTCCCACCACTTCTCTGTAATTAATAACAAAATCCATCAGTATATATTTTAATTCGATTTCTCCTTGATTGTAGTACGTAGTCTGTTTAGCTAAGCTTCTCAAAAGTCAAAAGTATATATATATGTTATCTAATTTGTACTAACAAGTACTTAGAACAATAACTTTGCAGAAATATAAACAACAAAGTTTAAAACATGTACTTAACAACAAAAATTAATAACATAAGCAGAAATTAATGACTGTAAAACATACCAGGATCTATAACAGTAGAATGAAACAGAAAGGAAAAAAATCGAGCTCCACTAAATGCACAGTGTGTCCTTAAGGAAATTATTCCCCTCTAGTACCCGAGGTTTAAAGGAATAGATTCTCCCAGGATTGAATGATTCTATTCACTAATGTATTGATGCAAAAATAATGGTGTCAGCGAGCCACTCAACGGGAGCAAAGTACACTACAATACCAAATTTAATTGTGCAAAGAAGAAGAAGAAGTTCAGAAATTTCGTAGTGAAAAGTCTAAGGAATCACATGTATTTCTAGCCAAGAAGTACTGTTTTTGAAATTTCGCAACCTTCCAGAACAATCACTAATACATGGTTGTTCCTGAAAGTTTTCAACCTTCCAGAACAATTATGGTTGTTCCTACCTTGGGTTGGATCGTTTCGGGTTAGCCATTTAGTAATTAATTAAATAAATAAATTAAATAATTAAAGAAACTTTGGCCAAAAATAATCTCTCGATTTCTAAAGTCGAAGCCGAGCGAGCAGCGACAAAGGCATGAGGGGGTCCCTCTTTCCAACCCATTTAACAACTAGTAAAAGTTTTTCCTTATTTAAACACTTGAACTTTTCTTTTCTCCATCAATGAGGGAGAATTGCTTTTTACTAAAGCATAAGAGAACACTTCATATTCCCTCAATTTTCTGTTAATTCTTACAATATACCCAACAATATAGAGAGAGATTTGAGGATTTTGGTCAAACATAAATTATTACTTTAATATTACCAAAAGCGCTTTTACAATTAATTAACTAAACACAAAGTGCTACTTTTCTGAAGTACTTTTTTTAAAACTAAACAAATTTGGAAAGATTAACCAAAAAAAATGCTATAGGTACACTAAAATTGGATGAAAAGTAATTGAACATCAATATTTTTGGGGTATTGTTATTGTTTAATTACCTGTAGCTAGCTGGTTTATCAGGCCAACTTTGCATGCATTTCTCTAGAGGGTGACAAGGGTGTTTTATATTATCCCTCCATAAATGAACACCATTTTTAACTTCTTGATCTTGGCTTCCTGTGAAGATCCATCCTTTTCTGCTTGGTACATTTACTTTTTCTTCGTCAGTTATGTTGTTGAAAAACTCTTCAAAGGTAGACACTGTTTGAGTCGTCACATTCTCTGGGATTCCATGGTTGACCACCTACAGAAACAGATTCAGGATTTAAAGAATATAGATTTGAATTTGAAATTCTATTACATCTCATACAATTTTCTAGATTCAAAACGTATTATTTGTTCATATCTAGTGAATATTTTAACATATAGCCAAGGTCTAAGATATAAAATTACTAAATTCAAATGAATTTGTCTTGCTACATCCGCCTCTCATCACATGCAATCTTTTTTAGTCAAGACTCTAGAAGTGGATTAAAGATTTAGAGACATGAATTCAAATGAGGTTCAATTTAATTATTTTAGACACACACATATATATATTATATATATATATTTTTCATATATAACTTATACGGGTCCTGGTCAAAGATATAGATCCACACTAAATCTTTAAAAAACTGTTTGTTTTTTCTTGAAACAACAACATATATATTCTGTGCAATTTCATAAGTGAAGTTTGAGAAGGGTACGATGAACACAGATCTTACCTCTAGAGGTTATAAGTTCCTCATTTGAGAAAAAAAGGAAATTAGTATACCTGGAAAAATCCAAATTCTTGACCAGCTTGCAAGAGTTGCTTGATTGTTTCCATTTTTTGTGATTTTGCAAGATCAATCACTGGGATTTTGGTGCATATTGGTATAGGGGCATCACCTGGTCTTTCTTCTTGTGAAAATGTAAAGCACCGAGGCACACATTCAACATTGAACCATTTTGTGTTATGCTTCTCCATAGTTCCCTTCAAATCTTCATCTATTCAAGCGAATGTAAACATGGATCAGTGTGTATCTAATGCTATAATTAATAATAATTAAGTACATGTGCCTGGTGCTTATGCAAATAGTTGCTTAATTATTTCTTTATTGATTAAAAGAAAGAGACATATATACTTAATTTAATCAACTAACCCACAAACTCCCATGACTATTTTATTGCAAACATTACTTTCTTAGTTAGGTCTCATGTTATCACTCCAATTTTAATTTTTTTTGACATTGAATTGTTAGAAAAAATTATAAACACAACTATTAATAATTATACAGATCGAGAATACTTATATAATATAGTAAAATAGACAAAAAGGATTGGTGTACCTTTATTCGCCATGGCAAATGAACAAATGAAAAAGAGCTATAGACCGAGTCTACTTTTCCTTAAGCTTATGACGGCTGACACCTTTTGAAATGTTTCTTACATTAGGACAAAAGAGGAGACTTAATCTCATATTTATAGGCTAAAATGTCTTAACCTAGTGTGTCTCTCCATTACGGGCTCACTAATTTTCAACAGGCCTACAATATTGTGAGCCCACATATATGACATGAAATGGATATTAATGGAAAGGTAAGAAAGATAAAATCATAAAATTTCTCACAAAGACCTTTGAATTTCTCACCAAAATTTCATAATAATTGTCATGCCAAAATCTCATTAAGATTGCATGATAAATTATCATGTCAAACTACCTCATGATATATTGATATGTCTTGCAAAATCTCATCGATTAAGGCTTGGGTAATTTTTTTCTATAAATAGACATGTTTGTAGAAGGTTGAGTATCCAATTATCATTCATTTAGTATTCTTCCTTTTTAGTTTTTTTTAAAAAGTTTTCTAAGGAGAAGAAAAGAGTTAATCTTGGTCTCTTTCTCTAGTCTTTTTCTTATAGTAAAAATATTTTCTATTTTGTTGAATCTATTTTTAATATAAATTCCATTATGGAGTAATCTCTTTGGGTTAGGATAGTTGATGAAACTTGATATATTTATAATACTATCGCAGTTTTAAAATATCTTGGTTTGAAATTTTTTATTTATATTTTAAATGTGCTGGAGTAATAATTTTCAATTAATCATTATTATCATATTTATATATTTTTCTCTAAGTTACCTTTATATTAATTTAAATAAATTCTCACAGAGTAAAATTTATATATAGTAACTAATGAAAAAAGTAATAGAGTGAAAGTAATTTTTGATTATATATTATTTTAAAATCTTGGATCTTGTTTCTTTTAGTCCTAATTCTCACAGAGGGACTAACTCAAACAAATTTACTGGTTTAGATAAATTTTATCTTATTTATTTCAGTCCTAATTCTTATGGAGGAATTGATTCAAATAAGTTCATTGATTAAACGGTCTTAATCTTGTTCCTTTTAGTTCTAATTTTCATAAAGAGATTCAGAATTTAAGATTTAGGATTTTGAATTTTTATTTATTTATTATTATTATTATTATTATTATTATTATTATTATTATTATTATGAATGGGAGAATTATTACACATAGTATGTATGATCAACATATTTTTTTTATTTTACACTGTAATTTTTTTGGTCAGGCTTGAGCAGAATAGAAGAGCAAGTGTTAGTACAATAACAAAAAAATCTTTCTCATCATTAATATTTATTATCGTGAAAATTGTGATATCTTTGAAGAATTGTGTCACAATCTGAGACTACCCCGTAGTTGTAACACTATATATAGAGCCATAAGTTACTTCAAGCTAACCCCATGGTCTGGCATGACACTAGAAATACACAAGAGATAATTGAAATAACAATGCAGAAGATAAAACTGAATTAGTCTATTAAAATGGAATAGACAAATATCTGGTTAAAACATAAGCTAAATCTAAACCGACTATTTGAAAAGTTTCTACTGAGAAGAATTGTTAGGACAAGCCCCTAGCTAATTCTAAATGTCTGAAACTAAAATAGTAATAACTGAATAAATGTAAAGGAAGTCCTCAAAAAGATGAAGATTCACCAAAATACTAGTACGATGTTCTGGAGCCATACTAACAGTGACCTGAGTGTCGAACGTGCGCACCTATATTATTAAACAATATAAGCAGAAAATATACAGTTAGTACTTTAAATGTACCGGTATATGAGATATGCATGATAGAGTAACAATTGAGTATGTTGAACTAAAATGATATAAGCTGATGCATTTACCATATAAATACATGAAATATGATAAAATATTGTACTGACATAACTGAATACTTGGTCATGTGATAATCCGAAAGACTGAACTATGGGAGATAATACTAATCGAGATATAACCATGTGAGCTACTACATGAAGTTTGATGAATAATACCCATCAAAAGGGCTTAATATACGTTGACAAGGTACAAAAGCTGATTTAAGCTAATGTGGATCCACTGAGCTAATGTTTGTCAAAGACTAAGGAGTCAGCCTCAACTGACGGGAGATCCCTTTTAATCCTATTGTGGCACGTAGTTTTGAAACTTAGAAATTGTTACTAAAGGTCTTATGCCTCAACTAATGGGCGAGCATTCATCCCTAGGTCTGCTCGGAGCTAAGTAAAGCTCCCAACGAAAATTATGCAATTAACTTAAGACATTTATAATATGATAATAATGACTTATACTGATAAACTGATAATAACTGAGTAGCTCATGAATCATGATAAAGTTAATAAAAATACTGATGTTATCTGAAGGACATTTTATCTGAAAGTATCAAAAATCATGAAATCTGAAACATATATATGAAAGTACATAATTATGAGTCATGAAACTATCTATATGCTGAGGGTTCATGAGAATATCATTTAAAATAAGAGATCACAAGTAAAAACATGCAATCATAGGCTATTCATGAAGAAAAACTGTTGTATTGAAAACCCATAAAATCATAAAACCTTAGGTTTTTATACAAATCATAAGCGGAAGAACTAAGGTTTCTTTGGGACTCAATTGGTGAAAAGATACCCATTGTGAAATTCCACATACTTGAAGTAGAAGGCGTAGCTTGAAACCTTGAACTGAACCTCGAAGCTAAAAAAACTCAGTTATTGCTTAAGAGGAAATTTAAGAGAGATGAATCTGATTTTGGGTCTCCTACGTGAAAAAGGAGGATTTAGGTCGATTAATTTCTGACTAATCTTCGTAGAATAATCCAAAACGACATAGTATAAGAATTAAAAGAGTGAGGAAAGATCAAAACGATCTTGACTGAAAACTAACATCGACGACTTCTACGAGGCCATCTATGGTCTGTGGTTCCATTAACGAACCATAGATCCATGTCCATTGAAGTCATAATGAAATGGTGAGTTTCTGAAGATTGTTCTATGATATCCATCTACTGTCCGTAAATCAATCTATGATCCATAAAAGATATCCCTTAAAATCAAGAAAATTCTGAGTTTCTGAAATTGGAGCTGCGAACCCAATCTACAGTCTGTAAAAGCATTTACGATCCGTAGACTTGGCTCGTCCTGTTCTGGTGGAAATCCAACCCATTTGAAGTTGATTTACGACTCATGTCTATGATCCGTAAATGGATTTATAAACCGTAAACTCAACTCGTAAATCTCAAACTTAAATTCATGTTTCTAAAGTCTCATCTATGGAGTCCATCTATGATTTGTAGTTTCATTTACGGCCCGTAGATGCAAGGGCGGAGATATAGCCATTCCAGGGTGTCCAATCGGACACTCTCGTCGAAAATTTATGTTGTATATATATATATTTCAAATTCTGCATTTATAAGATAAATATTTAAAGTTGGACACCCTTAACAAAAACTATGCATTTGGCGCTGTAGTAATGGGTGTCCATTTGAATTATGAAGTTCCGGATTTGAACCTCAAATAGCACAATGTTTTTTGTTTTGACAGTTACACACCATTATTCTTAAACACCCTTGATAAAATTTCTGACTCTGCCACTGTGTAATGGTGTCGACATACCAATGCCGAACTACTAACAATTATTTCATGCATTTTGAAGAAAAAAAATTAGGTGGAACAAAATGAAAACATATGGACTAAAATATACAATTGATTTTCTTGTATGTGGTTGATTTTCTTATAATTGTTGAGAATATTTTTTACTTGTCTTTTTCCTAATTTGGTTTCCTTATGCTATGCAGACATTATTTTAAAAGACTATGCATTGGCATTCTAATTGACATTGCATCACTCATTAAGTTTTGAAGAGAAAATTAATGCGTCAGCTATTATATATCAATCAATTCTATTATTAGATTGTGCTAAATGATTTACTTTGATAACTTTTTTCAATAGCATCATTATATATCTTGTCGTTTTCCTATTAGAATCGCTATCTTGTAATCTTTGTCTTGTATGGTCAATTGATAGTAAAAGATAAAGCACTTAGGTCCCAGCTACCAACTTATACACAATATATTTTTAAATACAAATAAATTTACTTAAAATTTAAAAAACAATTACAAATATACAGTGTTTGTTAAATGGAGAGATTATTATATAAAAAAAATAAAACAACTTCCTTCTATAACAAGTAATGTTATAGTACTGATAGTTTTAAATTAGATTATATCGTCAATGTATATAAGTTAAAATTCTTTATGATGAAGAAATTTGCAACGATCTGTATGATCATTTGGGTATTTGGACCCCCTATCCCTTGAAAGATCCTCTCCGTAGCTTTATATTGTGATTTTTAACTTGTGGAGATGGGTACGTGACATGATTTCCGAGATGATAGGATACATATCGGGGAAGAATATCTAATTGTAAAAAAATAGAATTGAAAGTTTGATCAAAATTAACATTTTAGGTTAACAAGATTGAAATTGGGTTTTGATAAATCCATTAGATCATGAGGGTGTTTTATGACCTAGCCGGATGGTTTGCACCGATCCCAAGGGACTCGAAAGTGATTCATACCATTGGATTGGTTATTAGTTGATTTGGACGAATAGATTTGACCAGGAATAGATTTGGTCAGATTGATATCTGACGTGGTCTCACCTACGTGGAAATATTCGCAAGTGCGATTATATAAATGTCATTAAAGACTTTAGCAATTCTAAAAGTAAGTCATTAATTTAATTATCGCTAAATATTTTTATATATAAACAAATATATTATCACTAAATATTTCTTTTATTGTAGTGTAAATAGATACAATATTCAAAAAATAGAAGAACAAAAAGGAAAAAAATGATATAAACAATAAAATGAAAAAGAAAATGGTGATAAGATGGGTTAGATTTGTATGATTAAAGGAGATGTAGACCTTTAATGAGTATGACAAATAAAAAAGATAACGATAAAATGATTAAAATTGAAGCATAAACAGACATCGTACCTTAATTTGCGCTAAATAACTGACTTTGAATTGTTGAAAGGGATAGGTTCATAAATAAATAAATAGTGGCACTTTCAAACAGTATCTATTTTAAGCCAGGTTTTGGACAACAAATATTTTTAATTAAGCAGAAATAAGAAAATCATAATATTGTATTTCCATAATTTAAAAGATCTAGATCTAACTCATAAGTCATATCCACTGATCATGTCAATAATTTTACACTGTGTGTGTATTTTAATATGTTACATGTTATCTATCTTAGTTTTACACATGCAATATAAAATATTTATATTATTGGATCACTTAAAAGAATAATTTGAGGTAATTATTCATGTCACGATTCAGATTATTGTGAATGGTATCCGTACTAAACCACCTTGTGGGAGAATCGACAACTAACTCAAATTAACCCAAAATATCATTTACACTACAAGAAAAGAGTAAAATTGTGACGGAATATTTGGAACGGAGAAGTCTGTCACAAATTGTCACGGAATTTTGACGGATTTGAAATAGATTAATCTTATCTAAAAAAAAATTTAAAAAGAATTTTTTTTCCTACTAAAATTATGATAGTGACGGATTTGTGACAAATATTTAATGTAAGTTTTGTGACAAAACATTTCCATCACAAAATTATAGTAAATAAAAATAAATAAATATATGTTGTCACAAATTCATCACAAAAATTATGACGGATTTACATTTTGTCTCAAATTAATAAAAAAACAAAAAAATTATAAAATCTTTAACTTAATGAACTATTTTCCGCGAAAATTTTTAAAAAAATTAGATGACCTTTTAACTTTTCCCCAAAATTTTCAACACTTTTAGTTTTCCCACCTTTAACTCCTTTATTGTGATGACCCTGAAGGTCATTTTTGGTAATTTTTATAAAATGACCGTTTTACCCCTCCCGAGAGTTGCCCCGAGTCATGTCAGATTAATGTCCGAAGTTAGTTTTGTGAAATTCTTGTTAAGCTTTGGTTTTTGGAAAGTTTTGAATTCTAAAGGCTTAAGTTGTAAAAATGTGATTTTTGAACACATTACGAGTTTCGAGTCTCGGATGGGGATTCCGTCGATTCCATCAGCTCCAGAATGTGGAATTTGGCCTAGGAGAGTTGACGGAATCAGATTTGGGGTTGTATCGTGGATTTGAGGCCTTGAGTTGGAAAAATGGTGAGATTTTGATCATAGAGGTGACTTTGGTCAACATTCGAAGATCGGATGCTCGGAATTTGATTCTGACAACTCCGTTGGATTTAGGGGATGATTTTAGGCCTAGAAGTGGCCTTGGTTGAATTTTTTTTGAAGTCCCGAGCTTGTTTTGAGTTTTTGAGGCTTAAGTTAGTTTAGTTGTGCTTTATTGGATTCCGGGTCAAGGAGACCTCGAATTCGAATTTTGACGATTCCATTGAGTCCGAAACGTCAAATTTAGTAGGGTGGCATATCTGATTTGTGTGCAAGGGGTTCTGAACGAATCCCAAGGGTCCAATCGGAGACTTGTGGAATTGATGATTTTTGCTGTGTTTGGTGTTTGAACTTTTGGCCTCCGCGTTTGCGGAGGGATCTGGCACGTTCGCGGAGTGCACTGTGTGTTCGTCTCTGCGTTCGCAGAGCCTGGGTGCGTTCGCGGAGGGTGACCTGTTTGGTCTCCGCGTTCGCGGAGTGTTGTCTGCATTCGCGGAGTACTGAATCGTTGGTCTCCGCGTTCGCGGGCTTAGTGGTCCGCATTCACGGAGGTCATTTTTGACCTGAAACAGTGTAAATTCGGGAAATGTCCCATTTTCAACATTTTGAAGCTTGGGAAGGCAATTTGAAAGAGAGAATTTCGTGGAAACCTACTGGGTAATTGATTTTAACTCTAAACCTTGATTACCCATTGATTTTATCATGATTTCAACTTGGAATTTGGGTTTTTAAAGTTAGAGTCTGGGGGTTTTGCATGAACTCCGAGTTTTTGATCAAATGGTGATTGTGGACTGGTTTGAATTCAATTTTCAAAATGGGTTTCACTAATGGATTCCTAATGCTTTGAGAATCATTTTCATGTGAGAATTTCTGGATTCAAACCTTGTTTTCGAAATCAAATTTTTGAGCTATTTGAACCCCGTTGCTCGATTTTCGTATTCTTGGTGTTGTTCGTTCTGAAATTTGATTGTGATTCATAATTTGAATAGATTGTGTTGCTTTGAATTGATCTCGAAAGGGAAAAGCTTCGGTTATTGATTGATTGCGATTTCGATTAAGGCAAGTGAACTTCTAAAACCTTGTGAATCTTGTAGAATTTCGTATTTCTCTTTCTCGATTGTGTCGGGGAGTAAGGAGATTGAGTTATGGGTTGAATTATTGTATGAATCAATCTAAATTAATCGGCGGGGTAGTAAAAATGTCAATGTGTGCTAAGGTGTTAGGCCAAAGTGTTATGGCCCGTGATCTTGATATTGATGTGTAATTGATAAAATGCTATGATAGCCTCGATGTGATTGTGAAATTGATGAATATGTCTTTTGCTCATTGTGGATTATGGGACTAGAGTTGAAACTCTTGCTTAGTGATTAATCCTACTTGTAATGAAAGAAGTAGTGAATCGGAGGACTAGGCAATTGATCTTGTTGTAAATGATGTAATTATTGATGTTGCTATATCATTGATAGTGTGACGTGATTTGCATTGATATGAATTGCGTTGTGATTGTGAACACAATCGTTTTCTCATTATTTGTGTGAACATGCTTATGTGCATTGGTTCTGAAATACTATGATGAGACACTTGATGATTATGCCGATGGAAAATGGTTCTGGTGAGTGATGATTATGCCGATGTGAAATGGTTCCGGCGATGCCGATGGAAAATGATTGCGGCGATTGATGATTGTATCGATGGAAAATGGTTCCGGCGGATACATGGTCCATGTGTGGCCCCCATGAGTTCCGGTCTGAGATTTAGCGGATGTGTATCGTAGGACATACATGCATCACTCTCTACATGACATTGCATTGCATTACATTGTCTCATTCTTGTCATTGTGGAGTTGTGTTTATGCCTTGTGACTTTGGGATTGATGTACTTGATACTGTTGTGAGTTATTTCAATGATGTTGTTGAGCTGTTATTGACCTATGTGTTATATGAATTGTGAATTGGAATATGTTAGGTTGGTCTGATTTTCTGTGCAGGTTGTAGTTATTAGAGGTTCGGTTGGAAGTAAGGGAGTTCGTGAATTTTATTAGATTTGCCTTGTTCTATTAGTTGATTTGCTAGGTACCGTGTTGTTTGGTACTTACCCTTGCTTCTACACTTGTGTAGGTTCCTAGCCCGGACCGTGATCTAGTTCTCTCTTCTTCTTACTCCGAGGCTTTTGAGAAATCTTGAGAGGTAGCTGTTCGATGTTGGCGATCTCTCTCGATTCTTTTTATGTTATGGTTTGTTCTATTTGAGATACAAAGACATTGAAACTTGTAATTTCATTTCAAAATTTTGTATTAGTGGCTTGTACATGTGACAACCAGTTCTGGGAAGGGTTTTGTTTAAGTTTTGAAGTCTTCCACTTATTGCTATTCTCCTTGAATTGCTTATTTCTGTTTTTATTTCCGCTTGTTGGGTTTAGGCTGACTTGTCCTGGTGGGATACATAGGACTAGTGCCATCATACCCGATTTTTGGATCGTGACATTTATTCCATTAGAAAATTAGGGTTCTAGAGAGAAGTCAAAGAACTACAATGGGTGTTCTTCTTCCTTTCTTCTACCTCTCACTCTATCAACACTATAGTTGTGATTTTGAATTCATCTAAACTTTGATTCCGTTGCTATATTGCTCATAGGTATGAATCTTTTCATTTCATTTCATCTACAATGAACAATTTTTGGATTCTTTATACTCTTGCTGAGATTTGTCCCCATTTTTCTTGAATCAATGTTATAAAGTGAATAATGTTTAGTTTTTGATATTGGGTCCATTATACTCTCCACTATTTTAAAGCTCTTTTTTTGGATATTCATCAAACTATTAAATTGGATCCTTTACCTAACTGATTTGGGTGTAAGTTTTAAGTTTTTTTTTATGTGTGTTTTATTCATATGGGTTACTGTAATTTTTTGCTCTTATAATGTATATTGAATAAGACTTCCACATACAACAAGCTTTAGTGGAGGCATGTTGCCATTAGATTTTGTTATTGATGTGCTAAAATTCACAACTTTTTGGATGAGTGGTATCTTCTCTATAGTGTTGTTGTTCTTTCAATTTTTTTTATATTTTTTATGTTGTTCTTGGACAGTAAATAAATTTGAATTTGTCATTGCTAGTCTAAGGTTCGTATGGACGTATTTGTATGGTTGGCCTTCAATTTTGATGAAATGCATTCTCTTGTTGCATTTATTAAGCCCTGTTAGGTAACAATTTTTTTTTTTGAAAAATAATTTTGGTTATAGATTAGAACGATTTTTGGTTGGTTTTTGAAGGTGAATGTTTCGAATTTGAAAAAGTGAATTTTTCACTCACTTGGAAAACTTCAACTTCTTTTTTTCAAGTCAAATGCATGTTCAAACACAATTTCAATTTTCAATACAATTTTCAACTTCATGAATATTATTTTTTATTTTCAAATGTCTCTCTGTTAATAACTAAACACCTATTTGCTTGCTCGTTTTTAAGGAAAAATGTGATTCTGTATATTCTAAAGAGAAAAAGAAATCTTCATCAACTTGTGTTTTTAGTTCATCAACTTGAGGGGTGCATAAATTAATGAACGTTCTTATTTTATGAAGCTTTTAAAGAAGCAGAAGGTAGATTTTATGCAATTGTTTGTGTTGCTATTGAGAAGAATTGCTATAATTGTTTGTGCTGCTATTGAGCAAATTTTTTGTGCAGCTCTTTGTGTTGTTTTGTGCAGCTCTTTGTGCTGTTTTTGGTGTAGATTTGAGCAGATTTTTATCATAGTTTTGATGAGATGTTGTGCAGTTATTTAGGTAGTTTTTTAATGCAATTTTGAAGCAGATTTTGTGCCCTTTTTTGGGCAGATTTTGTGCTATTTTAGTGCAAATTTGAGCAGATTTTTACCATAGTTTTGGTAAGATGTGCAGTTATTTGAGCAGTTTTTTAATGCAATTTTGAAGCAGATTTTGTGCTTTTTTTGGTAGATTTTGAGCCATTTTTGGGGCAAATTTTTTGCTTTTTTTGGTACAGATCATTTGAGTAGATTTTTATTATAGTTTTGATAAGATGTTGTGTAGTTATTTGGGCTATTTTTAATGCAATTTTGAATCAGATTTCGTGGCTTATTTTGGTAGATTTTGTGTTGTTTAGAGCCAATTTTGTGCTGTCTTTTGGGTACATTTTTTTTAAAGAGCTTAGAAGCAACTTAATATATACATATTTGTGGAAAACTTGAGTTTTTGGTGGTTGATTATTTGAAAAATTTCAGGATAAAATGGAGGTTGTCTTAGCTGCTGCTATTTCTAGCTCATCAGATGATTCACAAGAAGTTCAAGAACTTGATATAAATCGCTTATACTTTGATGTTGTGAGTGGAGTAAAAAAATGACGTGTGTATGGATTAGGCTCTCAAGGTTTGACATTGTATCAAGATCAAAATTCGGTCACTTCACGCAATTTGCCTGCGGTGTCTGTTGATGTTGCTGAAGAGCGCATTAAACTAATTGAGGAAGAAGTGTTGCATATGAGAGAAAATCAAGAGAGAATTCTTCAAGAGCGTGTAGAGGCAGAGGTGCAACAACGAGTAGAGCAGAATGTCTCGCGTTTGAGGCAACAAAGTGATGATCGATTCAAGTCTGTGGAGGAACGATGGTCTCGCACGATGAGCGAGATGGCGTTACCCTCACGCTCATCTAGTAATCCTATTCTCCTTAATAAGAAATGACCAAATGATTAAGTGTTTAAATATTTGTACACTTTTGCTTATTGAATTTGTGCTTTGACATCTTTTAACTTCATATTTTTGTATTATAAAACTAATATTATGTTTGTTATGTTATGGTGGTTAATTAATTTTATGTTTTTTTACTATATATATATATGTATGTATGTATGTATGTATGCATGCATGTGTATATATGTATGTATATATATGTATGTATGTATGGGGCAATTATTATTAATTAAATTAAAATTAAAAATGTGACGAATTTAATATGTCACAAACGATTCTAAATTTGTTACTAATATATCTACAAGAGAGCAATTTTGTGACAATATTCCATCACAATTTACTTGTAACGAAATATTCCGTCACAAATATTGTGAATATATTTAGAAATTTGTTACAGAAACTATTCCGTCATCACTATTTTGTAACGGAATATTTCGTCAAAAATTTGGTCTCAAATTTGTGACGAAATTTAAGTCAAATACAAGGATTTATATTGTCACGGACGAGTCTGTCACTATGTCGTCACAATAATTTTGTGACAGAATTGAAATCCGTCACAATGAGTTTATGACCCATTCTAGGACGTCCATGTTTCCGTCACAAATGTTATTTTGTGACGGATTTGTGACAGAATCTTCTGTCACAATTTTGCTCTTTTCTTGTAGTGTTTAATTTAAAGCAGTGCATCATAAATAAAAAGCAAGAAAATCATTTTAAATTACTAAGGATTGAGTCCCCATAAATCCAATCAATTAATAGTCTTACAATTCAAAATTAAAGAATTAAGTTCCCATAAGCTCAATCCAATAACCAAAAACAATTATACAGAAATAAAACCCTAAGAACTGAAAGTTGTGGTACCAAAACTCTAATATCTAAAGTAAAGGGAATGCAATCCCGAAGCTTAAACTACGAAACAAAATCTGAGAATGTCTTAGTCTAGAAAGATGGACAAAAAGAACAGAGAAATCCACGACAGCCTAGAAGAATAGCTCACTCTTGGATTCGAAGTCAGACATCTCTCAACTTAGATTTTGGATCACCCACTGAAAGATGCCTTGTACTCAGCAAGGAAAGAATATGTGTACTATTAGTAAAATCATAGTGTATTGCTAGGATCACACGATCAGTCCAAGATATGAATGTAAACAACTTACCACAGTACAATAACATAAAACAATACATAAACAATTATCAATGCATACCGACTCCAATCACATATTATGAAACAACAAATACTTGGATGCATGTCCCACATAATCACAAATGCAATGTTGGTTCTCTCATGGAACCATAAACACATGGAACCCAAAGTCAAATTGTTAGTGTACCGGCGTGGTACCGAGCCATCCGTAGTTAGTGTATCGACGTGGTACCCAAGCCAACCATTTATGGATATCTCTGTATCAAGTGTGGTACCTGAGTCAACCGTTAGTATATATCTATCGTAGTATCTGAGCTAATCGTTAGTATATACCAGGCGTGGTATCCGAGCTAACCATGGGAATATCTTGTACAAGACGTGATACCCGATCCAACCAGCAAACACAAATAATCATGCACAATCACAGACAACATAAACAATAACACTTGAAACCACAAGTCACATAACCAGTTTATGCATGAGATTATCAACATGATGGTATTTCACATGGCTCCCTATGTTTTAGCTAACATGTATTGTACAATAATACTTTACGTAGTAGAAATGCATGCATACATAAACTAGAAACATACAACCATCACCTACCTCGAATCAAGCCTCTTGGAAACTCTAAAGAACCTGATTTTTCTCTTTTTGAAGTGTCTTGGCTTGTTCTTGGTCTAACACAATAAATACAAGCAACAATCCATCACAAAGGCCTAATTATACCCATATTATAACCAAAATCTAATCCTAAGCCAAGTCAAGATCATCCTTTCCAACTTAGTGTTTTTTCTACTATGAAATCATGTCAAAACCCTCCCCAAGAGAAATATCTTAGATTCTAAGGCTCAAGAATCTATGTACAAGGTTGCGGAGTAATAATCTTACCTTTACGGATGAATTTCATGGTAAATTGAGTGCAAACAACCCTAAATCGTCCCTCCCAAGCTTAAGAACAAAGGTGTAGAAAATAGGAGGATTTGGGTTTGTTTTTGCATAAAATTTTGTTTCCCTCTGTTATAGCGACCCAGCCCGCTATAGTGATCCGGCTATAATGGTCTGGGTCCCGTTATAGCGGAATATGCGAACTTCAGAGATTCAAAAATTCTTGAAAATCCCATTTTCACAACATATCTCCTTTCCTTGATGTCTCGAACTATCCCTGTCACGCTAAATTCGATTTCGGACGTTCAACTCGCCCAAATTCGATTTCGTGAAGCCCTAGCTACGAGTTCCTTAATGTCTTGGCTACAAGAATATATCAACCAATCCTCGACATTACACCTCACTCATTTCCGGATGGCCCTAGAATGCAGCTATCCCAAATTACGTCTGAGGCTGGCTTAGCCAAAAAAATTTAAATCATTACCCGAAAAGTTTTCTGAACTAAATTCTTTCACTATTGACCTACTCATAACGATCCAGACGGATAGTTACAGCTCAGAATAAATGGAATCAATTGTCTCGAAGGTAAGACAAGTAACCTTTTATATATAGTATGATCAACTAAATTGGTTGTTATAAAAACTAATTTAAACTTTCGTTGAATATAAGTAAAATCCATAAATATATTATGTAACAAATTTCAAGCTGTAAATTAAATTGAAAGGACTTTCTGGAATACCTTTAAAAGAAATACCTTTTTTTTCTGCCATTATCTTCATTCCTTCGAAAAAGAAATACCTTAGGAAAGGGACTTGTAACTACGGTGCTTAACCAAGAGAAGAAATTACGTTATATTTATATTTTTCTAACTTTAATTTCTTGTTCAGAAATAGCTAGAATCTAGATAGAATTGGTCTTGCTTCTTATAGCTAAATTTGCCACTTTTTGCCCTTTTTAGTTTTTGAAGAAATTACGTTATATTTATATTTTTCTACTTTAATTTCTTGTTCAGAAATAGTTGGATAGAGTTGGTCTTGCATCTTATATGTAATTTGCCACTTTTTGCCCTTTTTTAATTTTTGTGGTAGGATTTTGAGTATGAAACGTTTCTTTTTATTGTAATATTTTTATATGTGTTTTAAATTATTGATTTTTTTTGTTTCTCACCTGATTACACACTGCATGATCTATTTGGGGATGACGCTCCCGACAAGATTTTTTTCCATATATAGGGCTTGAATTCGAGATCTCTGATTAAGGATGAAACAGTCTCACTACTGTACCACAATCCATGTTGATTAAATTATTGATTATTACTTTTATGATTTATAATATTTTTTATGTAATTTTTAAATATGTATAATTTATTTTTTAAAAAGTTAAATTTTTTTTGTTCAAAATCAGGATCAAAATTAACAAATTTGACTTTAAAAATTGGAAATCTAATACCACATAAATGAGACAAAAGGGTAATTTTCAAATGGGAAACTAATATAGTGGCAAAGCGCGAAAATAACTCAAGTAAAAAGTATTTTATTATAAAGTCATTTTTTATTGATTTTAATTTTTTATCAATAAAAAAAGTGATTTTCTAGATAACTAATAACATAGGCGTATGCACGTGGGGTCCCGGGTTCACGTGAACACATGCTCCCCTACTGAAATCATATATAGTAGTGTTATATTTTTTAATTTTTTGTTAAATATAGATGTGTGAATCCACACTCGAAGTATCATATAATGCGACGAAAATTTGGTGCACCTCTCAGTGATTTTAGAAATTTGACTTTTATATCTATCTTGTTTTATTTTGCTTTCTAAAACTGAATAAGACCTCTCTAAGTGGTTATTGATAGCACTTTTGGTGTTTTAATTAATTAAGCATTTCAATTTTAGACTTATAATTTTAAAATTTTAACTATTTTCAATGATAAGAACCTAAATGTCAAACCGATTAGATCCACATTTTCATAATAGTGCACTATCATCCCGAAATCTTGAATACGCCTCTGAGTCTAATAACTATTAATTAATTAAGTGATCATCTAAAAAAATCAGCTCCTCATAATTTAGGGGTTGTTTAGTAGCCGGTTAGAGTTATGTGGATATTAGTAACACATGAATTAGTTATGAGGAAATCTATATATTGTTTTATGCATGGTCGTCCAATTATTCGCGTATTAGTTATTCATGTATATATTGTTATTCCATCTTCTATCGATCCTACACAAAATAATACATAGATTTCCTCATAACTTATGCATATATTAGCTACACAAATTTCTAAATTGCAAACCAAATAATATGTTATTGTTATTTAAGAATAACTTACCTCCTGACTAGCTACCAATACTCCTACATATATATTGTGTGTGTTTGCCGAGTACAATAACAACATACTCCTTATAGAGCAAAAATGTCAAATTTTGTTTCAAGCTGGGCTAAAAACGTTGTCACCCTGCCTGAAAATTATGTAATGCCACTTGATAAAAGGCCTACTGAACATGTCTCAATTGGTAACAATATTCCAGTAATTGATCTAGCAAAAGCATCATCAAGCACAATTAATCATGCTAGTTTAGTCCAAGAAATCCTAAAAGCTAGTCAAGAATTTGGTTTATTTCAGGTTAGTAAAGTTTCTATTAGTAATTAATTCACTTTTTTCCTTTATATTAAATGTATGACTAATGAACATTAATTTTGGCTTCGATTATGAACGTATAGATCATAAACCATGGAGTATCTGAGAAACTGATGGATGATGTGATGGATTTATTCAAGGAGTTATTCGACATGTCAGTCGAGGAGAAGGAGAAGTTATTCTCTGAGGATTCAAATAAGAGCTGTAAAGTGTTTGGAAATCGATATATCAATGGAGAGGTTCGTTATTGGAAAGATCTTCTCTTACAACCTGTGTTTCCCATCCAAGAAGAGACACAACATTGGCTCGAAAATCCAGCTAGATATAGGTATGTTATTGTGATGAACATGCCTCGTTTCATTTCATATTGTCGTGTTTGAATTTGACTTGAAAAAAATAACATTTTTCACTCCTAGTGTCTTTTGTAGTAATCAACGTGTCATGTCAACTGAGCAAAAATATGTCATGAAAAAATAGTTAGGGGTCAGTTATATGAATCCTTGCTGATCATGTTCGATGTATAGGGAGTTGGTTGAAACATATTCAACTGAAGTGAGGAAGTTATGCACGACGATATTGGAGCTGATAGGTGAAGGACTGGGAGTAGAATTAGGAAAGGAATTGATCAAAGGCCAAGCCCTGGGGGCAAACTATTACCCGCCTTGTCCAGACCCAAGTTCAGCCATGGGTTCGCCTCCTCATTGCGATCCAAACATCATTACTTTCCTTCAACAGCAAGTTTATGGACTTCAAATCTTCAAAGATGGTCACTGGATTGGTGTTCATCCACTTCCCTATGCATTCGTTGTCATCATTGGTTACCAGATGCAGGTACTTTAATTTAATTATTCGTGCTAACCTATAGAGAATTCAGAATTTTAAGTCAATGCATGTAGAGCATCACAAGTTAAATTTCTAATTAATACTACATATTATATATCTGTGATACGAACTTAAATGCAGATTATCAGCAACAATAAGCTAGTAGCTTGTGAACATCGTGCAGTTACAAATTCAGAAATTGGTCGAATAACACTAGGAACCTTTGTTTCTCCTGCTGGAGATTGCGTAGTGGAGCCATCAAAGGCTCTTGTTAATGGTGGTAGTCCTGCACTCTATCGTGCCTTCAAATATGAGGAGTTTATTGATGAATTTATGGCCGGAAAGAATCCACAGAAGACATTGGCACTAGACGCAGACAAGGCTCAACCTTAATTAATTCCTAAATTACATGGACAAGCTTTTAAGAAGGAAAAATTTCATTAGAAATGTCCCCTTGTTGACACAAATTTCACTAGAATTGTTCCATTATGCAATATGATATATGCATAATCTAGACAAATACAATAACGATGTCAAAGCTATTACCATATATCTTTTGTGATCTTTTCTGTGTGCACTATAAGATTCACAGACAGAGACGAATTGAAAAGCCAATAACGAATCACAACGTTAAAAGAAAATGCAGAGCAATCGATAACAATCACATAACCGATTATACTAGACTGTTAGAATGTAGACCAACAAAGACACGGAAAAATGAAAAAAACAGAGGAGATTATCAAAAGTGTCATATGAATGACGATTGGCCACGCATGGTCTACGTTTAACAAACCTCTTGGCTTTTCCCCTTCATATTGTTCCACTAATGCACATTAAGTTACCTTGGCTGGTCCTGCATCTCTTCCTTGCTTCCTCAATTTAATGGCTCACATAGAACGCGAATCAACAAATTGAACCACAATATCATGATACATATTTGATACATATGTGATATGAGTAGGGTGTTTATGATTTGGGTAAAAATTGATCCGAATCAAAAAAATGAACCAAAACGATTTAATAAATCGATTGTAATTTGGTTTGGCTCAAAAAATTTGAAGAAATATTTGAATCGAGCCGACTGAGATATTTTTTATATTTATAAAAAAAAATTTATGAACAATATTTTATATAAGGTATGATGCATTTTTTATTTGTACAGCAATATCGTTAGCTTATGCATTATTTAGTAAGTTTATGTTGTTTAGTACATTGGATTAGAGGGAGAAATAGCCTCCTCTGTTGGCAACCTGTCAGAACCTCTCTTTTCTCTTTTTTGCGACCTATTTTTGCTCAACCTGTTTTTCTATTAGTTGTTTTTTAGTAATGCAGACTCAAAGGATCATATCAATAAGAATTCTACGCTCTTTTTCTCTATTCCGTTAGTGTATTTCATTTACTTACTATTCGTACTTACTTTTTGCACACCACTATAAAACCTCGTTTTGTATATCTGATCGTATGCCAAAACTTTGTTTCTACAATTTGCTCAACGAAGATTAATTAGTCGAATAACGATCACATATCCCTAGATTTGGGGTGCGATAACATGTGTATATAAACAATGAGTAGAATCGATTACCATAATTATTTAATCATTGAGTAGTATAGTATTACGTCAATTGATATCTAATCTTAACGTAACATCTATGACTTCCTCATTCTATGAATACATACTGTGCCTTACATCATCATTAGTGGAATCAATAGCATATTTTAGGCTGTACCTTACATCATCAGTAACATATCGCATGATCTCATAATATCCTTTTCAATTAAGTACAATCACATGTGATAAAAGTTATATTATAACAAAAACAGTTTTTAGCGGTAATAGATTTATCACATTAACAAAGAGTGCTAAAGTCCTTATCGACATTAGTTAATTGCCATTAAATCTAATATTGTCTCTATAGGCTTTAGGGACATTTATAAAGAGTATTAATTGCCTCTAAAAATATATATATTCAGCGGCAATTAAACTATTACTGTTAATTAATTATCGCTAAAAATCATTTTTAGTGTAATGTTAGCCGGCCACTTAATTATACCAACCAAATCTAACCAACAAACTTTGAAGAATCATTTAGGGGAACCTCTCTATCTATATATATATATATATATATCCTTATACTTCTGTTTTCACAAATATATATTAAAATTAAAATCAATTAGTCCCTATTAATACGTATTTAACGTGACCACTTCAAGAATGTCATCCCTATGGACATCACCTCTAGGTACAATCTTGGTATCTAGCAACCTATTAATTAATTAACATCTATAGATTCTAATTATTCGATTAATTATTGTAGATAATATTTAAAAATTGAATAGTAAAACATAGTTGTGTTTTAAATAAATAGTAAACCTTAAGTTTGACTTTTTCATAGCCATCTGAAAAAAAATAATACTATAGTACTCCCATTAAAGATTCTAGTACTATATATTCTCGAACGTTTTTTTTGGTACGTTCCCTCTAGTATAAATAGCACAGCATATTGATTGTAACATATATTCAAGTTCAACAAAACAATATGAATGAAGATAATTCAAATATTAGGAACAAAGAATTATGTGTAGGAGAAGTAAGATACAGAGGAGTAAGAAAGAGGCCATGGGGAAAATACGCGGCGGAGATAAGGGATACTAATAAGAATGGAGCGAGGGTGTGGCTAGGAACTTATGCTACTGCGGAGGAAGCTGCAAGAGCTTATGATAAAGCTGCGTTTGAAATGAGAGGTCGTTTTGCAGTACTTAACTTTCCTAATGAGTATCCGTCTTTCTCATCTGATCAACATTCATCGTCTTCTTCTTCATATTCAATGTCATCTTCATCAACGTCGCATTCCTCAGTTCACAATGTGAATGAAGTGAAAGAAGTTATTGAACTTGAGTACTTGGATGATAAGTTATTGGAGGACCTTCTTGGGTTGGAATCTGACAAATCTCAGTATAAGTAGCTATGCCTATTTTGAGTTATTTTAGTTGTTTTGCATATGCATGTCTAATAAAGAAACACGCACAGTTGCACTTTATTCAGCTGTTAAATCAATGGGCAATCTATGCTTTCCTTCGTTTTCTGCTTTTTCTGTTTCAATTTATGTTTATCGCTAATAGAATGGTTTATAACTTTATAGTCATACAAATATTTAAAATTTATTTTTTTATCATAAATCTCAAAAAATTCAATTTTTCTTATATTTTATTTGTATTAAATCAAATAATGTTACATAAATTGAACGGAGGAGGTAGGAGGGAGTCTCTTGAATTCAATACTGACAAGAAAAAAACAAGGATATGTAATCTTGACTTTGAATGGTATTGTTCTGTTGGTTTTGACTTTGAATAGGACATTTTCAGACATAGAAAAATTCAAAAGGTCTATTGACGCAACAAATTCAAATGATTTTGACGTAGTCATTAATTAGCTTTTGGGACAATTGCGACTTTATTAAGTTTCATCATTCGTAGGTGTTTCATTTTTTAGTTAACTTTTATATGCTCATGTTGGGTAAAATGATTTTATATTTAAATTATTAATTAAAAAATAATTATATGTAATTATTTAAAAATATAATTGATAATATGCGATATAAGGTAGTGAGCCTTGTAAGACTCATTTTGATATGAGTCTTATAAGACTCATTCTGACATGAGTCTTATACATAAAATTTAACACCGTCAACAGCTCTATTCAAATATTCTTCTATTGGTTTCATACTCAATTTTATTGTCCTTTTAAAATTTTTGTTCAATTTTTTTTTGCCCTTTTGGCTTCATACTTCAAAAATCATCACTTAAAAAATGTTTATAAGAAATTATTCTCTCAATAATTTTATATTTTTGTTGTATATTAATTTTCTCATATATCATCAATTGATTAAACCACGGAATAATATCATCTTAGTAAATCGCACCTATCAAATGCGTTTTATGAGTAAACCTCTCGGAGTGATATATCCAAGCTGAATGGGATTTATTTCCACTATGTCATATTCAAGAATTATTATTATATTACTTACTAAGAAAATGGAATAAGCATATATGTCTCCATATACGTGCTTTCCATAATTTAATTTTGAGTTTAGTGGTATTTTAGTAATTATTAATTTTTAACTTTGTTATTTTATTTTAGCTATTTTAACAAATCAAAATAAGTTTATTATTTTCATCCAATACTATTTTTATCATTAAATAACTTAAAAAAATAATAGTAATCAAATTTAAATTTTCAACATATAATTAATAAAATTAGTTAAATAAAATAAAATCCTAACAAAGTTTATTTGTCTTATCGAAATAAATATTATAATATTTTTTTAATAAACAATTTTTGATAGAAAATAAAATAAATCTAATTCATGGAAAAAAGATATAAACAATAACTTAGTGAAATAGCTTTAGTAATTAATTATATTAAATGATTTTTTAATAAGTGATCTATAGCATTAAAAACGAGATACTATAAGAAGAATTTGATTGTCAATAGGGAAAAGGGTTCGAAATATATTCAAACTTTGATCGAAATTATTGTAACAATCCCAAACTTTGGTCAGGACCTATTACCCCTCTATACTATTTAATAGTGTATTTTAAAGATATATAGGTGCCCACGTGGACATCGTAAATATTACATCATTATATATAATAACTTGTCATCCTGATTCATCCTGGCCTAGTACATCCCGGGTCCACCACCGTCTTGCTTCAATTTTCTCCCGTCTCATCCCGTCTCATCCCGTCTCATCCCGTCCCGTCCCGTGCTAGTTATCCCATACCTTTCCACTTGACAAGCTTAGTTTTCCCATGCATGTGTAAATGCATGCACAACCTAGCTTCTCATTCTATGAATACAGACAACTATGCTTACTTGGTGCGCATGACCTCATTCTTTTCACTTAAGTACAACCAACACATGTTAAATTAACAAAGCCCCTTGTATACCAACTAAATCTAATATTCCTATATATTAACTTTAAGAATCTTATATGGGGATATCTACCTATGTATGCTAACACAGTTTTCTATTCTCACAAAGGGTGGAGCCACCTTAACCGAAGGGTGGTCTGGTGCATAACATTCGCCAAAAAATTACATGATGTACATGGGTTAAACGCTAGTTAATATAAGTGTATATATTTAATTTTGTACATTTTAAATATAATTGAGAAGAAAATTTGCACTCGCTTCGTCAAACTCCTAGCTCTGTCACTGAATTTCTCAACCCCAATATATTAAATTAACCCTTAAAAGCCTCTAGCGATATTTACTTAACAAATTAAGTACGTACGTAATCACCATGACAACCTCTTGATCGTCATCCCTATATAATATATAGACATCATAGCCATGGTTCATGCATGAATCTCTACACCTAAGTGATCTATTAGATTCTAATTATAAGTATTAATTAACTAATCATTTTATAATGGAGTACTAATTATAATTAACATGTAGATATAGAATATTGTCAAAAGAAACAGGCGAATGGAAGGGCTGCTGATGAAAATAATTAAGTATGCTTACCAATTACAATTAATCAGATTATTAATAAATCCCTAAAGTTGATTTTTTTAAAAAGACATCTGAAAAGGAATATATGTTTGAAAAAACAAACAGAAAAGGTCCCTTAATTAAAGCCATCACGTACTAATTAAATAGCAATAATCTTTAATAGCTAGTTTTTTTAAGAGGTCCCCTCCACTATAAATAATGGTTGCGCTTTTAAAAAACATTATTGCCATCATACTATATACAGGAATAAGTACGTACAGTTGGTACACTACATCAAAATAATCTATAGCGGTAATTAATTAATGACAATAGCTTAATTGCTGCTAAATATGTATTTTTAGCAACAATCAGCAGTACTCTTTGTAAATGTCCCTAAAGCCTATAGCGACATTGGATCCAATGACAATTAACTAATGTCGGTAAAGGCTTTAGCACTCTTTGTTAGTGTATATATTTATTGTTGCTAGTTGTTTTTGCTGTAGTGGTAACTAATCATAAGAAAGATGAGATTAATAACCTAATATATAAAATTGCTACTTGTTTAAAATATACTCCATTAACAGTGAAAAAAATTCATTTACATGGTATAAAAAAATAAATTCAAACATAATTACTATGTTATAACTGATTTATCTAAAAGTAATTGTACAAAATTATTTACAGCATCTATATATAAATATAAATTAAATCCTTATATTTGTTCATAAACTATTTTTGTTTGACACAATTATCCTATCTTTGACTTTTCACGATTCTATTCTGGTTAACTTTGAAATTTGAGTTGAAGAAAGGAAAATGTCAAAGTTCTTCAATTGAGTATTTGACAAAAGAACATTTAATAGAATTTATGTCATAGTCACTATCATATTGATAGTGTTATGTAGTTTAAAAGTATGTTCTATTTGGTTATATTTATCATTTTATCATATTACTATTTAATATAATAATATGTATCCTAAAAATATGCTTATTAACTTTTTACTTATGTGATTGAATAAATAATTGTTTATATTATCACTGCATAAAACTTAAATTTCAACAGGTTTTTTTGAAATATGAGATAAAAGTAAGAAATTTTCACCATTTTTAAAGATAATTATTTAGAAATGTTTGAGTTAATTAAGAGTTAAGTGTTGTTGTGAATGAGAATAAAAATGAAAATTTTGAAGCTTAGTTATTTTTATAGGAACTTTCTCGTTCATTAGTGGTGAAAAGGAAGACTAGTGTGCTTGTATAGAAAGTCCACCCTTATACCGCCATCGTCGTTTGGCTTCGGTCAAATGATCTGATTGATTGATAAATATTATTTCCGTACAAAATTTTCATCAAATTCAAAATTACAAATACAAATTGAGCCTTTATGTGATCTTGAGACTATCGTTGAGTTCAATGAAGTGGAGGGTGTTTGAGGTACCGTTGAAGGTGTTTGAGGTACCGATACTCCTGCAATAAATATATTTGTTTTCTCCTGGCAAAAAGTGTAATTCATCACCTCGGAAACAATATTGAAGGAATTAAATTCCTTAAGGACACAATTCTATAACCTCGGATATCTTTTCTATAGTCTTGGATATTTTTTCTAAATAAAAGTTTCTATTTTCCAGTATATAAAACTCTATTAATTTACTTTTTTTTAACACGATTTACTAATAATAAATGACCCTCTTTTCTTTTTCCTTACAACTTATGGACCTATGTAAAAACTTCATGTGAGAGACCTAAAGTCAGACATCTTTCTTTGTACACAATTTCAATATTTAAGTCCCCACAGTGCGGTGCATGGGTTAGCGACCTTCTTTTGATACGGAATAAAAAGAAACGTGTATCGCATAAATTGAAATAAAAGAAATAATAATAATCTATTCTAATCGAATCTTTTCATTTACACTTTTTTCTATCAAAACAACTTGCATAAATCAACCAATACTCACATTCGTTCTCACTAATTTAAAGAATATTATGGAGGATATATAATTATTTATATATATTGTCCTCTTCGTCATGGAGTGACTTAGTTGCTGATACAAGATATTTGACGTATAAATAATGCATCATCTAAATTAATTAAATGAGCTAAGAATGTACCTCAATCTTGTTGAAACATGAATTTTACACAAATCTCATAGTGTTAAGAGCTAATTACATCTTATCCCTACTCTTTTTCAAATTAAAGAAATCCCTTAAATTTGATGGAATCCGGATACATCCCAAAACGTCTCGATACATTGCGTCCCGATTTCGGATACATCCCTCAACGTTTCGATACATTACGTCTCGGTTTCGAATACATCACTCAACGTCCCGATACATCTCGTAAAATGATATATCCAATCGATACATCTCGTAAAGTGATGTATCCGACCGTTACACTGCGTAAAGTGATGTATCTGAGAATAGGAGAGAGTAGAGATTTTTGTAATTTCTTCAAATGGTAGAGAATTTTGAAGAGTATGGTAAAATAAATTGTATATTTAGATCATTTTTCTTCCTTTTTTTAATTAAAGATCAGACGTGTAGCCCATATTTTAAGATAAAAGGATCCAAAATTTACAAAAGCTTGTCCAAAGTAGACCCTGGCCCAAATCAACATAATTAAAACAAAGTAATAATAAACTATCAAAAGGAAATGATCTAATATTTTCATTTCCACTTAATTTGCCCTATAAAAACTCCTTGTGATTCCTTCTCTTTCTCCGCCAATGAACGGTATGAATCATCTAGCTACGCCTCTATTCTTCTTTCATCTAGAGGATTCTACTCTTAACCCCATGATGATGAGGTCTATTTAACCTTCCTGTTAAATCAGAGGATGAAACCACCTTAATGGAAACAACATGTTTGGATCATTATTCAAACAATCTAGGTAATATTAGCTTTCTTTTTCTTGAATCCAAATCTAAGATTGAAATCCATAAATGGGAATAATACCACCATCTAGATCTAGATCTGTGATAAGAAACTCCAATCAATTGTTTTTTTAGGTTGTCTCTTTGCACTGCTTCAACACTTGAACTCCACCAACTACGGATCTGTATATTTGGCAATCATGTATCATTCTCTACTTTTAAGAACTTTTCGATGTGTAATAAAATCTAGATGATACAGAGCTAAATAACAGTTCACTCACCCTAGTTTATTATCATATGAGATATATTAAACTCTCACCAGGTGCATGATACTTAACCAATCGAATCTAATTAAGGCGAAGTGAAAAGCAAATAGCTAATATTATAGTTAATTATCCACATTTATAAGTAGGGGTGAGCATTCGGTTCTTCGGTTCGGTTTATTTAAATTTCGATTCGGTGTTTCGGTGTTCGGTTTTGAAAATGTGTGCACCAAATACCAAATCAAAATATTTCGGTTCGGTTTAATTCGGTGTTTTTAAAACGATTTTTCGGTGCAAGCAAATAAAAAATAAAATGAAAATTAAATTATCAAAATGTTTAACTAAGGATAAAAGTTGAAAACTCGAAATAATCAATTAACATATTTAATAGTTAAAGTTTCCAGCAAAGAACTAAAGAAGTTTTTTTTTCTCTTTCCGATTTTTTGTTTCCAGCAGACACTCTTTGTAATAGCAGCCAACAATTTAAACCAATAATTCAATACTTGAAACTTAAAAGTTAAAACAATACAAAGTTAAAAATGCCTTAATATTCAACTTCATTCAAATAAAAAACAATAGGAGTCCCAACTCACAAACACAAGTTACCAAGTATATAATTAATAAATTTAAAATATTATTTTAAATTTAGTTAATAAAATTTCGATTTTTCGGTGCACCGAATTTTTCTTACCCTTACACCGAATACCGAACCGAAAAATCAAAATTCCAAAAAAAAAACACCGAAACCGAACCGAAAAACCGACACCGAAAAACCGAATTAGTTTAGTTCAGTTAGGTTTTTCGGTTTTCGGTATTTATGCCCACCCCTATTTATAAGTCTATCACTTAGTAAAGACTGGTTTCAACTGCTTAGGTTCTGTATCGTATTCTCAGCTGTGGAATATCATATTTATCTGCATTGATGATTTTTTTCTGTGCCCCTATTACCTTTTGAAACGGTTTATATTCAACAATACCTGCATAATCAAAATAAAGGTTAGTAAAATAATCAGCAAGAGTATTTTCCTCCCTTAAGGAGTGTTGTACTCTTGATGTCACCGTGGTCCTCATCCTGCTAAAAGTCTTGACCTCTAAGGTCACATTTCAGGTTACACTACATACTTCATTTAAATTGTTAACCATAGACAAAGAATTTGATTCTATTATGACTGATGTAAACCTATTCTCCACACAATATTGGATACCCTCCTTCAAAGCTTTAGCTTCAGCCACTACATTAGATGTGTCATAGATTCTTACCCCTTTAGCATCAGTAATGTCCTCATAAGAATTCCTTACACAAAACCAATAGAGCTAGAGTCATGATTACCTTTTGATGCACCATATGTATTGCACTTTCACCATCTCAGAGGTGGTGGAGTCAACCTTAACACTCTAGTAAGAAAATAGAATTGTAATTATCAAGTAAGACAACCATTTGAGGCCAATTATTTGGGATATCATAATATTTAAATTTCAGATTCATGAAATTTTTTATTGTGCTTGTAATATCCCAAATTCTTTTAGTAGAATAGGAACCTCCATAAAAAATGGTGGTTCTTCTTCTCCAAAGAAACCACAATATGACATTAGGTATAGCATTGAATGTCATTTTTTATTTAGCATTGCTCTTTGCATTCCACCATTTTAATAAAACTTGTTTGACTTGGACCTAAGGACCTAGTAAACTAGTTGTACCTCCAAAGTAACTCCAAACAATGTATGCAATCTCTCCTTTTAGGAACAGATATTTCATAGTATCACAAAATGAAATCTCACAACAATCATATAACAAAGGAATTTTGGGATTCCAAACAGTCATTAACTGAGCAACTGAAATCATATTTTTTCACACTTTCCATGCTAAGAAATAGATTTTAAAAGGAATACCTTTTACCCAAATCTTTTTGAAAAAATCTGTTTCCTCTTCTTTCTTTCTTTCTTTCTTATTAAATTTCAAGCACTTTTGACTAAAAGTTGTCCAGATCTAGATTTTGTCCACCATGATTTGTCAATGATATCAGATCCTCTAATCTGATCCATATTCCGCCACATATTGTGGAATTTGCATTTGCATGTTCTCATACTCTCAACCTGCCTCATTCATAAAATTGCTAATTTCTGTTAGATTGTGGCAAGTACGAATCTTTGTTGGCTTTGAAAATGAAGGACCTAAATTTGATCCAATTATCAAATCAAATTGAAGATGTACCACTTCTAGGTTCCCACCAGATAGATTGTTCCCAAGTTTCCCTATTCATCAACATGTTTTTCCATAGTTGAGATCCCCCTTCTATTGGATACTCGGAATTCATTTTTTGCAATATTTATTTCACATGAAGTTTACCCATAATGAATTATGAGTTCTAAACTTCCACCAAAGTTTAACATACATAGTTTGAGACAGGCATAATACATAAACATGACCTTAATTTGGCGTCAGCTGGCAACTATGACATTTAACTTTGGGTGTGCACAAGTAGGCACTTTAACTTGTATAAAATTGAACAAATAGACACATTCGTCTTACATGGCACCTACATGGCAAATTTGTGTCCTACGTGGCGTCCTACCTGTATTATGCCATGTAGGACATGTGTGTTTACTTGTTCAATTTTATACAAGTTAAAGTGCCTACTTGTGCACACCCAAAGTTAAAGGTCATAGTTGCCAGCTGACGCCAAGTTAAGGGTCATGTTTATGTATTATGCCTTTGAGACATATCAAACATGGACCTAAACCCAAGACCTCCCTCATGTTTAGGTAAACACACTTTATTCCAAGTAGCCCAGTGTTTACTCTTTCCTGAAATTTTATTGCTCCAAAAGAATTTGGCAAAAACTATGTGGTGTTCTTTTAAAACACATATAGGAGAAACAATAGCAGATAGTACATGAATGAGGGCACTTTGTAGAATACTAGTAATTAGCACTTCTTTTCCCCCCATAATATAACATATTACCTTTCCATGTTTGGAGTTTGGATCTAACTCTAGTGATTACATCAGAAAAATGCTCCTTCCTCTTTCTGGTATGTGAAATAGGACATCCTAGGTAATTGAAAGGAAATTCACCTCTATTAAAACATGTACATTCCTCCACCAATAGACTATCAATTGATGTTGCATTATGATGTACAAAAAAGGCACTCTTTTCTTTATTGATCATCTAACCTGATTGAATTTCATATTTCTTTAGAACTGTTATGATCTTTGTTAATGAATATTTGTTAGCAGACCAATTTTATTAAATAATAAACAAAAGAAAACAGAATTTTGGCCAATCCAAAAGTGGTTGACCCAAAAGTAAGCTAAAAGAAAATTAAAAAACAAAAGGAAAACTTAAAAAACCGGATCTCTCTGGAAGGAGACCAAACATCTACACTGATAAAAAAGGTTAGGCGATGTTATTCCTAGGCTCCAGACTTTACTTTTTTAGTATATTAACTGCCCCTACTTTATCCCTTTATTACTTTGCTTTTACTCTAATTTTTTCGTGAATCAATTGTAGTTTAAGGTATTTTAGGTACATCATTGATAACTCCATAATTCTTGAAACCTGGGCCCTTCATTTCATTTTACATTTTCTAACACTTCTATTTTTCTTCTCTAACAATTTTTAAACTTATACTCCCATCATTTCATTTTATTTGGTCTATATAATAAAAAAAGATGTTTCATTTAAGTTATACTTTTGTCTATAAAATTATGATTCACATTTTTTGGTTATAATAAATTATATTTTATTCAAAAAATATGTGTTTGACCGTGAAAATTCAAAATTTAACTTTACGTTAATGTTTCAATTTTGAAAAATAACTTATAACTTGTTTTCTCGCTCACTTTTAAAATATCAGTGTATTCAAATATGAATCTTACCTACATATTATAAAACATATAACTAATTGCTATAAAAGTAATGTTATTGGGCATGTGCAAAGCACGGGCTACCATAACTAGTAGATTTATACATGAGTACAGAAGTAGTCTTGGTAGATACGTGATTTTTGACCCTTTTTGAGTTTCAACCCATTCTTTAACTTTAAATATTTATTTTCAATTTAATATGTATTTCATTTTTTAGTAGATTTTACTTGAGAAAATTGAAAACCCCAAAAATAGGTTTTTTTTAAAAAATATACTTTTGATTTCGATTTTTAAGGGAAAAAATTACAAAAAATATGTTTCTTTGATTTTTTTTCTTATATTTAATATTCAAATAACATTTTTATCATACGTTAGTTTCAAAATAAAAAGAAGATTGAACTAAATGACATATTGCTACGTGGAGAATTTGATTTCAATTTTTATCAAAAGCATATTTCATAGGAGAGGAGAATATTTCATTCTTTCTCACTAAGCTTTTTAATCTTGTCCAAAATTTATTAGGAAAATTAAACCGCAAAATATAGACATCAAACCCTACATCTAGTAGAAACTATAAATAGAAACCTATAGAACCTAGAAACAGGAGATAAGCCGTGGCACCAAAATCAGAAAGAGAACCTCAACAATTAGAGCAGTTAAGGGGTTCTTTCCGCTCCTCTATTTTTTGTAATGAGATGAGGTTCTCTTTCTGATTTTAGTGATGCGGTTCCCTCCTTTCTCTAGGTTCTATAGGTTTTTATTTATAGATACTACTAGGTGTAGGTTTTGGTGTTTATAATTTGGAGTCTAATCGTCTTAATATGTCCTTATGGATTGTGGATATGACCAAAAAGCTTGGGGAGGAAGAATGAAATATTCTCCTCTTCCATATGTTTTTGATAAAAATTGGGTGAAATTTATCACGTGACAATATGACATTGAGTTTGATTTTTTTTATTTTCATTTTTGAAAATAACCAACAATACAAATACTACTTGAATATAAAATATAAGAAAAATTCACAGAAATATATTTTTTGTAATTTTTCTTTTTACTTAAAAATCGAAAACAAAAGTATTATCTAAAAACGACTATTTTTGTGGTTTTCAATTTTCTCAAATAAAATTTACTAAAATGAAATAAAAAATAGATTTAAAATAGATATTTAAAGCTAAAACATGGGTTGAAACTCGAAAAGGGTAAAAAAATCATGTGGTTATAGTCTTGTGTTAAAGTAATTCTAGGTACAATAGAACTCTACCTACATAGCTTGTACACTCCTAGTGTACTATAACTATGTAGAGTATACCATGCTTGATCATTATCTGATCATGAGCATCATTATCTTTAACATTTTCCCTCAAGCTAGTGGGAAACGAGTTGATAACACCTAGCTTGTCTCTAAGAAACTTGAACATATCCTTGCTTAGTGTCTTTGTATAAATGTTTACAAGCTGATTCTTTGACCTGACAAAATGAGTGACTAGCTGCTCTTGAGCTAATTTTTCCCTCACAAAGTGATAATCTAGCTAGTTCTACATGTTTGATTCTGGCATGCATTACTAGATTAGTGATCATGTACAAAGCACTTAGGCTGTCACAAAATAGAGTAGGTGCAACCTTATAGTATAATCCAATGTTGTCACAAAATAGAGTAGGTGCAACCTTAATGTATATTCCACTGTATTGAAGAATGTAGCAGATCTATCTGAGTTCAATTGTGCAGTTGTTGTCAGTGTTATATATTTAGCTTCAACTTTTGATCTTGCAATAGTGTTATGCTTTCTTGATGACCATGACACACAATTTACACTAATGTACACACTGTATCCAGTAGAGGACCTCCTGATTGTAGCACACCCTGCCCAACCTGCATTTGAAAATCCATATAATCTGAAGAAAAATTAAGATATGATTCTCAATCCATGATCAATGGCTCCTTTGACATACCTTAATATTCTTTTAACAACCTAAAAAATGCAGTGTTTGAACTCTATATGAATTGACTAACAAGTTTCACAACATGAGTGATATTAGGTTTAATGAGTGTGAGGTATTGAAAGCTTCTGACCATACCTCTAAAGATTAAGAGATCAATTGTATTGCCAACAGCTTCTTGTAGACCATGCTTCTGAGCCAATGGGGGTATGTACCGCCTTTATATTTTTCATATTAAGCTTTTTCAGTAAATCACATGCATATTTGCTTTTGTTAAGTAAATTCCTCTAGGAAAGTACTACACTTCAATACCTAGGCAATAACTCAAGGGTCTAAGATCTTTCATAACAAATTCATTTCTCAATTTATTCACTACTTCCCCTATATGACATGAGATGCTTCATGTTACAACTATATCATTTACATACAATAGAAGTAATAAAGTATCTTTTATGGTATGGAGAGTGAACAGATAGGACTATGCCCTACTATATTTGAAATCAAGGTGAAGTAAAAAGAGACTAAACCTTTCAAATCAATTTCTTAGGCTTGCTTAAGGCTATAAAAAGCTTTATTCAAAGAGCAAACATGTCATGGATGTTGTGGATCAACAAGGTATGATGGCTATAGACCTCTTTTTGGACGTGTCCATGTTGGAAGGCATTGTTTACATGTACTTGTCTTATGGGCTAATGCGAGGTGACAGTAACAAACAAATAAGACAATTTTTAGCAGAAGCTTGCACTACAGAATTGAAAATTTCATCAAAATCAACTTCTTCAAGTTTTGAGTATCTCTTGAAAACAAGTTTGACTTTGTGTCTCTCCACTGATCAATCTAATCTTGCTTTGGTCATAAACACCCATTTAGACCTAACTAGTTCTAGGAACTAAGACCCAGATATCATTTTGATTTAGTACTTTCAACTCTTCTTGCATTGTTGTGAGCCAGTATAGGGAACTTAGGGCTGTAAATTCTTCTTGCTATGCTGCGAGCCAGTGTGGGGAACTTAGAGCTTCTTTAACTAACTAAGCTTCCTCTACATCTATTCTTAAGACTGTTAATGATGTATGAGTGACAATAAGAGACTTGACTTTGAACTTAGTGACCATGTGATGAGTTCAAGAAGTATTTGTTGCTTCATCTTGAGGAACACTGTTTTGTATTGCTAGTGTTGGTACCTCCTGAACAAATGGGATTCCAGTGAGATCTAACAAAAGATGTATCCCTGTAGAGTATTTTATACTGACATATATGTAGGCTGAAGGTCAATATCTTGTCTTCTAACTGGTTCCCTTGAGTATTTCTCTTGATCATCATGTAAAGAAGCAATGTCAAGAGATAAAACGTCACTTATACTAGGAATAGTAGTTGGTTCAATAATGTTGTCAGCTGGTAATTCAGTTCCATGATCATGTGCATGTGTCTCAAGAGCATCAGTAATTTTATGCTTATGATCATCTTTTAGTAATTCTATTGTAGGTGCCAAGTTTGATGAGTCACATTCTTTCTGAGAGTGACAAAAACTCAAAGAATGTGGCCATGTGGCTGAAACCTGCGGATACATTGTCAAATTTTTGTTCCTGCATATAAAATGAAGTAAGTTCATCAAAGACAATATGTCTTAATATAAAAACCTTCCTTATGTATGGATGATAACATATATATCCCATATAAAAGCTACTTTATCCAATGAACACACAAGGATATATGAGAAAATTTGTGCTTCCCTTTGAGATTAGAAAAACATCTACTATATGCCTATGTTTTCTTTCTGCAATGCTATTTTGCTCAGGGATATGAGGACATGACATATGCCTAACAATTTCACAATTGTTTGGGTACTTAACAAATTTTGAGCTTGAGAATTCATCACCAACATCACACTAAATATTTTTAATAAACTTTGAAAGCTGTTTTTCAAACATTTTTTGAAATTTAACAAAAGTTTCGAAGAAAATTGATTTCCTTTTTAATGGATATACTATGATATCAACAAAGAGTGAATAATACTTCATATGTTGGAAAGATTCAACAGGAGCATGTCCTCATAAGTCATAATGAATTTTTAGCTAAGGTTCATTCTCTCAATTGAAATGGCTTACAAACTTTTCTCATTCGACAACTAACACAAATAGTAGCGGAGTTTTATTCCATCATGTGATATTAATACATTTATTATTGCTAAGTACTTCTAAAGTCCTAAGATTTGGATGCCTAAGTCTATCATACCAAATATCACTAGAGTTCTTTTTTGTTTATGTAGCGCTCAAGGCAAAAAAGTTGTCTACTTTCAAAGTATAGATTTCTCTTCTTTTAGCACCCTTTAGTCAATTGTGACTCTGTCCTCTTGTCCTTTACTATAAAAAATTACTCATCAAACTCAATAGTGCAATAATTATCTCTAGCAATTTTACTTACTGAAAAAAATATTCTTCCTAAGTTTGGAAACCACAAGAACTTCACTCATGCATTCTTAGTTTAGAAATAGTACATTTTTCAACATGTGTAATATCTAATTCTTGTCTATTTTAAAATATAATTTTATCACTTCCATTGTAAGATTTAAGATTGGATAAATTACCTGTAATGTTGGTCATGTGAGTACTTGCTCTGAAGTCCATATAGTGAGCATTATATATGCACCATTTTGATTCTGCAAATTTAAGTGTAGAAAGTGCTTGAGGAAGATTTTTTGGAGTTTGATAAAAGAAATCTCATATGTAAAAGCATTTGCAGTATGATTATTTTTGCCATAGATCTGACAAGGAGATGATACTACATTCTCGTATGCTTTTTGAGTATAACAAGAGATCAATGACTCTACTGCCAAGTCTGATGATTTGAAGTTGTTGCTTCAATTGAAATTTTTTATCTTTTGTGTCCTGCAGATAAGTGTCTTCGAGATATTCCCATATTTGTTTGATAGTGATGCATTCCATATTGAGATACATACTTTTCTCAGACATTGTTTCATATATTTAACTCCTTAGCAATACATCTTTCTTTATTCTTTCATCAGTAGTCTCAATATTATTGTCTTTATCATTGTTCTTGTCACTGCATGCTTTCACTAGTGTCCTCAACATTGATGATTTCAAGCTTATCCTCAATAAGATAAGTCAATCTCTTCACTTAAATGAGTTTCATCATTTATTTCCTCCATATCAGATAGTTGGAGTGTTTCAACTTCACTAGACAAAAGGCAATGAGAAGATGAAAGGAAAATATTGAAAAAGAGTTGGAGAGCATTTGTTTGTGTGTGATAGAAAAGAAATAAAGAGAGAATTGTAATGTTCAGAGAAGCTTTGATACTATGAGAAATTACACATACTATAATGTTAAGAAGTTTGTAATTGTATTGATGGTTTGAATGATACAATGATTGTGCATATATATACACATGAGTACACAAATAGTCTTATGTTAAAGTAATTTTAGGTATAATAGAACTTTACCTATACATACTTTCTACACTCCTATTAAACTACAACTATATAGAGTAAGTAACATACTTGATCATTATCTAATCATGAGCATCCTTATCTTTAACAATTCCACCCTAAACCTAACTTGCTTTTAGAAAAATAGACACAATTTTTTTTGAGAAGACATATCGAATATCTCATTAACTCTTGGCTATTTATAAAGAGATCAAGACATCGCATCTCAACTATCTCATAATAAAACTATTGGGTGTTCACAAAGAGATCAATATCACGAATATCCCATAAACTTTTGGATATTCATAAAGATATCAAGATGATGCATTCCGAATATCGCATAAAATATTTGATATTCGTAAAGAGATCAAGACATCAAATATGTAATACCCCCACCCTTTATAAATATTTAGATTAATCCATGCATATCTTCGAGGTAAGACTTAGATTGATTAATAAGTTAAGAAGGATATGTTATGACGTATTTGAATTGCGTCATGATCGTATTTTAATCTTTGAAGACAAGCAAGTTATCGATAAAAGTCAGCTGTTACTTTCGTAAACTCTTTAAAATTTGGGCAAATGTATCAGAGCTTTCCTCCCAACATATAAAAAGTTCAAGGGCCCACGACCTATCAAATCGCAGGTCTACGAACCTAGCTTTAAACGCACTAAATCGTTTGTCAATATGACTTCATAATATAGAGATATTTATGTATCTATAAGATTGCAGAAGCAAACTTGTAAGGCGGGCCCCAAGATCGGTGGTGGCCTTTAAAAGTCCTCACCTTCTTCAGTGGAACTCATTTGTTCATCCTAAACCTAGAAAAAACAGTGGAAAACATATGAAATTCTTCATGTATCTCTGTGATCTCAACGTAGAAGTTTAACAGAAGTTGCTCTATGTCGCGAGCTCGTCAATTTAATATAACTTTCTTAATGAATTATGTGGTGTAGCTCTGTGGAGATTATGTCAGCGAGAATTTGGTTGTATATTGAGTTCATGGAAGTATTGTGGGCATGTGTAGCAAGGTAAGAACCATCTTTTATTAGTCTATAGCTACCTTAGGCCTCAGATAGTAATTTACAGTGGAAATGTGTATCGGTTATCGAATTGTCATAGTAATTCTTATTCTTATTTGCTGCTTGAGATTACCTCATATTGCAGTGTCGTAGGGGTGTGGACAGAAGTATGATTGCAATGTGAATTCAACGGAAAAAGGTATGTTGTTCCCTTCTTTCGGTAAGTTTTCTTAAAGCGTACGAAAGATATGACTAGTTATTGTAGTCAAGTTATTTGTAGTCTTATTAGATTGTGTTAGTTGTTGTGGTTGATATAGACATCCCTCGTTGAGATCTATACTCAATTATTTCTCCCACATCGATTGGGAATGTTTTGATTCCAGAATTTTTATTTATCTCAAGCTTCGAAGAATTTTGTGTTTCTGGATTATTCCAACAATTTTTACAACACAACTTTGATTACATAAAATTGCTCAACTAATGCTACATGTAATTCTTTATTCGAATTATAAACTCTTCATTGAAGTCCAATTAGAAAGTTAAATCAAATAAGACACTCAGGGGTCGTTTGGTAAAAGAATAATAACACAGAGATTACTAGTGCAGGGATTAGTAATGCAGGGTTTATTTTTTATCAAGTGTTTGGTTCATTGCTTTCCACCTCATCTTGTGTTTGGATTAAAATTCTACAAAAAGCTTCTTTCCAATTATACCCTTGAATTATTATGAGATTTTTTATTTCATGTAATTGGGTCAAGGTAAATAATTGCAGGACAATATTTTTGTTATGGTCTTCTAACTAGCTAGGAGAAGAACAATTTTGTTGTCATGTTTGCTATTTTCTCACTGGAATTATTTGAGGGCAAATAATTGTCATCTTAATAAATTGATCATTCACAAATCGTCAATTTTCAATTTAAAAAGATAAACCATCTACTTTTAAAATAAAAAAGATGGTAAACAATAGTAAAATCAAATAAATCATCTACATTTACACATTTTACACATAAAAATTGCAAGTTATAGTTTTAATATGTATGAAATTTTATAAATTATTCAAAAACAAATAAATAGAAACCCACATATATATTAACAAATAATACATTCAATTAAGATCGCAAACGTCATGTGATGATATATTTATCTTTTCAATTAGTAAATTTTAAACAACTCACATTTCAAATATTGTATTGATTTGTTTTGAATTAATTTGGCAAAAAACAACTCTCTTTAAATAATAAAATTTGTAAGCTAATTTATTTAAATAAAATTATTAGTACAAATATAAAACATAAAATCAAGAAAATAAATAAAATGATTTGAGGGATATTTTTATCTTTACATAGAATAATCCCATGGTATTAAATCCTATGTATTACTAATACCACCAAATGGAAGGTATTAGTAATACATCCTATAATACCATGTAGGATGTATAACTAATCCATGGATTAGTTATACATAGATCCAAAATTCCTATCAAACATAGTACTAAATAATACAATATATAATCCATGGACTAATTCTTCTAATACTTCCTACCAAACGCCCCCTCAATGTCTATCTGATTAATTATTTAAGGGGTTTTTCCTTTTTTTTGACCCATTAAAAGAAGGGAAAACTAACCAAAATAGACTCAATTGTGAAACTATTTATCTAAATTGGACCCAACCCAAACTATTTATTCGTAATGGATCCATGGCCCAAATTATTTACTTGCTTACCCCACTTTCTCCTTTCTTATTTCGCGCATGATGTCAGCATAACGTCAGTGTCACTACTATGAATTAATCCTCTGTGATACTCCGTCGGTATATTGATACCATATCAATATCATATAGGACTGAGCTTAATCCTCTGCGATACTCCATCAATATATTGATACCCTATCGATATCATATATGATTGGGCTCTTTTAAAAAAAAAGAAGAAACAATTAAGAGAAAATTATTAAAGTCATAATCTTATTTATTTAACTCTAAATTAGTAGAAAATATATTCTTTATGATACTATGTCGGTATGTTGATATTATATCGGTATCATAGAGGATTGAGCTTAATCCTCTGTGATACCCCATCGGTATATTGATACTCTATCGGTATCACATAGGATTAGACTCTTTTTTTAAGAAATAAATAAGAAACAATTAAGAGAAAATTATTAAATTCACAATCTTATTTATCAAACTTTAAATTAGTAGAAAATATATTTTTTGTGATACTCCGTCGATATATTGATACCATATCGGTATCATAAATGATTGAGCTTATTCCTCTGTGATACTCCGTTGGTATATTGATACCCTATCGGTATCATAAAGGATTAGACTCTTTTTTTATGAAATAAATAAGAAACAATTAAGAGAAAATTATTAAAGTCATAATATTATTTATTAAACTCTAAATTAGTAGAAAATATATTTTTATATTTTTTTTAAATTAAAATATTGAAGAATTAAAACATATCTCAATGATACTACGACAGTATGTAGATATACCGTAATGGTATTATGGATGATTGAGTGATCCCATCGAAGGATTGAAGCAAAACGCAATGAAAACATTGTTCAGTTACTCATTGATACCACCAGAGTACATTATACTTTGATGGTATCAAAGAGGAAGAAGTAGTACTTCAATGAAGACACTGTTTAGTTATTCTTTGATACCATCAGAGTATATTCGTATACTGTAATATAATGTGATGGTATCATAGAGGACAAAAAGGGTGGGCATCGATGTCATGCTGACGTCAGTGCATGAATTGTTTTTGATATATGTCATTTTAAAATTAAAAGGAGATATGAAAGCAATGGGACATTTAAGGATAAATATTTTACTTTTTTGGGATATAAGTGTTCTTTTCCCTTAAAAGAAACTAATTACAGGCACCAACTAAAATTTACAAAATATGCACCGATAATTATATATATCATATATATATTAATGTATACAATATGTATATTATGTGAAACATGTAAATTTGTTAGTTGTATTTTCTAAAGTGTCCCAAAAAGGCAATTATGTTCCAAAGAAGAAAACTTCCTACTTTTCTTTTCTTTCCAAAGAGAACTAATATACGTTATCCTTCGGCGTGACTCAAATCTTTAATCTACCGTCAACTACTAGAGCTAATTGCACTTGTTGGGAATTTCCTACTTGAAGTTCTTCACTGATGTGTATTATTTTTCTATTCTTTTCCTATTTATTAATTATTATTCCTTTTTGTAAACCAACTCATCTGATCCAAATTATTCATTGAAAGAGGATATGAAATGTTTTAGACACTTCGAAGACAATAATTAAGAATACGCATAATAAACATATCTAAAAAAAATGCTCAATTTATGGTAACTTGAGGGAGTTTTTAAAAACTCCACTATTAATTCATTTTGTAACGTTTTTTCTAACTCCCACAATATAAATCTTTTTGTGGTAGTGTTAATAAGGAGCTTAGAAAATTGCCATAAGTTAGTATAGTTTGTGCCGTTATCGCCCCCCAAAAATTTGTTTCGTTACTTTTCAAAATTATATATATGCGCAAATTATATGATATATAACAATTAATGTTGAAAGTTAATTTCATTATATATACACACATTCTCCTTCTTCATTTCAATTGGATTGTAATCTTTGATCCTTTATTTTTTTAATCTATTAAGATAGACTTGAATATTTTTTCTACTTTGTATATCCAATTTCACTTCTACATTTTATCTTATATATAGTAGTACTATAATTTGTATTAAGATATCTTATATAGTCATATTCATTAATATTTATTTTTGCTTGAATTTTAATTTTATTTATGCTTTTGTAATACTTAAGTCAAATTTTAATTAATTAGTTACTTGTTAATAAACATTAAAAAAAAAAAGAAGCTTGTTCTATGCATCAAAAAATAAATAGTAATACTTTTCCCTCCAAAACATTAAAAATAGCCTTAGAACAAAAATTTCCCACTAATTCCCTTAAAGTTTTCAAACCAACCAAATAACCACTCCACTTCCCACTACTTTCCACATACAAATCCCATATCTTTACCCCCTTAACTAGATACTTTTCCATCACCCTCTCCTCTTTCCCTTTACCTCTAATTCTTCTTTTACTTCATTTTCAGGTAATCTTTTTGGTGAGTGTGAATTTTGATTTTTTGCTAATTAGTTTTTTCTCTTGTAGATTTTACACAATGAAATAGATGGTACATAATTTTTTGAATATAAATATTGAATTTAACTTTTTAAATATAAATATTGATCTTTGTTTGGTGGGTTTGATGATCCACATTAGAATTTTATGCTATTATTTTTAGTATTATTTAATTTGTAGACATTTTGTATTTTACAAGTTGTTAAATCTAATGCATTAATGCCTTTACATATTTCAGGATTTGTTTAAATTTTCACCACATCGTAAAGTTATTTATAGCCGACCTTTAATTGATTTCAGGTAAGCCTCAATTTTATTTTTGTTTAGTTAAATATCATGTAATAACTTTATTCTTGATTGGATTTGACTATTGCAAATTAAAGGATAATTTTACATATGAGATTGTGATCAATATAAGTATAACTTAAAATATGTATTTTCCTATTCCATACACCTAGCTTTTGTTTCCATAAAAATAATCATGAAATCAAAATCTATACCGAAAATAATAAATATACGGTGTAATCCCATAAATGGGATCTGTCAAGTATGGTGTGTACGAAGTCTTATATATTCTTATCTTGAAAAGGTAAAGAGGTTGTTTTTGATAGGTCATTGACTTAAGAAAAACATATCAAAAAATCAAGTATGTAAAGCAAATACGATAGTAAAAAATCTATACCGAAAATAATGGAGAAGAGAACAACAAATAATATGAGAACCGAAGCCATGAAGATAATAAAATTGAAGAATAAGATAGTTAGAGAGTAATCATATAAATAATACTGATAAGGAAACTAGACAATGATCGATTACCTACTAACCTTCTATCATAATCTTCGACCTCCAAATCTTCTTATCTAGGGTCATGTCCTCAATAAGTTGTAGATGTATCATGTGTTATATAATCACTTATGTCCGATACTTTTTTGGTCTACCTTTACCTCCCCTCTACCCACTATAGCCAATATCTCATACCTCTTCACTGGGGCATTTGTGCATCTCTTCTTCACTGGGGCATTTGTGCATCTCTTCTTCACATGTTCAAACCATTTTTTTGTGCACCACGAAAGTCACTCTCACCTTGTCGAAGATATCTTCGTTTCTAATCCTATCTCTCCTAAATACCACACGTTCATCACAACATCCTCATTTTCGTTACTTTCATCTTCTCGACATATGTGTGATTTCTTGATTGATCAACACTTCATTCAATACAACATAGATGATTGACCATCACTTTATAAAACTTATGCTTGTTGGCACATTCTCATCCTACAATATACCGGATGCAAGACTCTATTTCATTCACCTCGCTTTAATACTATGTATAACATCCTCGTCAATCTCTTTATATTCTTAAATTATTCACCAGATACTTGAAACTTCATCTTTTGAAAATGATTTGTATATCAGTCCTCACTTTCAAATCAGCCACATAAGTAATGTCACTGAACTATGTAGCCTGTTTTAGAAATTTAAGTTATTTCTTGCAATATTCAAACTCCTAATTTAAATATTCACTTGAGACCTATACAAACTTCACTGGAAAAACATTGTGGTACCAATTGTTAAAATCCAGCTGGGAGATAATTAAATGTTTATAATTGTGCAAAACATAAGTAAGAAATAAGTATTTGGGCTAATAAATTAAGGTTTCATATACAAATCTGTCATTTTAATTTCTTATTGTTGCCAATACGTTAGGGGTTATCCTCTTAACTTGTGATTACATAGAAAGAAATTAAAGAAATTAGGATGACGAAAATAACAACATGAGATATAGCAAATTAAAGCAAAGTCGGACATAAAATTAAGTGGGAAAAAATTAAAGAAATTGGAAATAGCAAGACAATAAAATGGTAAATAAGAACATTTCAAGCATTAAGAAGCAATCTAAATCTTAGGACGTTTGTTATCATGGCGATGAACTTGTGAGGCAAGAAGCTCGTCTAGAAGATTGTTATCCAAATACTCAAACTCAACCTTCTCAGGATCATGTCGATAATCAGAAGAAGCAGAAGCAGAAGCAGAAGCAGAGGACATGTTCATATTGTTCCCTGTTGCAGATGGCACGTTATAGCTCGGTCCGGGACCTAGAGGTACATTAGTATTATTATTGATATGATAATGTCCATCATTAGGGAAGTTGAGAATGGCTTGATGGCCCCTTAGAGAAAAGGCGGCCCTATCATAAGCTCTAGCGGCCTCTTCAGCTGTTTCAAAAGTACCTAACCAAAGACGTGCACCATTCCTATTAGGATCACGTATCTCTGCTGCATATTTTCCCCATGGTCTTCGTCTTATGCCTCGATATTTGTTCTCCCTTCTTCCTTTTTGATCCTCGTTCTCCATCACCTTGGTCACCCTTCCAAGTTTTTGTTAATTTCTGGGGGATATAATATAACGTTTTGAAGTGTGTGGATGTTTAAGTATATATGCATGGATATGATTTTTTTTTTTTTGGTAATAAATAGATAGATGTCGTAGTCAGATTTGACCATTGACCAATTTTGACTTCTTCCGCATAAAGGTTGGGGTTAGAGTCATGGGTGGCAACGAAGCTGATGGTGGCTTTCCTAAATTTACATGAAAGATTTGACTGATCATAAAGCTGGTTCATATTTGGCACGGATGGCAAAATCAAATCTAATTTGTTTAGTTTCGACGAGTTATTAATCTGTTTATTCATTAGTTCAATTCATTTCGGCTCATTAAAAAATTTAGTTGATAGAAATTTTATTTAAATGACTTTTTAAAAATTTGATATATTATATATATTAGTCATAATAATTAAAGAAAAAATAAATTTATTAGGTACAGAAAATTTATGAAAGAACAAATAAAGTTTTATTAAAAGCTTATATAAAAATTGAGCACATTAAATTATGACCAGTTTTTATCTAAGATCTCAATTTATAATGAAAAAATGATAGTACCTTTATGTTTTATAAGCTTTATCATAATCAATCTAAAAAATTTAGGTAGTACTTTAATTTTGATTGGATCGGATGTTGACCCATTTGATCCTATCAAAATTGACCAAACTCTTGAGATCCGTACCCGATGAACATTAAAATTGAAGGGAAAATGTTTAGAATTTGTACTGCAAATTTAATTACTTCCTCCATTCACTTTTATTTATCAAAAATTCTATTATAAATAAATTTTTGTTTTTGTTTATCCATTTTAGCACATTAAGATAAATACAAAAAAGTTATGTTTACTTTTTACATTAAATAATCATTTCCTCAAGTTCATTGAGATTATATACCAATTAATATATATATAGTATGGTAAATCCAATAATGTCCCGTAGATTAGTCTAGTGGATGTTGCTTAAACGTCTCAACAAAAGAAGGATTTAATATTTAGTCATTCATTCACAAGGTGCTCTCTCACGTATACGGATATACATGGATAGGGTTGATTTGAATTCTCTGTTATCACATCGAACCAATCATATTAGTTTTTTTATATTTATAAATCAAATCAAATCAATAAAATTCAGATTTTTCATTTTTTATTCTCGGATTTTTCTGTCTCAATATAAATCTTACAACAATTTGTTTTATGTGAAATATAATGTAAACGTCATACTATTTTATACAATTATACTTATCCAGTTCAACAACAACACTATAATGGTGAGAAAAAATCATATCATATATTAAGAGTTTCAACTCTTAGAAGTTGAACACTTTCTAACTTTATAAACTTCATATACAAAAAGATTAATTAAAAATGAATAATGGCCACATGGACAAGGGGAAGCCTTATGGGATAATGATTTCATTTAAGTTAATATTTACAAAGTAGATTATAATTAATTTTTCGTTATAATATATATATATATATATATATATATATATATATATATATATATATATAATAGTAATAATAAATGAAAGTTCCAATTCCAAGTTTGATGATTGTCAAGGTCCAATTTGGTAGTCCGCCCAGTGGGATGACGGCCCAATATTCTTTTCAGAGATTGAAGCCAATTAGTGTTCCAATAACAAATTATTCTGAAGAATATATGAAGCTTCCAAGAACCAACAATATACAAGCTTTATTTGGATATATTGATGAATTAGTATTACTTAAAAGGATCGAGTCTCATTTGTCTGCGCTTAATGAAGGTCTTAATCTTAATTATTCAGATTTTAGTCATTAAATCTGCTTGTTTTCAAGGTCTAAATCTTAATCATTAAGTGTATTTGTTATTCTTATTTTGCAATCACTTAATAAGTTTGAATGATTAAGACTTTGTATAAAGATGACATTTCACCACTATTCCATCTACTTTCACCCACCATCTAATCACCATTTCAATCCCAACTACCATCATCGTCAAGCATCACAACCTACCATCCATAATCAACATCCTCAGCCCAACCACAACCACCACTATTGTCAATCACCAAAATCAATTATCATTACCATCAACCATCATTTGTACTCATCACCACTAACCATTATTACATCCACTAATCACTATTGATAATTATCATCATTAGTCTGCATTATATACCGCTAATTGCCATCATCATTAATCACTATCATTAGCTATCATTATCATTCCATTACTAATTATCAATTGTCACCAATAACAACCACGATAATCACTACTGCCAAACACTATTATCTTATAAATTTTTACAATATTTTGTTAATAATTAGATCAATTTAGTGTTTTATTTGAATTTTATGTTTATTATTTTTTAAACAAAGAAAAATTGTATACATTTAAATGCTAAGAAAACAAACCACCTAAACTATTTAGTATTCAAAGTTCAGCTTCTTGGCTTTGTACTTTTTCACCAAGTGCCTAAATAAATTATTGTTTTTTTTGGTTTCCCACCCGGTGTCCGGAGCCCACATTGAAGCCCCGATTAAATTTGGATTGTGCACAGCAGGGCCCATTCGGTGGTGGCACTCCTAACAGGATTTTATCCATACCCAGGACTCGAATCCGAGACCTCTGGTTAAGGGTGAAACACTCCCACCAGTGCACCACAACCCATGTTAGTGCCTAAATAAATTATTGATACCACAATATCCTAGTTCAGAGTTGGACTTAACATATATATTCTTTGTCTACTCCCTCAAAATACGTCCACACCGTGCTTGATCATGATCTTCAAGGACGAGGAGAAGGAGGATTATTCATGAAACTTGAAACTTGAAACTTCGACGTAGAATAGCAAAGTAGTAAATTAGATAGAGAGAATTGTGTGAAAAATCGAAGATGAATGAAATGGTATTTATAATTTAATAATAAGGCCAAAATGTAATTTAATAAATATAGAGGTTAAAATAAAGTTAGCAACGACTAGTTTTTCAAATTGTAAATGATTAGTTTTTAAAAACGATAAATTTGGCAACGACTAATTTTTAAAAAAATTTCCAACGACGGAATCTATTAAATGTAAATATTAATTGTATTATTAGATTTGTTATAAATCCATTGAATTATGTGGATTGTCCATTAGCTTTATCTAATAATTAATTCAGTTCATGTATATATGCTACCAAGGTGATAAGAACCTATTTTGGATAACCATGTATCTACTAGTTGGTGACCCTTGGGAGTGATACATCAACACTATAAATAGAGGTCATTGACCATTTGGAAGACACACTTGAATATAAGAAAATTCTCTCTTTCATCTATACTTTTTGTCTTCTTCTTATTATATTATTCTGAGCTTTCTTTTACAATACGTTATCAGCACGAAGTTCCTACTTGCAAAGAAATTCCTAGTTTTCAATTGGATTCAAGATGAGTAATGGAGATGTGTGCCTTCTTGATAGTGCTACAATGCATACTATATTAAGAGAAAAGAAATACTTTTCTAATTTGGTTATGAAAATGGCATATGTTAACACAATATCAGGTAGTACAAAATTAATTGAGGGCTCTGGAAAAGGGACCTTATTACTACCTGGAGGGACAATATTGATCATTGATAATGCATTATATTGTAGTAAGTCTCAAAGAAACTTATTAAGCTTCAAAGTTATTCGTCAACATGGCTATCATGTTGAGACTGCTAATGAAGGAAAGATTGAGTACCTTTGCATTACTACAATTAATAAAGAGAAGAAAATTGTGCATGAAAAATTACCCGCACTTTCTTCTGGGTTGTACTATACAAGTATAAGTACAGTTGAATCACATGCCGTAGAAAGCAAAAGGTTTACTGATTTTAATGATTTTATCATTTGGCATAACCGGTTGGGCCATTCCGATTTTAATATGATGCGCAAAATAATTGAGAATTCACGTGGGCACACCTTAAAGAGCCCAAATATCCTTCAGTCAAAGGAATTCTCTTGTGCTGCTTGTTCTCAAGGAAAGTTGATCATTAAACCTTCAACAGTCAAGGTTGGAATTGAATCTCTTGCATTCCTAGAACGTATACAGGGTGATATATGTAGGTCAATTCACCCTACGTGTGGGCCATTTAAATATTATGTGGTCTTGATAAATGCTTCTACGAGATGGTCACATATGTGCTTATTATCAACTCGCAACATGGCTTTTGCGCGATTGTTGGCTCAAATAATAAGATTAAAAGCACAATTTTCAGACTATGCAATAAAGACAATTCGTCTAGATAATGCTGGTGAGTTTACATCTCAGGCATTTAATTATTATTGTATGTCTACTGGAATAACAGCTGAACACCCAGTTGCTCATGTTCATACTCAGAACGGTCTAGCAGACTCGTTGATTAAACGTCTGCAGTTGATAGCTAGACCATTGCTAATGAGAACAAAGTTGTATGTGTCCATGTGGGGGCATGCTATTTTGCATGCAGCAGCACTTGTGCGCATAAGGCCGACCAATTATTATGAATTCTCCCCATTACAATTGGTTTTTGGTCAAGAGCCAAATGTTTCCCATCTTAGAATTTTTGGATGTGCGGTATATGTTCCGATTGCTCCACCACAACGCACAAAGATGGGCCCCCAAAGAAGGTTGGGGATATATGTTGGGTATGAATCTCCTTCAATCATAAAATATTTGGAACCTATGACTGGAGATTTATTTAAGGCAAGATTTGTTGATTGTCATTTTGATGAATCAGTATACCCAACATTAGAGGGAGAACATAAGCAGCTGGGAAAAGAGATAGATTGGAATTTATCATCACTATCTCATCTGGATCCTCGAACGAATCAATGTGAGCAAGAACTTAAAAAAATAATTTATTTACATAATATTGTGAATCAACTGCCAGATGTTTTTACTAATCTTCCAAGGATTACTAGATCGCATATTCCAGCTGCTAACGCTCCAGTTCGAGTTGATGCCCCGACGGGATAAGTTGTTAAGGCAAATGAGTCTAGACCACATTTGAAGCGTGGCAGACCAATTGGTTCCAAGGATAAAAATCCTCGAAAGAGAAAAGGAACAAATGCTCAAAATGATCATGATGTGAAGAAAATTTCTCAAGAAAAGGCCCGAGTCATAACAAATAATGAAACCTCCGAGGAGGTTCAAATTTCTGAAAATAAACTAATTTCAATGAATTATGTCTCGACGAGAAAGATGTGGAACCGAAATAACGTTGTGATTGACAACATCTTTGCCTATAATGTTGTTGTTGGAATAATGCAACAAGATGAAGATTTTGAGCCAAAATCTATCAACAAATGTAGACAAAGAAATGATTGGCTTAAATGGAAAGACACAATTCAAGCATAATTGACTTCACTAGAAAAACGTGAAGTTTTCAGACCAATAATCCGAACACTTGAAGGTATCAAGCCAGTGGGGTACAAATGAGTTTTTGTGCGAAAAAGAAACGAAAAAGATGAAGTCGTGAGATATAAAGCCTGACTTGTGGCTCAAGGTTTTTCTCAAAGACCTGGCATTGATTACATGGAAACATATTCTCCTGTGGTGGATGCAATCACCTTAAGGCATCTAATAAATCTGGCAGTTCATGAAAGGCTTGAAATGCGCCTAATGGACATTGTCACAGCCTATCTATATGGCTCATTGGACAACAACATTTTAATGAAAATTCCTGAAGCATTCAAGGTGCCTGAAGCATAGAAAGGTTCAAGAGAAACTTGTTCAATAAAGCTTCAAAAATCTCTATATGGATTGAAACAGTCAGGGAGGATATGGTACAACCGTATGAGTGAATATTTGCTAAAGGAAGGGTACAAAAATGATCCAATTTGTCCTTGCATTTTCATAAAACGGTCGGAATCTGAATTTGTTATAATAGCCGTGTATGTTGATGACTTGAACATCATTGGCACTAGTAAAGAGCTTTTGAAAGTTGTTGAGTGTTTAAAAAGGGAATTTGAAATGAAAGATCTCGGCAAGACGAAATTTTGTCTTGGCCTACAGATTGAGAATTTGCCAAATGGAATACTTGTCCAGCAATTAACATACACGGAAAAGATTTTAAATCGATTTTACATGGATAAATCACATCCATTGAGTACCCCAATGGTGGTGAGATCACTTGACGTCAATAGAGATCAATTTCGACCTCAAGAGAAGGATGAAGAACTTCTTGGTGATGAAACTCCATATCTTAGTGCAATCGGGGCACTAATGTACCTTGCTAACAATACTCGACCACATATCTGTTTTGCAGTGAGTTTACTAGCAAGATTCAGTTCCTTCCCAACAAAGAGGCATTGGAATGGTGTTAAACACATACTTAGATATCTTCGGGGGACCATGGACATGGGTTTATTCTATTCTGATGAATCCAAGTCAGAACTGATTGGTTACACAGATGCATGATATTTATCTGATCCGCATAAAGCTCGGTCTCAAACAGGCTATTTGTTTACATGTGGAGGCACAGCAATATCTTGGTGATCAATGAAGCAAACAATGGTAGCCACTTCTTCAAATCATGCAGAAATAATAGCCATCCATGAAGAAAGTCGAGAGTGTGTCTGGTTGAGATCAATGACCCTCCACATTCAAGAAATGTGTGATTTTTCTTTGAAAAAGAACATACCAACCACAATGTACGAAGATAATGATGCATGTATAGCTCAGTTGAAAGGAGGATATATCAAAGGAGATCGGACAAAGCATATTTCACCAAAGTTTTTTTTCACACATGATCTTCAACAATATGGTGAGATAGAAGTCCAACAGGTCCGTTCAAGTGATAATCTTGCTGATTTATTCACTAAGGCATTGCCAACATCAACGTTTGAGAAGTTGAGATACAAGATTGGAATGCGTCGTCTCCGAGATATTAAGTGAAGCTTTCATCAGGGGGAGTGAAATACGCGTTGTACTCTTTTCTTTAACCTTGGTTTTGTCCCAAGTTGGATTTTCCTGATAAAGTTTTTAATGAGGCAACATTTAAAGCGTATTATGAGATGTGTGTACTCTTTTTCCTTCACTAGGCTTTTTCCTATTAAGGTTTTAGCGAGACACATTATCTATGGACATCCAAGGGGGAGTGTTATAAATCCATTGAATTGTGTGGATTGTCCATTAGCTTTATCCAATAATTAATTTAGTTCATGTATATATGCAACCAAGGTGATAAGAACCTATTTTGGATAATCATGTATCTACTAGTTGGTGACCCTTGGGAGTGATACCTCAACACTATAAATAGAGGTCATTCACCATTTGGAAGACACACTTGAATATAAGAAAATTCTCTCTTTCATCTATACTTCTTGTCTTCTTCTTATTTTATTATATTATATTATATTATTCTGAGCTTTCTTTAACAATAAGATTATCTTTTTATATTTATAAAAAAAAAAGGAAAAAAAAGTCAAAACCCGACCCACCAACTTGGTACGATCCGATTAAATAACTAAACATCTTAAACCAAGTAGGAGGCTGGGCCGGACAGGCGGACACCCTTTCCCCTCCCCATCTGGACCTAACATTAGCCCAAACCCATTATGGGCCAGGGCCAAATCTTCATGGGCCGGTTCGACCCAGATGACAGCCTTGCTAAGAAGCCCTTAGTTAAGTTGAGCAAGCTGAAGCTAAGATTTTATTATTATTATTTGTTGATTGAAAAGGGTTCAAGTAGACATTAATCATGCAAAATGATTCATCAATATATTTTGTTAATAGTTTGGCTCATATTAGTTTTTTGATCTTAATTAAGACACTTAATTAGACATAACCCATGTTTTAAGCACCTCTTATCATTTTCTAATAGTCAATATAAGTGCAAATATATATCATTTTGATAATGGCAATGATTAATTTAAGAACTATTAACGGATGACCTGAAAAAAAATCCTCATAGCTTAAGAGTATATTTGAATTTGTTTTCCAATAAATAAATTAAAAATAATAATATTTTTAGATAAAAGTAATTACACAATAAAATAAATTAGAATATACTTTATATTTTAGAAAATAAAGGAAGCTTTGAGAATTCCTGTTCTAATTAAAGCTTCTAGATCTATTCCTGACTTATTTAACATGTTTTACATACAAATAAACAGAATATTTGTCATATGAATTTGGAGGAAAATGATTCATGCACCATATACAATTTCATTTCACTATCTATAATCTATGGCCCTCTATCCACTTTTCATTTCACTTATTATAACGTAAAATTAAATTAGTGGACCATATGTACATAATTGAGGACGATAGAATTACAAAACTTTCACTTTCAACGTTCATTTTTTTGTTTTCTTTCCTCTTTGGTCACTTAGGGTGAGTAGTAGATTATGATTGATTTCAAATATTAGTTGTTTTGACAAATTAAATTTGTTCAAAATATTTGATGTTTTGGAAAAATAAAGATTCATTAGAGTTCTTACCATTCTTATTGTTCAATTAGTAAAATATTAATTAAGCAAAATGTTTAAAGAGAGATACAGAGCAAAAATAATAAATATTTCTATGATTAATTATGCTATCAAATATCTTTGTAAGGAAGTGTGCAAAAACTTTAGAATATGTTTTTTTTTTTAAATTGCAAATTTATGGGTCAACTTTTTATATTTTTAAAAAATGAAATTGCAATTTGGAATTTCAAATTATATCCTGCTTTTTGGGAGAATTTGGAATTTGAAATTATGATTTGAAGTTAAAGTTAAAATTTTGTGTAAATTCAATAAACAAACGCAAATTTGAAATTAAAATTTAAAATCAGGCTCCAAAATTCTATGGATAAACGCCTACGTAATTCTTTTATTTTATTCTTAGTAACATTTTTTTATAGCTATACAAATGTGATCTCATATTTAAGATCGTAAGATTTAAATTAAAATGAAAGATTAATATAATATATTAGGACTAAATGGAGTCAACTATGAGAGTTTATGTAGCAAAATCATTAAACTTTATTATTTATTAATAAAATCACTCAGTTTAAGATTTTTATCTTTCAAAATCACTCCATTAAATTTACCTTTTCTTTTTGTCATGACAAAATAAATTATATTTTCTGACAAATAAACATGAACCTCATAAATAAATAAAATTAAAGAAAAGGGTAAGTATACCAAGATGAGATGAAATATTTAAGTATATCAACATGACTAGCTAATCTATAGTCCTATTAAATGACACAAGTATACCAACATGACTAATCTAAAGTCCTAACTCCTATTAAACGACAACTTGTAAGGTTTGTTTTAAATGACAATTTCTAAAATTCTTCTTTTTTCTAAATTTTTGTATCTAATCAAATGATGTCATATAAATTGAGACAGAGATGATAATCTGTCAGCGACAAATGACAAATGGTGATGAGTAGAGCAAGAGCACTAAATTAGTTGTACAAATGGTGATGAGTATACCAAGATGAGATGAAATATTTGAGTATATCCTTTGGAGTTGGTCCTAATAGAGTGAAAGTAAAATTAGTTGTACAAAGTCATAATAATAGAATAATCAAGTAGTGTTTAAATTTAATCTAAGGAATTAGGAAACTTAATTACATTGTGTGACCAAATACCATGAACCTAATGACTTTAGTGATTAATGCAACTTATGGATAGAAGGTCAATGATATAGCCAATAATGTCTCATTCTAGATAAGTAGCTGATTAAATAATAATAGTAGCCTACTTGGATTTTGCACACGAGGCAACTGCCTATTTACCCATTTTATTTTAGAATATGGCCCTATGCTCCTAGGCCCTATCTATGGTTCCATTTGTTTGTTCTCTAATGTCTACAAAGCACTAAATTTGAATTTTCTTATTTAAGACTAAATTTGGTACAGGTCAATATGGAGTAAATTTTTTGAGTATGTCATATTAACTAACTAATTAATCCACAATATAATTCATCTACCCTTTCATGTACTCTTGAAGTAATCCTCCTAACGTGGAGATTAAATAAATTTGAAGAAGGTCCAAATTATTCTATTCTCAAGAAATACGTTACTAACAACTTTCGAATCATAGGAAAAAAAAATTTAAGAGAAGAATCAAGAAAGAAACAGAATTGTACCCACGCTTTTTATCAATAAAATATTCTTGTTTCTTCAAGAAAAAGTAAAGGTATTGATTGATAAATAGAAAACTATTTTCACAAATTTGAAATTGGGTTTAGATGGTAAGCATTCTCCACCTCTAACCTTAGGGTTTTGGATTCGAATCACCAATGATGAAAAAATGTGGAAGCTCATAAGGAGAGGTTAAATAAAAGACTAAAATAACTTCTTCTATTTTATTTTATTTTTTTAAAAAAACATAGTTGATTGATTTATTTTTTTTAAGAAAAAAAATTGGAGTAAGAAAAGGGGAAATAGGAAATGGGCCAGGGGAGGAAATTATATAGTGTAAGAATTGAATCCTCACCAATAAGATGAAAATTTAAATAGTCAACCAGCTGAAATATTAAAAAATTTCCTACTTGATTGATAAGTTATTCCTCACAAAGTTATTAGGAATGTATCTAGGATGTGTGATATTTAGGGACTGATACAATACAACAAGAAATCAAAATGTCATCAAAATAAAGGGCGAGAAAATTTGGCCAAAATGGACGAGTTAAGTCTTTGTCTATGCTTTATTCTCTATTCAAGATTATATATCTTTAATAGCTGATTGGAGAATTTTATAAATGGGACTTGGATTTGACAGGTTGAAACAAACACACATAGTATTGATGGCCTGAATCTAGTCATTTCATTTCTTTATCTTCTTAGAATGGTCCCTAACCTACTAATAAAACTAGATTTATATTGTATCCGATGTTGTTTGACTTGATACGGAATTCAAAAAAGAAAGAAAGACCCTTAAAATTTGTGGTCTAAAATAAGTCATAGATATTTGTGTAGCTATAAATCGTTTCAGTAATGATAAAATTGGCATTATGAAAATGTGTCATTATTTTAAAAACTGATTAAAAAGGAAAGTGAATTATATAAATTGAAGAGAAAAGGTACCGAGTATTTTACACGACTCCCTTGTTCCCCAATAATGCAACCTCAAGCTTCCCATAAGAATATCGTGGTTTACTATCAACAAATTTCACAAGTATATAATAAAACTAATGAGAAAAAAATCAGAAACAATGTACGCAAGTGGCAAAACAAAGTGAATTCCTATGCTTTTAGACTATATATAAAATCTATCGACTATACATGAATTCCTTGTTCAAAATTAGAGGGCAGACATTGTGAATACTTACATGTGCTCAATTTAAAGGTACAACTATACTAAAATAACAAGAAAAATGAATAAGTACTATCCACTATATGTCTAGAAGTGTAGAAAATATGAAAATTGTCAAAGAGTTTTCAAGAATGTAAGCTGTTCTACAATACCCTTCTGATTCTTTAAAGTTCATGGGATGACTTTTGGCTTTTTGTAACTAGACCACAAAATACTATAATTGGACATTAAATTTAAAAAATAAAGTGGAATTTTTTAATTTTGTGATTTTATATTTAACATTTATATAACTTAGACTTGTCGGGTATAGAATGTTGAAATTAGAAAACTTACTAAATAGAAAGACTTTGTTTTTTGAAATAGATAAAAAGAAAAATAAATACTTAAATTGAGAAAATAAGACACTTAAATGAGGAGTACATACTCCCTCCATTTATTTCTTCTTATCTAGTATTGACTCGACCCACCTCTTAAACAACAATAAATAGAATGAAAATTTTAGTATGTCACTTTTTGAACGTAATAAAAATATGTTAGGAAGTGACTATAATTAATATTAAGGATAAATTAGAAACTAGGTGAGAAATTATGTCTTAATTTTTAAACAGAAGAAGTAAAAATGAACATTTATTTACCTATCACCTATAACCACCATTTCAGTCATAACTATCACTACTATCAATCACCATTATTTACCATCCACAACCACCGTTATCGTCAATCACCAAAATCAATCATCATCACCATCAACCATTATTTCATCCAATAATCACTAACGACAATTATCACTATTAGTCAATATTATATACCGCCCAATAGCCATCATCATTCATCACCGTCGTTAAGCAAAAAATAGATATTAATGTCATGTTGGAAAGAGCAACAAAAGTTTCCTGCATAAACTTGGTGTTATATAAGAGGCATAGGAAAGACATAAGGTGTGTAATATATAACTGAAAAAATATCAATCACTATTTGAATGATTAAAATAAATACCAGCGAACGAATCCATGGGCTACTCAAAAATACCTGATGAACTAAAATAAATTTATGTTACTGCAGTTCCAATTTTAGTCATATTACTAAAGCAAGTAGTAATCCAAACAATATATAATGCTGCACTAAACTTTTGCAACATGATTGGACATCTTATACAGGTGGCAACTCATAACACTAGGATACTTTATTGTGTTCAATATTGCACATTTGATAATTGTGACGCCTCAGCTTAAGACAAGAAGTCCCATAATAGTAAAATACGAAAAAGATGTTGGGTATTTAAGTAAACATGCCTTATCAACTAGAGACGAGTTTTAAAGCCTTGCGGGCCTAGGCCCAAAGTGGACGATATCACTAGCGGATTGGGCCGTTACAAATGGTAGCAGAGTCACTCATGTATCAGCCTTATTGATCTGGATCAGAGTTCAACTGAGTTTAGGCAAATCCCGGTAAGACAAGGCAAACTTCAATGCTGACTCTAGGCAAATCCCATATGGTGGGGCGTACGTCCTCGCTGAGTTCATAGAAGGGGTGTATGTGACGCCCCAAATTAAGACAAGAAATCTCACGTCCTCGCTGAGTTCATAGAGGGGGTGTATGTGACGCCCCAACTCATCAGCAAAACACATGAGAGATGTTGGGTATATCACTAGCGGTTGGGCCGTTACAATAATCCACACAACATTATTGCACTTATAAAGATCAAGTTATAGAAATTGATGTAGTTAAACTTGTAGATAAATATGGAACTAGTGGATTGTTTGGATATGCATTCACAAACTTGCACTTTTATGTGCTGTACTTTTATTCAGCACGGAGTTTAAGAAAGAAATGAAGACTTTTAAAACCTGTAATTTAAAATGAATGATAGAAATTTGTGTGACTATAAATCATTTCATTAAAGGTAAAATTGACATTTTAAAGTTAAATTGTTACTTAACATAGAAATGTGTCATTTTTTTTGGAACTGACTAAAAAAAAAAGTAAGTCATATAAATTGGAACAGATAGAGTATAAAACAGTTGAAATTGTGTATAGTCAAGACAGAAAAACTTTGGGTGATATTTTTTGTATATCTAAATCTTTGATAGATAGAGTCAATTGTTGATAAGATGTAGCACGCATTCAGTTTACGATCATGTCTCTAACTTTGGTGAGGAGCATCCACACCCGATGTTTTAACCTAACTGATCGAACCCTTCTACATGAACATGAAGACATAACATTTTCCATGAAATCATACTTTAATGTGGAATATGATACTTCTTTATCATAAAATAACATAAAGAACATTTTTACATATACATAATTGAAATTCTCCTAAACATTGTTCTCTTGTTTACTCTTCTTCTTCCTTGATTTTAGCAATTAGATGCCATTTTTGAGCTAGTTGACTAAGGGCGAAGACATTTTTTTAGCCAAAAAAAGAAGAAGAAGAAGAAGTAACGTAGCGTTAAACTGACATATTTTAAATAGCTCAGGAGTATTCTTTTTATCCTTTGTCCAAACTTAAATACTTACTGTTAAGAAGATTGTCCGCGAATATTCCTGAAATTGAACGAAAGTCTTAACTTTCAGCCCGATTATTCAACTTAAGAGTATCATTCAAACAAAACGAAATTGTTCTCTTGAACCATTTATGTATAATACTAGGTTATATGAAAAATCATTTTCGTTTGCCCTGAACTACGCAACATATAATTCTGCATTAGACTTCGATTGATATGCTATTTTTTACTTCTTTAGTCTTAATTTATGTGTCAAACTTTTAGATTTCGAGATTCAAACAAGTGTATCTTAAACTGTAATTTCTTCATATATATTTTAAGCACTTAATTATTGTAATTTATAGTATTTTTTACATATCCTAATTCATAATCAAAATTAAACTGTATGACTCAAGAAGTTTGAACTGTGTCACGTAAACTAGAACAAAAAGTGTGTACAAATTTCTACTTCCTACTACCGCATGAACAAGTTACTATAAAATAAAATAGCAACAAAGTATTAGTGAACCCCAAGACAAGTCTCATTCACATCAAGCTGATATTGATGAACAGATCAAAAAAGAAAAACAAAAATGACTTAGACCGTGCCGCCTTGTTTCATTTGACTCACGTGCTTGAACACTCCCTTTTCCCCAAAATCCTTTCCTAATTACTTATTTAAATTCATCATTTTGGATTAGTTAACTAATCTATCCCCTTAATAATTAAATATCATCCCCTATTAAGTAAGAAATTTCCTCAATCTCACGTATATATAAGCCTTTAGTCATCAATTAAACTTCAATCTTCCAAATAAAATCACATAATTCTATTCTTCATTCAAATTTTGAACAAATGGATTATTCATCATGGGATGATCTTCTTTTTCAGTATAATTCACTTCCATTTAACGTTAACGATACAGAAGACATGTTCCTTTTCAATCTTGTCACTGAGGGATCATCGCAAGAAGCAGCAAACTCGTCGTCTAGCTCTGGAATCAAGGAAGAGGAAGTGACCTCCGGTGAAGAAGAACGCGAAAAGGAGAAGAATTACAGAGGTGTTAGAAAGAGGCCATGGGGGAAATTTGCTGCTGAAATTCGGGATTCTACGAGGAATGGTGTTCGTGTATGGCTAGGTACATTTGATAATGCTGAAGATGCTGCGTTAGCTTATGATCAAGCTTCATTTGCTATGAGAGGTTCGATGGCGATACTTAATTTTCCTGTGGAGATTGTGAAGGAGTCTTTAAGTGAAATGAAGTGTAGATTTGATGAGAATTGTTCGCCGGTGATTGAATTGAAGAAGAGATATTCTATGAGGAGAAAGAGTGTGAGTAGAAGAAACAGAGCAAGAAAAGATGTTGTGGTGTTTGAAGATTTGGGTGCTGAGTATTTGGAGGAATTATTGATTTCTTCAGAAAGTATCACAAATTGGTGATTTCTTCTTCCCCTGTTTCTCAGCCTGCTCTGTTTTAGATAATCTTGAATTAGGACTTCATTTGTTTGATTGTTTTTTCGCGTTTTTTTAAGGGAGGGAAAATGGGGAACGTCTCACTAACAATGTGAAAGTTCAGATTCCCCTTTTCACCGGCTTTCGTGTATTCATTGATAACTTTATTAATTTATGGTTCTTTTCTAAGAACTAATGTTTCTTGTTCTCGTTATGTTTTTGATAAAATCTAAATATAGAGACATGATGAAAAAAATGTCCATTTTACCAGAAAAGTTGAATTTGTGCTAGCATTTGACATGGTCTTTATATTAAGAAAAAACAAAGTAAAATAATGGACTTTCAATTGATTTAATTCTACTATATCCAAAACGCAAATACAGGAGAGGAGGAGGATTAAAATTGAAAACAGAGGATGCTCAGGCTTTTAAAAGTTTAATTTATGTGATTAAGGTAGTAGATATTAAACTTATAGGTATAAATCATATTTTTTTGAAATAGTCAGATAATTCTTCCAAAATAATGTATGGTCAAACGGATAGTAAAACTTCACCCAAATTTTCACCCAAAAATGATTTGCCAAGAATATTTGGAAATTTGAGACTAAACGCTAATTAAGTGTTTACTTGTGCACATCCAAAATTGTAGATCATAAATATCATTTGATGCTAAGTTATTAAAAATCACATTATGTATTATGCCTTATTATTAAAAAAGAAAAGTACGAGTAAGACTTTTACCGCTTCCATTTAACGGTTGGCAGCAAGAACAATTTTTGTAATTCGCAAATATTTAATTCATGTGTCACAAGTTTTTTTTTTTTATTGACTCAAAATAGTAAGTTAAACACAGTCACATAAAATGGAACTTAAGTAATACTTTTTCTTAGTATAGTTGAATTTCAAAATTCAAACTTTTAATTTTTTATCGTAAATTTAGAAATAGAAAGACATTGTGAGGACACTTTAAAGTCAAAATATAATATTAAAGACTTTTTTGATTCAAAAAGTATAAGAATGACATTTTAAAATTAAAGTATAATAGATTGAAGAAGTGTATATTTGAGCTAAATGCAATAGGTCAGAGTCAGACACATTTTTGGCCCTTTTCCTATTAATAAATGTCTCCCTAGCAACTGCCTACTTTTCTTTATCTCTTCATGAATTAAGACAAAGTTTTAAGAATTGATCTTTCTTTTATACGTAGTTTATTTTTATTTGTCTATTTTAAATTTTGCGCACTTTTTAAAAATAATAATTAATATAAATATTTATATTAATTGATATATAATTATAGATTTTTGAGAAGTGAATGAAAATAAATATTTGATGTTGGGATAAAATACAAAAAAAAAAATATTTTTTTATTAATATATTAAAAAAAAAGAGTAAAAGTAAAAATATAATATAGTAAAGAAGTAAAAATGAATCGAAGAAATAATATCAAGATCCCTAGAGGTGAATCGACACATGTAACATTTTTTGGAAAAAAATAATTTCCATGAAAAATATTTTCCTTCGTACCAAACACACCCTAAGTTACATTGCAGCCAATTAATTGCAGGACACGTAAAGCACTGAGGTCTGAGGGATTTCTGTCGAAGCCCGTACAAAAAAGTTGTGTGTCTGCACAATGTCAAAGTCGATTAAAAAAAAATGAAACATCATCATATCACCAAAAGTAGGGGTGTATATCGGTCGGTTCGATTTTAAGTATTATTGGTTGGATTTATCGATTTTTGATTTTTAAATATGCTAAATCGATAACTAAATCAATAAGATACTTGTTATCGGTTTTCAGTTTATCGATTTTTGGTCGTTAACGGTTTGGTTTTCGATTTAACCAATAAGAAAATTCTTTCAAAACAAATATATGACTTCTTCACAATTTGATGTAATACAAGCATACATCGAAACAAGCAAATCAGACTGTTGAAATTATAAAAGCCAAAACACAATATGAATTTCTGATGTTAATCGAATTGCAAACATTTACAATCGTGCAAAAGCTATTATTAGTCTATTATAAACTAAAACTAATTAAAACCAAGAAGTCCCGTTGTGACCCAACTTTGATATGGATGTCATATCTCCATAAAAAGTAAATTGGCAGTTTATCATCCACTCTCCACAATATTTTTTGTTTGATATTTATGTATGACTAAAAATTAAAATAGTAAATTACTATATTCTTAATGGGTTATCGGTTAACCCAATAATCCAATATTGAAAAACCAATATCAAACCGATAACCCAATAATTTTTTTTTATAAAACCATTAAATAACCAATAACCCAATAACAATAAATCAATAACACTTTTTTCGATTCGATTTATCGATCGGTTCGATTTTTGCACACCCCTAACCAAAAGAGCTACTCCTTGACATTCCCAATTATGTGACCTTTTTTATTTTTCAAAATATTTATGAGATATATGAAAAATTTATGGTAAAAGATATACTTATTTAAATCTCGAAATTCAAAGTGACTACTAAAATATTTTCCATGTAGTTTGCAATCGCAATTAAGGTGGGTTTGGTAAGAAGGGAACTATTTTTCTGAAAATGTTTTTTTTGGAAAATAAGTTATTTTTTAACTTTTTTCTAGTGTTTGTTAAATAGAAAAAGAAATTCTTTCAAGAGCATTTATATATAATCTAAAAAAAATATTCTAGGATGGAAAGCGGTGGGAAGTGGGAGTTCGAGGGTGACAAGGGTTGGTACTTGGGAGTTTGGGGCAATAGGGTTAGGGTGGACGAAGAAGAGACAATAAATATGGAGTGTCCATATGAAACTTGTTTTTTCCTTTCTCTCATTAGGAAAATTATTTTCTAAAAAAAATATTTTCACCGACCAAACAAAAAAAATTAAAAAATAATTTTTTGAAATTCCTCCCTGCTGAACCACCCAAACAGTTCCAATAGTAGTTCTCCTAGATGTCAAGTTCTATCTAGCTTGACTTTAAAAGAGTAATATCTATGTATATTTAATAATAATTTAATTTTATTATTAATAAGATAATTTATGGTTATATAAATATATATTTACAACTTATTTTAAATCATGAATTTCAAAAAAAGTTCATTTTATAATTTTCATTCCGTCAAATTCATACCTAAATTAGAACAAGGAAGTAGTAGTAGATAAGCTTTGTCCCCTAGTAAGTAACCCTATTGGTCTAATTTCTGAAGGCCAATAGGGTTAAAACTTAATTCTTTTATTTTCATTAATATAGTATGAATTGTGATCTCTTTGACTATTGGACAATGCTACCTTCGTCCACTTTTAATTGTCATGATTTTCTTTTTTAGAGTCAAATGATAAGTACTTTGACTAACATTTTACGATGTATTTTTTCATTATATTGATATGTAAAAAATTGCAATTTATAGTACTTTTCCTATAGTTTTTGGATATCTAAATTTTTTGTTTAAAATATCCAATTAATGTAATTTAATTTCACTTTGAAAATTAGTCAAATTGACTTTCGAAAAGCGCAACATGACAATTAAAAGTGGACAGAGGGAGTACCTTTCACGCTCATATTTTATACTCCTTTTGTTTCAATTTATGTGACACATTTCGAATTTCGAGATTCAAACAAGTCTATCTTAATTTTACAGATACCTTTTAAATATTTTGAATTGTGACTCATAGTACTTTTTACGTAGTTTATAAGTAAATAAATTTCATTTAAAAAAAATAAGATTCCATGAGAAAATTCTCGATCAAATTTAAACAATTTGACTCTCAAAAAATGAAATACGTCACAAATACATTTTTGGATTAAGTCTAATTTTTTTTAAAAATATTGTCTTTGTTTTGTTCTTTTATGCTGGTAGAGTAGGCTGGACTTTCAAGGACCTTTTCATTTGGGTTTCATTAATATAAATGGGCCATCGACCCAAGTTCACTTTTTTTTTAAAAATTACGTAATTACACGGCCTAAGATAACATAATCTCTAAAAATTTCTATTATTAGAATTAATTACAAAAATCTCCTTTTTCCTTCTCTCTTAATATTCGGATACATCACTCTATCTCTATCAGATGCATTACAACTTTGTTTGTGTACAATGTATTTGGTACAAATGTTATTATTGATACATAGCCTCAATTATTTTAAACCTAAATCAGTATGAATCTGGTTTATAGTTATGTATCGAATATATATGTCGTTTACTATGTATCGGGCGAAGGAGCACTATGTTCACGAGTTATGAAAAATCCCGGATTATTGTAATTTGGAAAACATTTAGGATAAGATGTAATTAGGGCCCAAATTGTTGGGGTTTCTGTACATTATACTAAAAAAAATAAAGAAGGAGAAACTATATAATTACACAAATATTCCTGCTATATTTATTAATTCTTCCTATAATTTTAAGCAATTACATTTTACATCACTGATTAATAATTTTATACCAAATGTCAAATCAGGTACACATATATACTTACTTTTTGTTAAAGATACGCTGAAATAGGGAGAGAGACGAGCAAAGACCGGGATGTAGGCGAGCAATTAGATTCGTCTATGTATCCCAGATATATGTAAATCACACCAGATATTTGGTGTGATTTGCATGTATCTGGGATACCAAATACATCAAGAGAGTGGCAAACGAGATGAAAGAGAGGCGGCCTGGATTTATCTATGTATTCCATATACATACCCATTCACTTGGATACAACGTATCTTAAAACAAATTACACCTTATTTTCACCTTATATTTTATAAGCAAACACAAAATTCAAATAACAACTTAAAATTAGGTCCCAATTCATATGGTTAAACGCATGCTAGAGATTCTCAATGTCTTGTCTACATTCTATATTTTATACAATATATTCAAATAATTCTCATTTTCTTCGTTTCAATTTATTTGTTTATTTTTGATTTGACATAAAAATTTAAAAAGAAAATAAGATTTTTGAATCATGTGATGTTCAACATATAAAATTTTAAAAAGTAAACAAGAAGTTGTCAAAAAAATAATTGACATTCTTTTTTAAATGACCTGATCAATTCATTCCATCAATTTTCGTTGTTAAAATCTTTGACAAAACCAAAAAAAAAATAGTCCAGCATGAAAAAACCAAAAGTTGTGTCATTAAACGAAAGGCTAGAGGGATTCTGAGGAGTGTACAAATATGGCGGCTTGGTGAGTGACAGTGGCGGACCTAGGATTTTGTTCAAGTGGGTTCAAGTTACAAAAAACCATGACGAAAGTCGATAATAACAATTATCGTTTTTTTAAAATTTTTATTATATCCTTAAAAAGTTTTTTTTAGGTGATATTCCTAACAAAAATATATTCTATTAAATTTTTATCTACTTACAAAAAAAATTTCCACATATTTTTTATTTAACATGCTACTTATTACTATTATGTATAAAATTAAACTAGAGCAATTTTAAAAAACCATAAATAAATAAATAACTTAAATTTAGTAAAAGAATAAATAAATAAATAAAAATGCACTAACCTAACTTTCGTACATACCAAGTAAAAGGGGAAACAAATACACAATTTTGTGTATTACTAAAAATTTAAACTCAAAAGGGAATTGAATTAATAAATTTATCAACTATAAATTTATAGCCTACATAAAATATTAAAAATTTTAATCAATTTCAAATACAAACATAAAAAGAAAATTGAACTAATAAATTTAGAATATTACTATTGTTATTTTCCATAAAATAGGACTCTAGAACTATAATGGTCTATATTTATTAGTTAATTTTAAAAAGGAAAAATACTTGAACCCATCACTTGAGACTTGAAAATACAAAAAAGAACAAAATTTATGTGTTCACTGAGAGTCGAACTCGGGTACTTAGGGCGGATTTGATCCCCATACACCAGTGAACCACACCTTTACTTTGTGTAAAGTGGGTTCATTTTATTTAGATATACAATTTCGTAAATAATTTATATACGTATAACGCAAAAAATTTCGACGAAGTGGGTTCAGTTGAACCCACTTGCACCAATGTAGGTCCGCCCCTGGTGAGTGCTCTGTTCACAAAGCAAGACAAATTTGTACCTACATCTTTCACCAATATAGCAAAAAAGGACCTTCTAAAATACAATTCACTGCAAGAAATTAAAAAAAACAAACACGGTATACGACGAACAAAAAGAATTTTGAATATATATGTAATATATTGGTTTCCAAGGAATCAATTACTAACAATTCTTGCATTTTCTTGACACAATGGAGCTAGCAAGAAAAGAGTTACCCTTTTGTTACTCACCTTTTTTGGTTCAAGTCCATGGATTACCAAATTTCTCTTTTACTGAACAAAATGCTTTCAAGATTGGTCAGTTTTTAGGAGAGTATTTGTATGTTGATAAAACTGTTTGGGGTAAGTTTATGAGGATTCGAGTTAGATTGGATATTATAAATCCATTGGTAACTGGATTTTGGGTGATGCCGAATATTTGGATTCCTTTCAAATATGAAAATTTGGGATTGTTTTGTTACAAATGTGGTCGCATTGGAAATCATCAAGACACATGTAAATTCCCACCTGGGAATGGAAGGTTTGGTCCTTGGCTGCGTGTTGAAAGTTCGAGTTTTCGTAGAGTAATGGAGGAGAAGAACTCCATAATTGTGGTTAAGAAACCTTCGGAAAGTTTCGCATTGATTCCTTCACCAAATCTATTGGCATGGCCAGAAGTAGAAGATGATGTTGAACTTGAAAATACTACACCACCAATGTATGGTTTAGCTTGTTCTGTTTTTTTTTCTAAGTTTGTTCAAAATTTATGGTATTTAGTTATTATGTGTGTTTGTGTAAACAGGAATGAGTGGGCGAGGTTGACGATTAACGGGGTTGATTCGATGATCATGATGGTGAACTCTGTAACAATAGCATGCGGAGTAGCAGAGGCTAATGAAGTTAAAGGTTATGGCTGGTTGATTGTCATGATGGCTGCTTATTTTTTCTACTTGATGCTCAAATTCAATGTTATGGTCCGGCGTATCGGGTTCTTCCAGAAATCTATTAGTAATGGAGGAAGCTCTATGGTTGAGTATAGTCAAGTGGCTCAGCTGAAGGATTTGCTTATCTTGCTCATGTTTTGCGTTGTCTTTCTTGTGTCTTGTTGATTGTTCTGCTTTTAGCCTTTAGTTGATGTTTTGCACAAAAAATTGACACTTAGATGGTTATGTCCTGTTTGAAAAATCTATGAAAGACTCATTTTTTTGGTATGGACTAGGTATGTGTTGTTGCTTTGATATTTCTCTGAACTGTTTTATCCTATGTTGCTCGGGACTCTCCAAAAATGAAGTCTCACCCGTGTCGGATATATACTGCAAAAATACACTACTTTTGGAGGATCCGATACACACCCTGTGGCATTTTTGAAGAGTCCAAGTAATATAGGTTTTACCAATCTTCTAGTTAGTTCATGACAAAATAAACTCAAGAAGCATGAATAGTGAATCAAAGTTTGAAATAAAAGAAAATTAAGAAGATATAGGACTTGAATTTCTACTGTAAAGGTGTTCTTGTAGTACATACTAAAACGATAGAAACGCGTATCTTTTACAGGATAATAGGAAAGACAAGGGAGTATCGATACAGCTTTATTCTTATTAGTAGAAGTATATATAAACGTAGAACTCTTGTGTCCAGCATTAGGCGCGAACATAGGGAGAAGGAATCAAGAACAAGTTGTTTTTCCTTTCAAGAGCATTGCCAAATTTCTCAGTCATGTCAAGTTCATGAGGGTTCATTCCATTTGGAAGTTTCCAATCAAAATGGTATAGTAATAGTGCTATACTAAGCTCAACAGTAGCCATTGAAAATGATAATCCTGGACAAATTCTCCTTCCTGTGCCAAAAGGCGTAAACTCGAAATGTGCCCCAATAAAATCAAGGTGACTATCATTAAATCTCTCTGGATCAAATGTTTCAGGATTTTGCCAATAGTTTGGATCCCTTGAAATTGCCCAAAAATTGACAAGAGCCATTGTGCCTTTAGGTATAACATAGCCATTAATCTCACACTCTTCCCTGGATTCTCTTGGAGCTAATAATGGAGCTAAGGGATGAAACCTTACTGTCTCCTTAACTATCATTTTTAGGTATTTGAGTTTCTGAATATCAGTTTGATCGATTGTATTTTCCTTTCCTTTGAACACTTCTCTAACTTCATCCTGTGCTTTCTTCATTATTTTCGGATTTTTCATTAGTTCTGAGAATGCCCATTCCATTGTTGATGCTGAAGTTGTAGATCCTCCTGCAAACAAGTCCTGCATGCATATCCAACAAAACTAATTAGTACCGTGCAAAATTATTTTTCAAGAAATAGGAAAGGCGTGTGTTGGTTGGATATAACAAGTATCTTGTAAAATAATCGAAGTGTATGTAAGTTGCGTTATAAATATGCAACACACACATTTACTTGAGTTAAATTACTAAGCTTAAAGGGAGAGAAGAGCCTCTACTTACAATGATTATAGCCTTGATACTATCCCTTGTGATAGGAATTGAAAAATCTTGGCTCTTTTGAAGCCTTAAGAGAACATCAACTATATCTTCTTCTGTAGTTTCACTATTTTGTAATTCATGTTCATTAATAATTTCTTCTAAAAGAATATCAACCTCATCATGCATTTTCCGCAATTTGTATTTTAATCCACTGATGAAATGAATCATCTTCATCGATGGAAAAAGATCCGCGAGATCAAAAACTCCAGCAGAAGCAGCCACTGTTCTCATGATCTCAATCAAAGACCCCTGATTCTTACAAGCCCTGCCTACACTTGCTTTGCAAATGATCGAATTTGTGTACAAAGACAACGTTTCCGTCATGTTGATTGAACTTCCCTCAGAAGCAGAACTTTCAATCGAGCTAACAAGATTTGTTATCTCATTAAGCATGTTGGGATAAAATGACTGAATATTTTTATGACTAAGTAATTCCTGAATACAAATTTTACGCATTTGTCTCCAGAAATCACCATAGTTACAAAATCCCATATCAGCATGGTCATAAAACATTTCCTTTCCAACCAAAAGCACCGGTCGATTAGAGAATATGAGATCATGTTTCCTCATCACTTCTCTAACCATTTGAGGTGATGACACAACAATGGCTTCACGTTCGCCGAGTTTCATGTGCATTAAAGCTCCATGTTTTGATGCTAATTTAGCAAGAGTACGATGTGGTAGTAACTCAGATGATTGCCAATCAACAAGATGGTGTAAGTTTCCAATGAATGGGAGTTTCCAAGGGCCTGGAGGTAATTTTTTCTTACTATTACACTCTTTGTACCATTTTGTCACAAGTAAGGGCAAAGCTAAAAATAGAGCACAAAGAAGAATAGTTAGCTCCATTTCTATTGTGTATTGAAAAAATTAATCTTAGCTAAACTTGGCTATGTTTATTGTATATAAAAAAAAAATGGTCACCTATTTATAGAATTGAATTAAATCATTGTGTATTAGAGGCTCCTCATTTAAGATATTATTATGTCGAACCTTGTATGCGGCCAGCCTCATGTGGAATTTTGGGCTATAATGGGGAACTTGATTACTCTAATTGACAAAGGGGGGGCTAATAAGTAAATTGAATTACCGTCCAAAACAAAAAGGAAATTTCTCTAGGGAAGGCAAGCTAATTATTTGAGGACAAAAAGTATATATCAAAATTTTGTTGGAAATAATATAGCTAAGTGGAAGTGATACCAATAGGTATAAAGAGGAACTTTCGAAAATGATCGTAGTTTGGACTTAATTAGAGATCTATAATTATAGTTTACTTAATTAATTAAAATTCTTAACTATATGTTAGAAGGAGAAGAGAGATGAGCGAGATTGAGAGGTAAAACAGAGGCGAGCAAGATTTGAAGGGGGGGGGGGGAGGGGTAAGAGGGGAGAGAGGTTGAATACATGTTGTATCAGGTTATATCACGAATACAAATGATCAATTGTATCAAGTGTATGAACGAATATAATTTGTATCAACTAATACAATTTGAATCAACTAATACAATTGTATCAAGTTGTATCAGGTTCAAGTGTATTAACGAACATAATTTGTATCAACATATATAATTGTATCAATGTAGTATTTCATAACAAAGTATATTTGTATTCATGTGTATTTGTATTTGTCTGTTGCCTTGTGTGTTTGTATTTATGTGTTACCAGGTGTGTTTTTATTTGTACTTATTACTTTGTGTGCTTGTATTTATATTTGTATATGTTACCATCTATTGCCTTGAAAAAATAACCATTTGTATCATTGACTATAACCTTATATTATATAGTATATATAAGGTAATTTTCGAATAGATTTTGAATCACTTGAATACAAGACTAGAGGCGGACACTTAGCGATTTAAGAATTCAAAATTCACCTTGAGGTTCCAAGTTCAAATTCCATAAATTATATTTTAATTTTTTGAACTTTCTTAATAAAAATTCTGAATCCGCTACTGATCATAACTATTTATAGTCTAATACTCTATCTCATTTTTCCGAAAAAATAAAGTTAGCTTCCCTCTCGTTTTCGATTTGTACTTTTCCATCGCTAAAATTGATCCAAAGAAAAAAATACCCACGAGGGTGAATGATATATGAAGTTGATTGTGATTTTTAATTGACTATTTATGCTATAAAGTCAAATAAAACGAGAAATTCCAACATGTGGAGAGAAAACATAGGGTCAATTATGTACACTATCTCATTTTGTATATTTAAATTTAGTGCACTTTTACTTAAAATGAACATTTTTTAAAAATCGGATTGGGCCCAAACATTAATAAATTTCATAAAAGGTTTTCATTTCAAAGCAGTAGCAGACCGTTAAGGACTCAAAATGAAGTGGAAAACTTATATTTGTATACGTAATTCAAGAGAGCTTAAGCAATATTAATGTAATCTTCTCTTTACATCTTTATAAAAGAAAAAATTCTTCTAATGGATGCGTTTGCTATTAAGGAACATGTGTCCCATATATATGTTATTAAAGTAGGCTAATTAACATATAGCAATAGAAATAGTAGTATAAATTCAAATACAAGATACTCATTGTCATTCCACGAGTGAGGTTTGTGGAGGCTAATGTATGTACGCACATCTTATCCCCTTAGGATGGGCAAACGACCTTCCACAACTCGTAGTCTAGGATTTCCTATTGTATTGCATAGCCGTGTGTGGGATTTGTTCTTAATAGAGCCGTCAATATGGGCCGGCCTGGATTAACCCGTGATTTGATAGGGTTGGGCTAAGATTTTTGAAGCCTATTTAAAAAAGGGAAAATTTCATAAACAACTACTATAAGAAACATAATAGGCCTCATTAACTATAGTTTGCCTATTTACGCATTATAACTATAGTTTAAATAGCTACTACGATTTTGAATTGTATATTTCAAACTTTTAATAATTAATTATACAAAAATTTACAATAAAACCCTAACTATATTACAAATTATAATTCTTTTAAATTATATTGTGTATAGTAAATATGTATCACATATTTGTCTTACTATATATTTTTCCCTACTAATTAACTGTAAATAATAAAATAATGAAACTGTAGGATGAAGACATAAATTTTCATCCTCTTCATTGACATTTCATTGTTCATCGCGGACAATATTTTTAGTCTTAGCAAGATAGATAATCACAGTGATTTAAGGTTCAAAATTCAACTTGAGGTTACAAGTTCAAACTCTATGATTATATTTTTTTTTATTTTTCGAACCTCGTTAATGAAAATTCTAGATTTGTCACTGGTCAGAACTATTTATAGTCTAATACTCTATCTCTTTTTTCCGAAAAAATAAAGATAGCTACTTCCCTCACATTTTCGATCTGTATTTTTCCATGATAAAATTGACCCAAAGAAAAAATTGTTAGTTTCCGTAGTGCAAAATGACTTCAAACTAATTTCACACAAATAATGAAATATCCAATGTTAGCAAAATTCTGACAGAAAAAATTCATATAATCAACAAGATGAAAAGGAAGAAAAGTCAAGTCCTCTTAATTCACAGAGTTTCCTTAAGGAAATTATTCCCCTCAAGTACCCGAGGTTATAGAATATATCCTCTCAGGATAAAATGACTCACCACAAACAAACAGCGGTACCTCAAATTTGTTGTCCGGTGAACCACTCAATGGCTTGTAATCACACTTGAAGTTTTGAAAAACAGAAACTTTTTCTTACTATGTAGTCTTCTAACTTATGTTTAAAATTGCTCCCAATATCTGAGAAAAATTCAGATATTTATAGCCCACAATGATTCATGCATTGTATGTGGAAAGGTGGCCTAGAAATATGAGAGGTTGCATTGAAATACGAAATGTTGCATTCATTTGACATGAGTATTCATGAATGGAATAACTTCATTCATAATTGCAGCACTTTCACATTTTTAATGCACCAATCTTTATTCTATGTACCATTATCCATTCACACATGATACAATGAACCCAACAATCTCCCACATGAATGGGAATGACTATAACACGAAACATAGATATACACGGACTAGTGTGTGATTACAAACAAAGACTAGTGGTGTCAGGATAAGTGGGTTTCCCTTTGAAATTTCCGTAGTGAACTTATATCGGATGCACTCGATCAATCGGTAGATGCGATATCTTTGAACCGTCGAACTTGAATGTGCACCTAGACAATATAAGTCACACACCAGCCTTTTACCATTTATGGTTCTCCCGGGTTTGTTTGTTTCAGCCATGAACACTTTCTGGTTTCATGAGAGCTTAGAGAATCAGCATTTACTAACATTCTCCTTGAAGCGGCTTCCACTTTACTCCCACATTGGTGATTCCTAAATGTTTGCTCCCATAGAGAAACTATTTGGTCATGCTTTGCCAAACTTAGAAATCATTAAAAAGCTTCAATATGAGCTTTATCCTTGGTCACTAAATATTGTCTTCATCACAAGAATGGGTTAGGTTATTTGACAATGTTGGACCGTCAAACACAACTTTGTTTGTTCTCCTTGAACCTAGCTCTTGGGATCTCCAGTCTGCTAGGTAAGGTTACCATTATGCTTGACTTGTCCTAGGCCTTAAACCCATCCTCTTAGATGATCTTTCAACTCCCTCTCTAGTTAGGCCTTTTGTAAGTGGATCCGACACATTATCTTTTGACCTTACATAGTCAATTGTGATAATTCCACTAGAGAGTAGTTCTCTGACGGTATTATATCTCTGTCTTATGTGACGAGATTTACCGTTATACATCATGCTCCCTGCCCTACCTATTGCAGCCTAACTATCACAATGTATGCATACAGGTGCTAGTGGTTTGGTCAAACTTTGCATGTCACTGTTTGGGTGCTTGTTTTAGTCCATAAAGTGACTTCACAAGTCTGTACACTTTCCTTTCTTTACCAGGAACCACAAAACCCTCGGGTTGTTCCATGTAAATTTCTTCCTCTAACTCTCCATTTAAGAAAGTTGTTTTTACATCCATTTGATGAATTTCAAGATCATATATTGCTGCTAGTGCAACCAATATCCGAATAGATGTAATCCTTGTCACAAGCGAGTATGTATCAAAGTAATCAAGGCCTTCCTTTTGTTTGAAGCCTTTGACTACAAGTCTTGCCTTGTACTTGTCAATAGTACCATCACTCTTCATTTTTCTTTTAAAGATCCATTTTGATCCTAAAGGCTTATTTCCCGGAGGAAGATCAACCAACTCCCAAGTATGGTTATTCAAGATTGATTCAATCTCACTATTGACAGCTTCTTTCCAGAAGGATGAATCCGTAGAGGACATTGCTTCTTGAAAGGTTTGAGGCTCATTATCAATGAGAAATGTTACAAAATCTGATCCGAAGGAAGTAGCAGTCCTTTGACGCTTACTACGCCTTGGATTTTCTTCATTTTGCATATTTTCCTTTGGTTCATCTTGAGGTCATTTAGACCCCCCCCCCCCACTAGACTCTTCATATCTAGCTTTATACGGGTAAATGTGTTCAAAGAATTCAGCATTATCTGATTCAATTACCGTATTGTCGTGAATATCTGGATGTTCAGATTTATGAACCAAAAATTGATATGATTTACTATTTATAGCATATCCAAAAAACATACAGTCCAGAGTCTTTGGTCCTATTTTCAACCTTTTGGGTATAGGAACTTGGACTTTTGCTAGACACCCCCACATTTTGAAATATTTCAAGTTGGGTTTCTTTCCTTTCCACTTTTCATATGGAATAGATTGTGTCTTACTATGGGGCACTCTATTGAGTATCCGGTTTGCTGTAAGGATAGCTTCCCCCTACAAGTTTTGTGGTAAACCTGAACTTATAAGTAGGGCATTCATCATTTCCTTCAAAGTTCAGTTATTCCTTTCTGCAATCCCATTAGATTGGGGTGAATAAGGGGCAGTCGTTTGATGGATAATTCCATTTTCCAAACATATTTCCGCAAACGGAGATTCATATTCTCCACCCCTATCACTTCTTATCATTTTTATCTTTTTATCCAACTGATTTTCAACTTCAGTTTTGTATTGTCTAAATGCTTCAATTGCTTTATCCTTATTTGATAGCAAATAAACATAACAATATCTAGTGCAATCATCAATAAAGGGGATAAAATACTTTTTCTCACCACGCGTTGGTGTTGACTTCATATCACAAATGTCAATGTGAATCAAGTCTAAAGGATTGGAATCCCTTTCAAAAGATCTATAAGGATGCTTAGGAAACTTAGCTTCCACGCATATTTGACATTATGTTTTGTTGCACTCAAAATTAGGCAACACTTTCATACTAATCAGTTTTCGCAAGGTCTTGTAATTGACATGTCCCAAACGTTCATGCCATAAAGCACTTGACTCAAGCAAGTAAGTAGAACCAGAATTTTTATTATTAGCAATAGCCATTACATTGAGCTTAAACATGCCCTCGCAGAGATAGCCCTTTCCTACATACACTTCATTTTTACTAAGTACAATTTTGTCAGAAACAAATACACATTTGAATCCATTTTTAGTAAGAAGTGAAGCAGAAATCAAGTTCTTTCTTACGTCTGGAACATGTAGCACATTTTTGAAAGTCACCACCTTGTCAGATGTCATCTTCAAGAGGACTTTGCCTATTCCTTCAACCTTTGCAGTTGCCGAGTTTGCCATGTAAACCTTGTCATCACCTTGAGTAGGCTCATATGATGCAAAAAGTTCTTTGTTGGCGCATATATGGCGGGTGGCACCAGAATCTATCCACCACTCTCTTGGATTGCCAACAAGATTGCATTCAGAAAGCATAGCACATAGATCGACATCCTCGAATTCAGCAACATTAGCTTGATCTTTCTTCTTTGCTTTCTTGGGAGCCTTACAATCTGCAGCCCTATGACCATTTTTGCCACAATTAAAGAAATTACCTTTGAATTTCTTCTTGGGTTGACTACTTTGCTGTACAGAGTTTATCTTTCTCTTCTTAGACCTTTGATCTTCAACAATATTGGCTCCTAATATTGTTGGATTTCCACAAGACCTCTTCTCCGCAACCTTATTGTCCTCTTCAATTCTCAATCTTACAATGAGATCTTCAAGGGACATCTCATTTCTCTTATGCTTTAAGTAATTTTTGAAGTCCTTCCACAAAAGAGGTAACTTCTCAATCATAGCAGCTACTTGGAATGATTCATTAATCACTAGACCTTCCGCAAGGAGATAATTGATAATCACTTGGAATTCTTGAACTTGTGTAACAATAGATTTGCTATCTACCATCTTGAAGTCCAGAAACTTTGCCACGATGAATTTCTTCAATCCGGCATCCTCTGTCTTATACTTCTTTTCTAAAGCATCCCAGAGGTCTTTGGAAGTTTTCATGTTGCTGTACACATTGTACAAGTCATCATGAAGCTTATTCAGAATATAGTTCTTGCATAAGAAATCAGAATGCTTCCAAGCTTCAATAACCATAACGCGTTCACCTTCCGGAGTTGAATCCGCTAACTCAGGAACACTTTCTTTGATGAATCTATGTAGACTCAAAGTGGTTAAATAAAATAGCATCTTTAGCTGCCATCTCTTGAAATCCATGCCAGTGAATTTTTCAGGTTTTTCAGCCGATGCTATAGCAGGTGCAACACTTGTACGACTCGACGAAGCAATATTCATTGCAGCAATTTTCGATGCCGTATCATCCATGACTTCAATTTCATTAGTCATCTTGTTGTCAGAAAGAGACAAGCACACTTAGTATCTTCAAATAAAGACTTGATCTTTATTTTCGATTTGTTTCTAGTTTAACGACGAGGTTTATAACTCCCAATCTTTAACCGAATGAACTTTGATTTTCTGACGAACTTTTTAGGTTCTCCAAGTCAGTATCAAGTTCAAACAGAGCATAAAATCACAAAGGTTTTAATCTCCAAAAACCCATTATAAACAGTATGGTTCCAATAAACAATTACATAATAAGATAGATAATTTCCTTAAGATTGTTAGTTTCTGTAGTGCAAAATGACTTCAAACTAATTTCATACAAATAATGAAATATCCAATGTTAGCAAAATTCTGACAGAAAAAATTCATATAATCAACAAGATGAAAAGGAAGAAAAGTCAAGTCCTCTTAATTCACAGAGTTTCCTTAAGGAAATTATTCCCCTCAAGTACCCGAGGTTATGGAATATATTCTCCCAGGATAAAATGACTCACGACAAACAAATAGCGGTACCTCAAATTTGTTGTCCGGCGAACCACTCAATGGCTTGTAATCACACTTGAAGTTTTGAAAAACAGAAACTTTTTCTTACTATGTAGTCTTCTAACTTATGTTTAAAATTGCTCCCAATATCTGAGAAAAATTCAGATATTTATAGCCCACAATGATTCATGCATTGTATGTGGAAAGGTGGCCTAGAAATATGAGAGGTTGCATTGAAATACGAAATGTTGCATTCATTTGACATGAGTATTCATGAATGGAATAACTTCATTCATAATTGAAGCACTTTCACATTTTTAATGCACCAATCTTTATTCTATGTACCATTATCCATTCACACATGATACAATGAACCCAACAAAAATACCCACGAGGGTGAATGATAAATGAAGTTCATTGGCTATTTATGTTTTGACGTCAAATAAAACGAGAAATTCCAACTTGTGGAGAGAAAACATAGGGTCAATTATGTACACTTTCTCATTTTGTATATTGAAATTTAGTGCAGTTTTACTTAATATGGAACTTTTTAAAAATCGGATTGGACCCAAATATTAATAAATTTCATAAAACAGAGGCGTATGCAGAGGGGGTCACTATGTTCACGTGAACCCATGCTCCCCTCTCGAGATCATATATAGTAATGTTATAGTTTCTTAACAATATTTAAATATAGATGTGTGAACCCACATTCAAAGTATCATATAATGCGATGATGAATGGGTGCACCTTTCTAACTGAGGTTAGATATTTGAATCTTATACATATCTTGTTTTATTTTTCTTCTTAAAATTGGGTAACACCTCTCTAAGTGGTTATTGATAACACTTTTGACGTTTTAATATATATATATATAAAATAGACAAGAATTAATTTTGGACCTATAATTTTAAAATTTTAACATTTTTCAATGATAAGAGCTTAAATGTCAAACCGATCAAATTTATACATTAGATCCACTTTTTTCGTAATGATGCACACCCATCATCAAGAAATCCTGAATATGCCTCTGCATAAAAGGTTTTCATTTCAAAGCGGTAGCTGACCGTTAAGGAATCAAAATGAAGTTGAAGACTTATATTTCTTTACGTAATTCAAGAGAGCTTAAGCAATATTAATGTAATCTTCTCTTACAGCTTTATAAAAGAAAAATTCTTCTAATGGGTGCGTTTGCTATTAAGGAACATGTGTCCCATATATATGTTATTAAAGTAGGCTAATTAACATATAGCAATAGAAAGAGTAGTATAAATTCAAATACAAGATACTCATTGTCATTCCACGAGTGAGGTTTGTGGAGGCTAATGTATGCACGCACATCTTATCCCCTTAGGATGGGCAAACGACCTTCCACAACGTCGTAGTCTAGGATTTCCTATTGTATTGCATAACCGTGTGTGGGATTTGTACTTACTAGACCCATCAATATGGGCCGGCCTGGCTTAACCCGTGATTTGATAGGATTGGGCTAAGATTTTTAAAACCAATTTAAGAAAATGATTTTTTAGCCCGGCCTGAATAAGTCTGCTGATTTGTGGGGCTAGAGTAGTATGGGTAGGGTTGCCCCATGGGCCAAATAAAAATTAATTAAAAAAGGAAAAATTAGCTAACTAGTCAAAATCCCTAACATAATTATTAAAAACATCTACACTTCAAAATAATTATTAAAAATGTCTATATGTCAATATTTTAGCAAATAAAGTGTATTCTAGGTTAGTTCCTAATTTATCTCACATTAAGCTCACGTTTCAACCATCACGTTCTATCTCATATTTTTTCAAATTCTTTTTTTCTCATTCATCTAATTCCCTCTTCCAATTGTTCTTCAATCTTTAATCTCCCTCTTCTCTCTCATCAATAGGTGCCGATTTTTTCTAGAAATTGGAAAAAAATATCCCAAAAGATATTCACATCAATCTCATTGATTCAGATATGTATCTTTTTGTGATTTTTTGATTTTTTACCGATTTTGTGTTTGTTTAAAGGGAAAAGGGTAAAAAATACCCCTCAACTTTGTTTTATTGGTTGACTATGCCCTCGCCGTTAAAAGTAAGTTATTATTACCCTGCCGTTACTAATTTCATCATCTGTACCCCTCCTTGGACGGAAATCCCCAAATCAACATAAATTAGCCCGAAATCTTTAAAAACGACCCGTTCCCCATTTTAAACCCATGCCCCGACCCCTCTTAACATATAACCCATTCCCCTTTAACCCATTTTATCAAATAACCCATTTTAACTCATTCCCTCTTTGAACTCACGAACCCAACCTTCTCTGATTATCGAATTCCCATCAGAATTTCCACAAAACTTTCTTAAGGTATGAAATTTAACCAACCTTCTTTGATTTACAAGTTAGGGTTTGTGGGTTAAGGGTTCATACAAAATTTTTAGCTATTTGTTTGTCTTTTTACCGATAAAATTTAATGATCTGTTAGTTTAGTTGTTGATTTACAAGTTAGGGTTTGTGGGTTAAGGGTTTATACAAAATTTTTAGCTATTTGTTTGTCTTTTTACCGATAAAATTTAACGATCTGTTAGTTTAGTTGTTGATTTACGAGTTAGGGTTTGTGGGTTAAGGTTTTATACAAGTTTTTTAGATATTTGTTTGCCTTTTACCGATAAAATTTCACGATCTGTTAGTTTAGTTGTTGATTTACGAGTTAGGGTTTGTGGGTTAAGGTTTTATACAAGTTTTTTAGCTATTTGTTTGCCTTTTACCGATAAAACTTCACAATATGTTAGTTTAGTTGTTGATTTACGAGTTAGGGTTTGTGGGTTAAGGTTTTATACAATTTTTTAGCTATTTGTTTGCTTTTTTACCGATAAAATTTCATGATATGTTGTTTAAGTTGTTGATTTACGAGTTAGGGTTTGTGGGTTAAGGTTTTACACAAATTTCTGAGTTATTTATGTGTTTTTTTTACGAGTTAAGGTTTGTGAGTAGGTTTTAGGGTATTGTATGATTTTGGAGAAGGTGGTTTAGGTTTTGGAGATATTATTGAGTATGGGCTGATTTGTGGTCCCAATATTTTATTCATTCTTGATAGAATGTGGTCCCCGCTTTGAAATGTTATGATTTTTAATCTGTTTGTTGTCTTTGTGTGCCTTTTTATTTGTTTTTTTACTATTTCTTCTACCTTTTTTAGTTAATGTTTAGTTAATCTTTTTGTCTCATTACTGTTTTTGTAAAGTGGTTTAGATTTGAAAGTTCTTAATGTTTATTTGTTTGCCTTTAATTAATTATAGGTTACCTAAAATGGTCCTGGTTGATCTGGTATTTCACTATGGTGGAGAATGGATAAAAGAGCCTAAGTTGCTTTATGACAGAAAGCTTGTTCACAAATGGGAAGGTTATGATTCTGATCTCTTATCTTTTATAGATATTACTAATGAATATAATGATAAATTAGGATATATATGGGTGTTCAACAATTGATTGTATCTGTCCCTAGTGGAAAATACTATGAAATAGAAGGTGATGAGGGGATTAGGACATTATTGTCCTTTGTTAATGAAAGATTTGATGTTATTAACTTATTTGTTGTTGAGGATAGTGAATTAGATGTTGAGAGTATAACCAAAGTGAAAGAGAGTGTGGTAGTGATTGATGAAGTATCTACTGATTGTACTTCTACTGATGGCACTGATAATGACAGTGATACTTCTACTGATAATTCTGATTATAATTCTGAAGAATTGGAGCTTCTTGCACAAGAAAGAAAGAGAGTAATCGATGGTAGCTTGGGTGATTACAAGGATTTACATAGGTCAATGACATTTACGGATATAGTTGAAGCTAGAAGATACATTAGTTTGCATGCATTGGCAAATGGCTATAATCTAACCATTAAAAAAAGTGACGCAAAAAGATTTAGGGTTGTTTGCAAAGAAAAATGCAACTTTGTATGCCTAATTTCTGGTGAAAAGCACTCTCCTGGTGTTAGTGTGAAAACATTGAAAGGAGAGCATAAATGTGATAATCCATGTGGTAACTACATGGTTAGTGCAACTACACTTGCTTTCTACTTTAAGGAGAAATTGCAGGCTAATCCCAAATACAAGATCAAGGAAATGAGAGTTGATCTCAAAACTGCTTTCAACATTAATGCTCATTTTGAGAAGTGTAAAAGAGCTAAAAGGATGATTTTGGAAAATATGGAAGGCAGTTTTTGTGATGATTATAAAAAGCTTGTTGGGTATGCAAATGCTTTAAAAGAGAGTAATGCAGGAAGTGATGTGGTCTTTAAGGTTTCAAGAGATACATTATCAGATGGAAAATGGAAATTTTTGAGAATGTACATTTGTTTTGAAGCAATGAAGAATGATTTTAAGAATGGGTTGAGACCTTTCATTGGTCTGGATGGTACATTTTTGAAGGGTAAAGCTAGAGGTCAACTGTTATGTGCTATTGGTCAGGACTCAATGAACCATTTCTATCATATTGCTTGGGCTATTGTGGACAGAGAGTGCAAGGTATCTTGGGTGTGGTTCTTGGAATTGCTTCAGAAGTCTCTAAACATCAACAATGGAGAAGGAATCACATTTATCTCTGATATGCAAAAGGTAAAATCTCACTGATTTATTCATTCTTATTTTATCTTTATCTAATGTATCTTTATTTGTTACTGTCATTGTTTATCTATATATCATTATCTTATGTATTTGCACTTGTCATGTATATATTTATGACTAATAAACAGGGAGTAATTGAAGCTGTTAAATTACTTTTACCTAATGCTATGCATAGATATTGTGTGAGACACATATAGGCCAATTGGAGAAAAAAAGGTAAGAGATCTAAAGTTATGTCTAAGATATTGTGTTGGTGTGCATGGAGCAGCTACAAAGAGGAGTTGGATGATCATTTGAAGACATTAGGTCAAATGTCTGAAGAAGCAAAAGACCATTTGTTGCATTTTCCAATACAAACTTGGTGTAGAGTTTTTTTTGACACTGTTTGCAAGAAGAATAAGGTGGAAAATAATTTGGCTGAGTCATTCAACTCTTGGATATTGGAAGCAAGACACAAACCAATAATTGGGATGAGGATATCAAAATCAAAGTTATGACCAAGTTTGTTGACAATGAAAATGAAGTGATGACTTGAAAATGTGAATGGAGTCCAACAACTATTGAAATTTACAATGAATTCTTGAAGATTGCTAATGTGTGTGAATTAAATTTCAATGGAGATGATGGATTTGAGGTAAGTGAAGGAATTGACAGGCATATTGTCAATTTGGCAACTAAGAAATGCACCTGTAGGGTATGGGATCTTACTGGAATACCATGTCCCCATTCAATCAAGGCACTTCTTTACAAGAATCTTGATCCATTAAAAGAGATCCACTGGTGGTACTCCAAGGAGGCATATCTTTTGACTTACCATTGTAAGCTACAACCAGTGCCTGGTCAAAAATTCTGGAAAATACAAGCAGAACAACCAATGGAACCACCAGAATTAGTAAATTTACCTGGCAAACCTAGAATGAATAGGAACAGAGATAAAGATGAAGCACTTAAAAGACAAACAGAGTGGGTTGCACCAAGAAGAGGGAAAAAAATGACATGTTCAAACTGTGGGATTCCTGAACACAATGCTAGAGGTTGTCATAAGGTAATACACTTCATTTGTTATGTAATCGGTTATTTGTTAGAGTCTTGTAATTGTGAGGGTCAAAAATATTATCAATTTATCTTGTAATTGTGATACTTCTTTTATTTTATCAGTTTAATCAAAATAGTGAAGAAGGCACTTCTAAGACTGGACAGATTAAGAATAAGAAGCAAAAGGTAAATACTTTTTGTTTAGTAATCACTTATTTTAGAATGTGATGCTTCAGTATTGCTTTAGTATTACATTCATTATAATGTAATCAGATGGATAAGCAATGCCACAAGGGAAAAAGGCAAACAAAGGAGAGGCATAGGACACTAATTGATGAAGAAAATGTTGAGCCTAGCCCTCCAACATCTCCCTATGTTGCAACAGTGGAGGACTTTCCCTTGACAGCTCCACAACCTAGTCAAGATTGCGCATCAGATGAAGATTTTGGTTTTGAAGTTGAGGATGACATACCCTGGAAGCCAAGAAGTGTCTCAGAGTTGAAGTCTAGAATCCAACAAAGACAGAAAAAAGCACAGCCTACTGGATCAAGACAAATCAATTTTCTTGGTGATGGTCTGACTGTACCAGGTGACTATGCACCAAAAAGACCTACATGGAAGAGGAATGCATCTGAAACTGGAAAAATGTTAGAGCAATTAAGAAAGGAAAAGGTATGAAAGCACTGATGTAATTTAGTAACTTATTTTAGAATGTGATGCTTAAGTATTATACTGTAATTGTTTTGCTCTTTTATCAGATGGCTATTCGAGATTGTACATCAGATGAAGATTTTGGTCTTGAAGTTGAGGATGACATACCATGGAAGTCAAAAGATTTTTCAGAGTTGAATTGTAGAATCCAACAAAGACAAAAACAAGCACAACCTAGTGGATCAAGAGAAATCAACTTCCTTGGTGATGGTCTGAATGCACCAAGTGACTTGTATGCACCAAAAGGGCTTACATGGAAGGGCAATGCATCTATTACTGGAAGAATGTTAGAGCAATTTAGAGTGGAAAAAATTAAGACAAGGAAGGGTAATGGCAAGGCACAACAGTGACAAGTTTAGTAATGAAGACACTATTTTGTTATTTTGTTACATCTTTTTGAGATACTAATGTCAACACAAACATGTTTATGTGTTTAAAAATCTTTTCGTGTTTGCACTAACTTCTTTTGGAATATGTACTGAACTAACTTCTCTATGTTCGAATCAGTTTTTTGTCAATATATATGAAGTGTTCGTCAATATATATGTAATGTTCAGAATCCGTTTCTTTTCAATATTTGATCTTGCAATTTTGTTCAGGTTCTATGACTATGTAAAAGAAAGATCATTAGTGATTAGTACAAATATTAACATTACCACAACGACTAAACATTACTTCATATTACATCAGTGCTTAGGAAATGATTTTCACAAATCACCCAACTAGATTTCACAACACCAAAATGTCATAACTTCATCAACATCACAAAAGACACTAAACACTAACAACGGAATTCACTACACACTAACAACTTATTTGGAAAGTAAACACTAACAACGAATTCACTTTGTCATTAGTGCAACTACAAATCCAACAAAAAGAACACATGAAATCATAAATTTGTGTTTTATCTTGTGATACTTGTCTTCAAATGTCCTAACTTTTTCCACTTCCAAATCATTAGTTGCCTCTAATGTAGCAATTTTTTCCGACAAATGACCTCCTTCAATCTTTAAATTTTCCATTTTAATCTTCATGTTCTCCATTTCAATCTTCAAATTCTCCATTTCAATCTTTGAATTATCCATTTCAATCTTTACATCTTTCAACGACAACTCCAAATTACGTAGGTAAGCTATTTCGGGAAAAGCTTGGTCTTCCCATTCCCAATATCCACATGAAGAAAACTGCCAATAGCAGTCAAAAATACCGTAATAACAATAATTAAAGACGAAAAAATTGAATAATAGGAAGAAATCAGTTCATATACATACATCCGAACGAGGACATCTGAAAAATCTTCTTCCCGGATTAGATGTAGTACTCGGATCAGTGTTTTGACTACCAAACCACAAGCACATGTTCTTTGAGACGAATAACTATTTTGTGACATTAGAAGAACTATCAGATGCGAAGGAAAAGAATGGAAGAACAATCAGATGGAAGGAAACTGAAGAACAATCGGAGGAGAAGTTAATGGGTAAACGGGAATGTTATATATGATATAGGTTATTTGATAAAATGGGTTAAAGGGGAATGGGTTATATGTTAAGAGGGGTCGGGGCATGGGTTTAAAATGGGGAACGGGTCGTTTTTAAAGATTTCGGGTTAATTTATGTTGATTTGGGGATTTCCGTCCAAGGAGGGGTACAAATGATGAAATTAGTAACGGCAGGGGTAATAATAACTTACTTTTAACGGCGAGGGCATAGTCAACCAATAAAACAAAGTTGAGGGGTATTTTTGACCCTTTTCCCTTGTTTAAATCTTTTAAAATATTTGTTTACTTAGTTATTTAGTAAATTCTCCAATTTCGATTAGATTTTCAAATAAGAAAAACCTCAAAAATTCATCTCTAATAGTGGACTCAAAGAGAATTACAAGAAATATTCCATTTAATCATCAAATATACATGACCCTATATTAAGTTTTGGTTCCAGAACTAGTTTATGTTATGTTTGTGCCTTTTTTCTGGAAGTTCAAGTATTCTGCTGGATTTCTTGCTTGGTGCCTTGTTCATCCCCGTTTTGCTACGGTGAGATCTAATCTTGATTTGGTGCTCCAAATTTTGTTTTCTTAAACATCCAGCCGATTTTTTTATTTCTAATTTTTGTTTTCAACATTTGAGTTTACTTTTTTTTTTCACTTGTGTTTGGTGCGGCCTTGTTGTTCTGGAGGAAGGTACCAACAAATAGGGGTGTGCAAAAATCGAACCGATTGATAAATCGAATCGAAAAAAGTGTTATTGGTTTATTGCTATTGGGTTATTGGGCTAATGGTTTTTTAATAGTTTTATAAAAAATAATTATCGGGTTATCGATTCGTTATTGATTTTTTATATTGGGTTATTGGGTAAACCGATAACCCATTAAGACCTATACATAAATATTAAATATTAATCTCAATACCTTACTAGTTACTGTCTTTGTTCTTAGCCTTCAATTCACTTCATTGTGACTTTGAGTTCATAACTTCACAGTATACAAAATGTCACAACCAAAAGTAAGAACCTTAATCCTCAATTTCTCTTTGTGTTACTCTTGTATAGCTCTTTTCATGTTTGTTATTATTATTTCTATTTTATGAGCATTTATAAAGTTACATTATTGTCTTGTCTTGTCGCATCAAATTTATTAGAGAAGTCATATATTTATTTAAAAGCATTTTCTTATTGGTTAAACCGAAAACCGAACCGTTAATGACCAAAGCCGATAAACCGAAAACCGATAAAAAATATCTTATTGGTTTAACGTATTTAAAAACCGATAAATCGAACTGATAATACGTAAAACCGAACAGAACCGACCGATGCACACCCCTACCAGCAAGCGTTGGATCGGATGATCTTAAGGCTATCATCGCTCCCCGACAGAATAGTTATTTGCATAACTACATTGTATTTCATAAAAATTGAATATAAAATCATCAATAAATAAAAATTTATACATTCATATAACAGAAAAGTATTTATGATTGAGTTATGTATGTATTTTATGAAAACTAAAAATTGTATCCAAGTGATCAAAATTGTATTACAAGACTATCAAACATTTATTTCTTTTATTTGTATTATAGAAATATTAGTGATTGTATCTCAATATGATTTAATCATTATTCATTACATATGAATACGATTTAAGAAAGGATACAAGATTCTGGAAAAAAATAGCATACATAGTAGAAAACAATTTGTTGAGGAAAGATACAATATTCTAAAAAATATATAAATTGACTATGAAAGAAATAGGATACATCTATGTTTAAGAAAAAATATAAATCTATTTGGCATACCTATTGGAATGACTACAAACTAAAAAAGAAATACAATGTTTTTAATAAAAATACAGATGCTGAGTAAAAGAAAAATAATTGACAGACAAAAATAAAAGAAAAATAATTGGCAGACAAAAATTAATATGAATACAATTGTGGTATGAATACAATTTTTGTAACCTTCTTCTCTCACTCTCTTTCATCGTCTTCTTCGTCTGCTCTGTTCCGTTTTTCTCATTTTTTGTTCACCAAACCCAAATCCGAATCCGTATTCACTTGTGCATTGGTAAAGCTCTGCCTCATCATCCAAAAAAAAAATTATAATTACCCAGGAAAATTAAAACACTTTCATGTCAAAATTTCCGAACAAATTAATGATTCTGCATTTAACGAATACCTGATCGATTTTGTATTTCACCGATTATCTCGAAGTTCAAATTGAAATTTCCATTCCAAAGTTATTTGTCAACAAAATCCTATTCGATTATTTCAATATTTTCTTTCCACACAGAAAAAATCAAAACAAAATTTGAGAAACAATGGGGAGAAAATTCGATATTGGAAATTTGAGAAACAATGAAAGTTGAATCACTGTCGTTTTCTCTTTGAAATTGTAACTGATAAGAAATTCAAGTGATATGTTCCTTTTTTAAAAATATTCTCTCCCTTGATTTTCTCCATTCCGTTATTGAATAATTGTATTCTTTCAATTAAACAAATTTAAAAAATACATAATCAAATATATAACAAACTCAAATATTGACATTTTTAATAAATATTAAAAATGTGGCTAAAGGGTCCTATTAAATGCTAAAATATTGATATTTAAAAAAAAATTCCATCAAAAAATAAAAATAAAATAGAGTATTAAAAATAATAAGAGTCCAAACTCAAAATCTATTTAAAGTTTTAAATATTAAAATTTAAATACAAATTATGTTTATAAAATATGTACTATATAAAATAAAAGTCGCCTAAAATTTCTAGAGAATCACTAGGCCGTAGCCTCTGGAATATTGTCATATTTTTTGTATTTTATTATGATCATTAGAAAACAATTAGGTTAATATTTCTATTTATCTATTTATACTTTTACTTTGATTAACAAGTAGTAATACTAACACCATGTAATATTGTCTTGTCAAAATTTATGATGATATTTTTAAGGGAAAAGGGTCAAAAATACCCCTCAACTTTGTTTTGTTTGTTGACTAAGCCCCCGCCATTAAAATTAAGTTATTTTTACCCCTGCCGACTACAAACTTGTCACATGTACCCTTCAAATGGATGGAAAACCCCAAATCAACAAAAATAACCCAATTTACTTAAATTAACCAATTTTAACCCGATCCGACCCACCCAATCATATAACCCACCTATGTTCATCTTCATCTTTTTGGATATAAACTAAGAGCAAAAAACAATGGAGGAAAATACATTTTTAAAGACATGAATAACATTTCCATAACCTAAGGGGACTAAGTATATACAAGTAGGCCTAAAACCTCAACTTCCCCAACCTTTCTACTTCTCCCGGATGCTTAAACCCATCGCCGCCATAATCACTGTCCCGGCACCATTACAAAGCCCAAGCAATTCGATCAGAAGCTCTTATGCCATAATCATGAGGTGCTTCAATCGATTTATCTCTCGTTCTCTGTATCGCCACCGTTCCAGAACCATTTCTACATATCAAACACCTTATGTGTATTCACAAATTCCACAGTTCAAGATTCAAATTTTTTCTGAAACCCATTTCTACAGCTTCACTAAACCGTTAATCAGTTCAAATTTCACCACATCAGCCACGAATCAAAGTCGGCTCCATCAGGGAGATTGTATCAACGATAGTTAATGAGATTTCGGGTCTAACATTGGTGGAAGTATCAGATTTAGGGGAGGTTCTAAGGAAGAGAATGGGGTATTGAAGAGATGTTTGTAATGGCGAAGACTATATTTGATTTGAAGTTTGAAGGGGGATTTGATGTCGGGGCAAAGATCAAGATTATCAAGGAAGTGATGAAGATGAACAGTAGGACATATGAAGATGGTGAATAAATTAGGTTAAAAATGAAGATGAACATAGGTGGGTTATCTGATTGGGTGGGTCAGATCGGGTTAAAATTGGTTAATTTAAGTAAATTGGGTTATTTTTGTTGATTTGGGGTTTTCCATCCATTTGAAGGGTACATGTGATAAGTTTGTAAACGGCAGGGGTAAAAATAACGTAATTTTAACGGCGGGGGCTTAGTCAACTAATAAAACAAAGGTTAGGGGTATTTTTGACCCTTTTCCCTATTTTAAAATTATAATTTGATTTAAGAAATTATAAAAAATATACTTTTAAAAAAGTAGGCTTGCCTGGCACAGCCCGTAGCCCACTACTTGTGGGTTGGACAGACCGTTTTCTGACCCACAAAAAAATGAGTTAGCCCGGCTTGATCTGTCAAATTTCAAAGCCTGTATGAGTTAGCTCAGATGGGTGGGCCAATCCATATTAACAGCTCTAATACTTACTATTCAAAAATAGTTCACGACTTTTGGCTCGTCTCCCTAGTTCTTTAAAGGGTTTAGAGTCGCCACCTAATTTTATGGTTATATTAGAAAACCTATGTAGTGAAATATCAACTCTATAAATTTATGAAACCGGTAATTCTAAGTAAGGGTTTTTCTTATTCTAAGAAAGAAGATGTTGGGCATCCCATCCTTAGAATCTATTCGAAGCTAGTTTTTTAAACTTAGCCCAATTACCAACACAAGGCCTTAAAAGGTCAAAACATATGTATTTTAAATTATTTTTTTAACAAAATATCGATCTCTGTAAGTCGATATTTCATAGCGCCAAAATTCGAAAAAATGTAAATCAACCTTAGGAAGTTGATTTCTTTAAAACTAATTTGCAAAATTCGACTCAAAAAAGTCATTTCTATTTTTGAATTTTTTAGATTAACCAACCTCCAAA